>OX463778.1:44042459-44393128 GCA_949825025.1 Siphlonurus alternatus | reverse complement strand
TTTTTTTGACTCAATTTGAAATCAATTTTTGGCTACAATTCGGCATTTATGCACACCAATGGATTCGTCTTGACGTCCTCTTTTCAAAAAACATGCTTTCACACCTCTACCGCCAATAGGAAACGAGAAAATCGACTTTAAAATTTTCGCAATTTTACCAATACCCCCCCCTTCTCAACTTTTTCCACTTTTTTGACTCAATTTTAAATCAATTTTTGGCTACAATTCGGCATTTATGCACACCAATGGATTCGTCTTGACGTCCTCTTTTCAAAAAACATGCTTTCACACCTCTACCGCCAATAGGAAACGAGAAAATCGACTTTCAAATTTTCGCATTTTTACCAATACCCCCCCCTTCTCAACTTTTTTCACTTTTTTGACTCAATTTTAAATCAATTTTTGGCTACAATTCGGCATTTATGCACACCAATGGATTCGTCTTGACGTCCTCTTTTCAAAAAACATGCTTTCACACCTCTACCGCCAATAGGAAACGAGAAAATCGACTTTCAAATTTTCGCATTTTTACCAATACCCCCCCCTTCTCAACTTTTTTCACTTTTTTGACTCAATTTTAAATCAATTTTTGGCTACAATTCGGCATTTATGCACACCAATGGATTCGTCTTGACGTCCTCTTTTCAAAAAACATGCTTTCACACCTCTACCGCCAATAGGAAACGATAAAATCGACTTTCAAATTTTCGCATTTTTACCAATACCCCCCCCTTCTCAACTTTTTTCATTTTTTTGACTCAATTTTAAATCAATTTTTGGCTACAATTCGGCATTTATGCACACCAATGGATTCGTCTTGACGTCCTCTTTTCAAAAAACATGCTTTCACACCTCTACCGCCAATAGGAAACGAGAAAATCGACTTTCAAATTTTCGCATTTTTACCAATACCCCCCCCTTCTCAACTTTTTTCACTTTTTTGACTCAATTTTAAATCAATTTTTGGCCACAATTTGGCATTTATGCACACCAATGGATTCGTCTTGACGTCCTCTTTTCAAAAAACATGCTTTCACACCTCTACCGCCAATAGGAAACGAGAAAATCGAATTTCAAATTTTCGCATTTTTACCAATACCCCCCCCTTCTCAACTTTTTTCACTTTTTTGACTCAATTTTAAATCAATTTTTGGCTACAATTCGGCATTTATGCACACCAATGGATTCGTCTTGACGTCCTCTTTTCAAAAAACATGCTTTCACACCTCTACCGCCAATAGGAAACGAGAAAATCGACTTTCAAATTTTCGCAATTTTACCAATACCCCCCCCTTCTCAACTTTTTTCACTTTTTTGACTCAATTTTAAATCACTTTTTGGCTACGATTCGGCATTTATGCACACCAATGGATTCGTCTTGACGTCCTCTTTTCAAAAAACATGCTTTCACACCTCTACCGCCAATAGGAAACGAGAAAATCGACTTTCAAATTTTCGCAATTTTACCAATACCCCCCCCCTTCTCAACTTTTTTCATTTTTTTGACTCAATTTGAAATCAATTTTTGGCTACAATTCGGCATTTATGCACACCAATGGATTCGTCTTGACGTCCTCTTTTCAAAAAACATGCTTTCACACCTCTACCGCCAATAGGAAACGAGAAAATCGACTTTCAAATTTTCGCATTTTTACCAATACCCCCCCCTTCTCAACTTTTTTCACTTTTTTGACTCAATTTTAAATCAATTTTTGGCTACAATTCGGCATTTATGCACACCAATGGATTCGTCTTGACGTCCTCTTTTCAAAAAACATGCTTTCACACCTCTACCGCCAATAGGAAACGAGAAAATCGACTTTCAAATTTTCGCATTTTTACCAATACCCCCCCTTCTCAACTTTTTTCACTTTTTTGACTCAATTTTAAATCAATTTTTGGCTACAATTCGGCATTTATGCACACCAATGGATTCGTCTTGACGTCCTCTTTTCAAAAAACATGCTTTCACACCTCTACCGCCAATAGGAAACGAGAAAATCGACTTTCAAATTTTCGCAATTTTACCAATACCCCCCCCCTTCTCAACTTTTTCATTTTTTTGACTCAATTTTAAATCAATTTTTGGCTACAATTCGGCATTTATGCACACCAATGGATTCGTCTTGACGTCCTCTTTTCAAAAAACATGCTTTCACACCTCTACCGCCAATAGGAAACGAGAAAATCGACTTTCAAATTTTCGCAATTTTACCAATACCCCCCCCTTCTCAACTTTTTTCATTTTTTTGACTCAATTTTAAATCAATTTTTGGCTACAATTCGGCATTTATGCACACCAATGGATTCGTCTTGACGTCCTCTTTTCAAAAAACATGCTTTCACACCTCTACCGCCAATAGGAAACGAGAAAATCGACTTTCAAATTTTCGCATTTTTACCAATACCCCCCCCTTCTCAACTTTTTTCACTTTTTTGACTCAATTTTAAATCAATTTTTGGCTACAATTCGGCATTTATGCACACCAATGGATTCGTCTTGACGTCCTCTTTTCAAAAAACATGCTTTCACACCTCTACCGCCAATAGGAAACGAGAAAATCGACTTTCAAATTTTCGCAATTTTACCAATACCCCCCCCTTCTCAACTTTTTCATTTTTTTGACTCAATTTTAAATCAATTTTTGGCTACAATTCGGCATTTATGCACACCAATGGATTCGTCTTGACGTCCTCTTTTCAAAAAACATGCTTTCACACCTCTACCGCCAATAGGAAACGAGAAAATCGACTTTCAAATTTTCGCAATTTTACCAATACCCCCCCCTTCTCAACTTTTTTCATTTTTTTGACTCAATTTTAAATCAATTTTTGGCTACAATTCGGCATTTATGCACACCAATGGATTCGTCTTGACGTCCTCTTTTCAAAAAACATGCTTTCACACCTCTACCGCCAATAGGAAACGAGAAAATCGACTTTCAAATTTTCGCATTTTTACCAATACCCCCCCCTTCTCAACTTTTTTCACTTTTTTGACTCAATTTTAAATCAATTTTTGGCTACAATTCGGCATTTATGCACACCAATGGATTCGTCTTGACGTCCTCTTTTCAAAAAACATGCTTTCACACCTCTACCGCCAATAGGAAACGAGAAAATCGACTTTCAAATTTTCGCAATTTTACCAATACCCCCCCCTTCTCAACTTTTTCATTTTTTTGACTCAATTTTAAATCAATTTTTGGCTACAATTCGGCATTTATGCACACCAATGGATTCGTCTTGACGTCCTCTTTTCAAAAAACATGCTTTCACACCTCTACCGCCAATAGGAAACGAGAAAATCGACTTTCAAATTTTCGCAATTTTACCAATACCCCCCCCTTCTCAACTTTTTTCATTTTTTTGACTCAATTTTAAATCAATTTTTGGCTACAATTCGGCATTTATGCACACCAATGGATTCGTCTTGACGTCCTCTTTTCAAAAAACATGCTTTCACACCTCTACCGCCAATAGGAAACGAGAAAATCGACTTTCAAATTTTCGCAATTTTACCAATACCCCCCCTTCTCACCTTTTTCAATTTTTTGACTCAATTTTAAATCAATTTTTGGCTACAATTCGGCATTTATACACACCAATGGATTCGTCTTGACGTCCTCTTTTCAAAAAACATGCTTTCACACCTCTACCGCCAATAGGAAACGAGAAAATCGACTTTCAAATTTTCGCATTTTTACCAATACCCCCCCCTTCTCAATTTTTTTCACTTTTTTGACTCAATTATAAATGAATTTTTGGCCACAATTCGGCATTTATGCACACCAATGGATTCGTCTTGACGTCCTCTTTTCAAAAAACATGCTTTCACACCTCTACCGCCAATAGGAAACGAGAAAATCGACTTTCAAATTTTCGCATTTTTACCAATACCCCCCCCTTCTCAACTTTTTTCACTTTTTTGACTCAATTTTAAATCAATTTTTGGCTACAATTCGGCATTTATGCACACCAATGGATTCGTCTTGACGTCCTCTTTTCAAAAAACATGCTTTCACACCTCTACCGCCAATAGGAAACGAGAAAATCGACTTTCAAATTTTCGCAATTTTACCAATACCCCCCCCTTCTCAACTTTTTTCACTTTTTTGACTCAATTTTAAATCACTTTTTGGCTACGATTCGGCATTTATGCACACCAATGGATTCGTCTTGACGTCCTCTTTTCAAAAAACATGCTTTCACACCTCTACCGCCAATAGGAAACGAGAAAATCGACTTTCAAATTTTCGCAATTTTACCAATACCCCCCCCTTCTCAACTTTTTTCATTTTTTTGACTCAATTTGAAATCAATTTTTGGCTACAATTCGGCATTTATGCACACCAATGGATTCGTCTTGACGTCCTCTTTTCAAAAAACATGCTTTCACACCTCTACCGCCAATAGGAAACGAGAAAATCGACTTTAAAATTTTCGCAATTTTACCAATACCCCCCCCTTCTCAACTTTTTTCACTTTTTTGACTCAATTTTAAATCAATTTTTGGCTACAATTCGGCATTTATGCACACCAATGGATTCGTCTTGACGTCCTCTTTTCAAAAAACATGCTTTCACACCTCTACCGCCAATAGGAAACGAGAAAATCGACTTTCAAATTTTCGCATTTTTACCAATACCCCCCCCTTCTCAACTTTTTTCACTTTTTTGACTCAATTTTAAATCAATTTTTGGCTACAATTCGGCATTTATGCACACCAATGGATTCGTCTTGACGTCCTCTTTTCAAAAAACATGCTTTCACACCTCTACCGCCAATAGGAAACGAGAAAATCGACTTTCAAATTTTCGCATTTTTACCAATACCCCCCCCTTCTCAACTTTTTTCACTTTTTTGACTCAATTTTAAATCAATTTTTGGCTACAATTCGGCATTTATGCACACCAATGGATTCGTCTTGACGTCCTCTTTTCAAAAAACATGCTTTCACACCTCTACCGCCAATAGGAAACGAGAAAATCGACTTTCAAATTTTCGCATTTTTACCAATACCCCCCCCTTCTCAACTTTTTTCACTTTTTTGACTCAATTTTAAATCAATTTTTGGCTACAATTCGGCATTTATGCACACCAATGGATTCGTCTTGACGTCCTCTTTTCAAAAAACATGCTTTCACACCTCTACCGCCAATAGGAAACGAGAAAATCGACTTTCAAATTTTCGCAATTTTACCAATACCCCCCCCTTCTCAACTTTTTCATTTTTTTGACTCAATTTTAAATCAATTTTTGGCTACAATTCGGCATTTATGCACACCAATGGATTCGTCTTGACGTCCTCTTTTCAAAAAACATGCTTTCACACCTCTACCGCCAATAGGAAACGAGAAAATCGACTTTCAAATTTTCGCATTTTTACCAATACCCCCCCCTTCTCAACTTTTTTCACTTTTTTTACTCAATTTTAAATCAATTTTTGGCCACAATTCGGCATTTATGCACACCAATGGATTCGTCTTGACGTCCTCTTTTCAAAAAACATGCTTTCACACCTCTACCGCCAATAGGAAACGAGAAAATCGACTTTCAAATTTTCGCATTTTTACCAATACCCCCCCCTTCTCAACTTTTTTCACTTTTTTGACTCAATTTTAAATCAATTTTTGGCTACAATTCGGCATTTATGCACACCAATGGATTCGTCTTGACGTCCTCTTTTCAAAAAACATGCTTTCACACCTCTACCGCCAATAGGAAACGAGAAAATCGACTTTCAAATTTTCGCATTTTTACCAATACCCCCCCCTTCTCAACTTTTTTCACTTTTTTGACTCAATTTTAAATCAATTTTTGGCTACAATTCGGCATTTATGCACACCAATGGATTCGTCTTGACGTCCTCTTTTCAAAAAACATGCTTTCACACCTCTACCGCCAATAGGAAACGAGAAAATCGACTTTCAAATTTTCGCAATTTTACCAATACCCCCCCCTTCTCAACTTTTTCATTTTTTTGACTCAATTTTAAATCAATTTTTGGCTACAATTCGGCATTTATGCACACCAATGGATTCGTCTTGACGTCCTCTTTTCAAAAAACATGCTTTCACACCTCTACCGCCAATAGGAAACGAGAAAATCGACTTTCAAATTTTCGCAATTTTACCAATACCCCCCCCTTCTCAACTTTTTTCATTTTTTTGACTCAATTTTAAATCAATTTTTGGCTACAATTCGGCATTTATGCACACCAATGGATTCGTCTTGACGTCCTCTTTTCAAAAAACATGCTTTCACACCTCTACCGCCAATAGGAAACGAGAAAATCGACTTTCAAATTTTCGCATTTTTACCAATACCCCCCCCTTCTCAACTTTTTTCATTTTTTTGACTCAATTTTAAATCAATTTTTGGCTACAATTCGGCATTTATGCACACCAATGGATTCGTCTTGACGTCCTCTTTTCAAAAAACATGCTTTCACACCTCTACCGCCAATAGGAAACGAGAAAATTGACTTTCAAATTTTCGCATTTTTACCAATACCCCCCCCTTCTCAACTTTTTTCACTTTTTTGACTCAATTTTAAATCAATTTTTGGCCACAATTCGGCATTTATGCACACCAATGGATTCGTCTTGACGTCCTCTTTTCAAAAAACATGCTTTCACACCTCTACCGCCAATAGGAAACGAGAAAATCGACTTTCAAATTTTCGCATTTTTACCAATACCCCCCCCTTCTCAACTTTTTTCACTTTTTTGACTCAATTTTAAATCACTTTTTGGCTACGATTCGGCATTTATGCACACCAATGGATTCGTCTTGACGTCCTCTTTTCAAAAAACATGCTTTCACACCTCTACCGCCAATAGGAAACGAGAAAATCGACTTTCAAATTTTCGCAATTTTACCAATACCCCCCCCCCTTCTCAACTTTTTTCATTTTTTTGACTCAATTTGAAATCAATTTTTGGCTACAATTCGGCATTTATGCACACCAATGGATTCGTCTTGACGTCCTCTTTTCAAAAAACATGCTTTCACACCTCTACCGCCAATAGGAAACGAGAAAATCGACTTTAAAATTTTCGCAATTTTACCAATACCCCCCCCCTTCTCAACTTTTTCCACTTTTTTGACTCAATTTTAAATCAATTTTTTGCTACAATTCGGCATTTATGCACACCAATGGATTCGTCTTGACGTCCTCTTTTCAAAAAACATGCTTTCACACCTCTACCGCCAATAGGAAACGAGAAAATCGACTTTCAAATTTTCGCATTTTTACCAATACCCCCCCCTTCTCAACTTTTTTCACTTTTTTGACTCAATTTTAAATCAATTTTTGGCTACAATTCGGCATTTATGCACACCAATGGATTCGTCTTGACGTCCTCTTTTCAAAAAACATGCTTTCACACCTCTACCGCCAATAGGAAACGAGAAAATCGACTTTCAAATTTTCGCATTTTTACCAATACCCCCCCTTCTCAACTTTTTTCACTTTTTTGACTCAATTTTAAATCAATTTTTGGCTACAATTCGGCATTTATGCACACCAATGGATTCGTCTTGACGTCCTCTTTTCAAAAAACATGCTTTCACACCTCTACCGCCAATAGGAAACGATAAAATCGACTTTCAAATTTTCGCATTTTTACCAATACCCCCCCCTTCTCAACTTTTTTCATTTTTTTGACTCAATTTTAAATCAATTTTTGGCTACAATTCGGCATTTATGCACACCAATGGATTCGTCTTGACGTCCTCTTTTCAAAAAACATGCTTTCACACCTCTACCGCCAATAGGAAACGAGAAAATCGACTTTCAAATTTTCGCATTTTTACCAATACCCCCCCCTTCTCAACTTTTTTCACTTTTTTGACTCAATTTTAAATCAATTTTTGGCCACAATTCGGCATTTATGCACACCAATGGATTCGTCTTGACGTCCTCTTTTCAAAAAACATGCTTTCACACCTCTACCGCCAATAGGAAACGAGAAAATCGACTTTCAAATTTTCGCATTTTTACCAATACCCCCCCCCTTCTCAACTTTTTTCACTTTTTTGACTCAATTTTAAATCAATTTTTGGCTACAATTCGGCATTTATGCACACCAATGGATTCGTCTTGACGTCCTCTTTTCAAAAAACATGCTTTCACACCTCTACCGCCAATAGGAAACGAGAAAATCGACTTTCAAATTTTCGCAATTTTACCAATACCCCCCCCTTCTCAACTTTTTTCACTTTTTTGACTCAATTTTAAATCACTTTTTGGCTACGATTCGGCATTTATGCACACCAATGAATTCGTCTTGACGTCCTCTTTTCAAAAAACATGCTTTCACACCTCTACCGCCAATAGGAAACGAGAAAATCGACTTTCAAATTTTCGCAATTTTACCAATACCCCCCCCCTTCTCAACTTTTTTCATTTTTTTGACTCAATTTGAAATCAATTTTTGGCTACAATTCGGCATTTATGCACACCAATGGATTCGTCTTGACGTCCTCTTTTCAAAAAACATGCTTTCACACCTCTACCGCCAATAGGAAACGAGAAAATCGACTTTCAAATTTTCGCATTTTTACCAATACCCCCCCCTTCTCAACTTTTTTCACTTTTTTGACTCAATTTTAAATCAATTTTTGGCTACAATTCGGCATTTATGCACACCAATGGATTCGTCTTGACGTCCTCTTTTCAAAAAACATGCTTTCACACCTCTACCGCCAATAGGAAACGAGAAAATCGACTTTCAAATTTTCGCATTTTTACCAATACCCCCCCTTCTCAACTTTTTTCACTTTTTTGACTCAATTTTAAATCAATTTTTGGCTACAATTCGGCATTTATGCACACCAATGGATTCGTCTTGACGTCCTCTTTTCAAAAAACATGCTTTCACACCTCTACCGCCAATAGGAAACGAGAAAATCGACTTTCAAATTTTCGCAATTTTACCAATACCCCCCCCCTTCTCAACTTTTTCATTTTTTTGACTCAATTTTAAATCAATTTTTGGCTACAATTCGGCATTTATGCACACCAATGGATTCGTCTTGACGTCCTCTTTTCAAAAAACATGCTTTCACACCTCTACCGCCAATAGGAAACGAGAAAATCGACTTTCAAATTTTCGCAATTTTACCAATACCCCCCCCTTCTCAACTTTTTTCATTTTTTTGACTCAATTTTAAATCAATTTTTGGCTACAATTCGGCATTTATGCACACCAATGGATTCGTCTTGACGTCCTCTTTTCAAAAAACATGCTTTCACACCTCTACCGCCAATAGGAAACGAGAAAATCGACTTTCAAATTTTCGCAATTTTACCAATACCCCCCCTTCTCAACTTTTTCAATTTTTTGACTCAATTTTAAATCAATTTTTGGCTACAATTCGGCATTTATACACACCAATGGATTCGTCTTGACGTCCTCTTTTCAAAAAACATGCTTTCACACCTCTACCGCCAATAGGAAACGAGAAAATCGACTTTCAAATTTTCGCATTTTTACCAATACCCCCCCCCTTCTCAACTTTTTTCACTTTTTTGACTCAATTATAAATGAATTTTTGGCCACAATTCGGCATTTATGCACACCAATGGATTCGTCTTGACGTCCTCTTTTCAAAAAACATGCTTTCACACCTCTACCGCCAATAGGAAACGAGAAAATCGACTTTCAAATTTTCGCAATTTTACCAATACCCCCCCCTTCTCAACTTTTTTCACTTTTTTGACTCAATTTTAAATCACTTTTTGGCTACGATTCGGCATTTATGCACACCAATGGATTCGTCTTGACGTCCTCTTTTCAAAAAACATGCTTTCACACCTCTACCGCCAATAGGAAACGAGAAAATCGACTTTCAAATTTTCGCAATTTTACCAATACCCCCCCCTTCTCAACTTTTTTCATTTTTTTGACTCAATTTGAAATCAATTTTTGGCTACAATTCGGCATTTATGCACACCAATGGATTCGTCTTGACGTCCTCTTTTCAAAAAACATGCTTTCACACCTCTACCGCCAATAGGAAACGAGAAAATCGACTTTAAAATTTTCGCAATTTTACCAATACCCCCCCCTTCTCAACTTTTTTCACTTTTTTGACTCAATTTTAAATCAATTTTTGGCTACAATTCGGCATTTATGCACACCAATGGATTCGTCTTGACGTCCTCTTTTCAAAAAACATGCTTTCACACCTCTACCGCCAATAGGAAACGAGAAAATCGACTTTAAAATTTTCGCAATTTTACCAATACCCCCCCCTTCTCAACTTTTTCCACTTTTTTGACTCAATTTTAAATCAATTTTTGGCTACAATTCGGCATTTATGCACACCAATGGATTCGTCTTGACGTCCTCTTTTCAAAAAACATGCTTTCACACCTCTACCGCCAATAGGAAACGAGAAAATCGACTTTCAAATTTTCGCATTTTTACCAATACCCCCCCCTTCTCAACTTTTTTCACTTTTTTGACTCAATTTTAAATCAATTTTTGGCTACAATTCGGCATTTATGCACACCAATGGATTCGTCTTGACGTCCTCTTTTCAAAAAACATGCTTTCACACCTCTACCGCCAATAGGAAACGAGAAAATCGACTTTCAAATTTTCGCATTTTTACCAATACCCCCCCCTTCTCAACTTTTTTCACTTTTTTGACTCAATTTTAAATCAATTTTTGGCTACAATTCGGCATTTATGCACACCAATGGATTCGTCTTGACGTCCTCTTTTCAAAAAACATGCTTTCACACCTCTACCGCCAATAGGAAACGATAAAATCGACTTTCAAATTTTCGCATTTTTACCAATACCCCCCCCCTTCTCAACTTTTTTCATTTTTTTGACTCAATTTTAAATCAATTTTTGGCTACAATTCGGCATTTATGCACACCAATGGATTCGTCTTGACGTCCTCTTTTCAAAAAACATGCTTTCACACCTCTACCGCCAATAGGAAACGAGAAAATCGACTTTCAAATTTTCGCATTTTTACCAATACCCCCCCCTTCTCAACTTTTTTCACTTTTTTGACTCAATTATAAATGAATTTTTGGCCACAATTCGGCATTTATGCACACCAATGGATTCGTCTTGACGTCCTCTTTTCAAAAAACATGCTTTCACACCTCTACCGCCAATAGGAAACGAGAAAATCGACTTTCAAATTTTCGCAATTTTACCAATACCCCCCCCTTCTCAACTTTTTTCACTTTTTTGACTCAATTTTAAATCACTTTTTGGCTACGATTCGGCATTTATGCACACCAATGGATTCGTCTTGACGTCCTCTTTTCAAAAAACATGCTTTCACACCTCTACCGCCAATAGGAAACGAGAAAATCGACTTTCAAATTTTCGCAATTTTACCAATACCCCCCCCTTCTCAACTTTTTTCATTTTTTTGACTCAATTTGAAATCAATTTTTGGCTACAATTCGGCATTTATGCACACCAATGGATTCGTCTTGACGTCCTCTTTTCAAAAAACATGCTTTCACACCTCTACCGCCAATAGGAAACGAGAAAATCGACTTTAAAATTTTCGCAATTTTACCAATACCCCCCCCTTCTCAACTTTTTTCACTTTTTTGACTCAATTTTAAATCAATTTTTGGCTACAATTCGGCATTTATGCACACCAATGGATTCGTCTTGACGTCCTCTTTTCAAAAAACATGCTTTCACACCTCTACCGCCAATAGGAAACGAGAAAATCGACTTTAAAATTTTCGCAATTTTACCAATACCCCCCCCTTCTCAACTTTTTCCACTTTTTTGACTCAATTTTAAATCAATTTTTGGCTACAATTCGGCATTTATGCACACCAATGGATTCGTCTTGACGTCCTCTTTTCAAAAAACATGCTTTCACACCTCTACCGCCAATAGGAAACGAGAAAATCGACTTTCAAATTTTCGCATTTTTACCAATACCCCCCCCTTCTCAACTTTTTTCACTTTTTTGACTCAATTTTAAATCAATTTTTGGCTACAATTCGGCATTTATGCACACCAATGGATTCGTCTTGACGTCCTCTTTTCAAAAAACATGCTTTCACACCTCTACCGCCAATAGGAAACGAGAAAATCGACTTTCAAATTTTCGCATTTTTACCAATACCCCCCCCTTCTCAACTTTTTTCACTTTTTTGACTCAATTTTAAATCAATTTTTGGCTACAATTCGGCATTTATGCACACCAATGGATTCGTCTTGACGTCCTCTTTTCAAAAAACATGCTTTCACACCTCTACCGCCAATAGGAAACGATAAAATCGACTTTCAAATTTTCGCATTTTTACCAATACCCCCCCCCTTCTCAACTTTTTTCATTTTTTTGACTCAATTTTAAATCAATTTTTGGCTACAATTCGGCATTTATGCACACCAATGGATTCGTCTTGACGTCCTCTTTTCAAAAAACATGCTTTCACACCTCTACCGCCAATAGGAAACGAGAAAATCGACTTTAAAATTTTCGCAATTTTACCAATACCCCCCCTTCTCAACTTTTTCCACTTTTTTGACTCAATTTTAAATCAATTTTTGGCTACAATTCGGCATTTATGCACACCAATGGATTCGTCTTGACGTCCTCTTTTCAAAAAACATGCTTTCACACCTCTACCGCCAATAGGAAACGAGAAAATCGACTTTCAAATTTTCGCAATTTTACCAATACCCCCCCCTTCTCAACTTTTTTCATTTTTTTGACTCAATTTTAAATCAATTTTTGGCTACAATTCGGCATTTATGCACACCAATGGATTCGTCTTGACGTCCTCTTTTCAAAAAACATGCTTTCACACCTCTACCGCCAATAGGAAACGAGAAAATCGACTTTCAAATTTTCGCATTTTTACCAATACCCCCCCCCTTCTCAACTTTTTTCACTTTTTTGACTCAATTTTAAATCAATTTTTGGCTACAATTCGGCATTTATGCACACCAATGGATTCGTCTTGACGTCCTCTTTTCAAAAAACATGCTTTCACACCTCTACCGCCAATAGGAAACGAGAAAATCGACTTTCAAATTTTCGCATTTTTACCAATACCCCCCCCTTCTCAACTTTTTTCACTTTTTTGACTCAATTTTAAATCAATTTTTGGCTACAATTCGGCATTTATGCACACCAATGGATTCGTCTTGACGTCCTCTTTTCAAAAAACATGCTTTCACACCTCTACCGCCAATAGGAAACGAGAAAATCGACTTTCAAATTTTCGCAATTTTACCAATACCCCCCCCTTCTCAACTTTTTTCATTTTTTTGACTCAATTATAAATGAATTTTTGGCCACAATTCGGCATTTATGCACACCAATGGATTCGTCTTGACGTCCTCTTTTCAAAAAACATGCTTTCACACCTCTACCGCCAATAGGAAACGAGAAAATCGACTTTCAAATTTTCGCATTTTTACCAATACCCCCCCTTCTCAACTTTTTTCACTTTTTTGACTCAATTTTAAATCACTTTTTGGCTACGATTCGGCATTTATGCACACCAATGGATTCGTCTTGACGTCCTCTTTTCAAAAAACATGCTTTCACACCTCTACCGCCAATAGGAAACGAGAAAATCGACTTTCAAATTTTCGCAATTTTACCAATACCCCCCCCTTCTCAACTTTTTTCACTTTTTTGACTCAATTTTAAATCAATTTTTGGCTACAATTCGGCATTTATGCACACCAATGGATTCGTCTTGACGTCCTCTTTTCAAAAAACATGCTTTCACACCTCTACCGCCAATAGGAAACGAGAAAATCGACTTTCAAATTTTCGAATTTTGACCAATACCCCCCCCTTCTCAGCTTTTTTCATTTTTTTGACTCTATTATAAATGAATTTTTGGCCACAATTCGGCATTTATGCACACCAATGGATTCGTCTTGACGTCCTCTTTTCAAAAAACAGGCTTTCACACCTCTACCGCCAATAGGAAACGAGAAAATCGACTTTCAAATTTTCGCAATTTTACCAATACCCCCCCCTTCTCAACTTTTTTCAATTTTTTGACTCAATTTTAAATCAATTTTTGGCTACAATTCGGCATTTATACACACCAATGGATTCGTCTTGACGTCCTCTTTTCAAAAAACATGCTTTCACACCTCTACCGCCAATAGGAAACGAGAAAATCGACTTTCAAATTTTCGCATTTTTACCAATACCCCCCCCTTCTCAACATTTTTCACTTTTTTGACTCAATTTTAAATCAATTTTTGGCTACAATTCGGCATTTATGCACACCAATGGATTCGTCTTGACGTCCTCTTTTCAAAAAACATGCTTTCAAACCTCTACCGCCAATAGGAAACGAGAAAATCGACTTTCAAATTTTCGCAATTTTACCAATACCCCCCCCTTCTCAACTTTTTTCATTTTTTTGACTCAATTTTAAATCAATTTTTGGCTACAATTCGGCATTTATGCACACCAATGGATTCGTCTTGACGTCCTCTTTTCAAAAAACATGCTTTCACACCTCCACCGCCAATATGAAACGAGAAAATCGACTTTCAAATTTTCGCATTTTTACCAATTCCCCCCCCTTCTCAACTTTTGTCACTTTTTTGACTCAATTTTAAATCAATTTTTGGCTACAATTCGGCATTTATGCACACCAATGGATTCGTCTTGACGTCCTCTTTTCAAAAAACATGCTTTCACACCTCTACCGCCAATAGGAAACGAGAAAATCGACTTTCAAATTTTCGCAATTTTACCAATACCCCCCCCCCCCCCTTCTCAACTTTTTTCATTTTTTTGACTCAATTTGAAATCAATTTTTGGCTACAATTCGGCATTTATGCACACCAATGGATTCGTCTTGACGTCCTCTTTTCAAAAAACATGCTTTCACACCTCTACCGCCAATAGGAAACGAGAAAATCGACTTTAAAATTTTCGCAATTTTACCAATACCCCCCCCTTCTCAACTTTTTTCACTTTTTTGACTCAATTTTAAATCAATTTTTGGCTACAATTCGGCATTTATGCACACCAATGGATTCGTCTTGACGTCCTCTTTTCAAAAAACATGCTTTCACACCTCTACCGCCAATAGGAAACGATAAAATCGACTTTCAAATTTTCGCATTTTTACCAATACCCCCCCCCTTCTCAACTTTTTTCATTTTTTTGACTCAATTTTAAATCAATTTTTGGCTACAATTCGGCATTTATGCACACCAATGGATTCGTCTTGACGTCCTCTTTTCAAAAAACATGCTTTCACACCTCTACCGCCAATAGGAAACGAGAAAATCGACTTTCAAATTTTCGCAATTTTACCAATACCCCCCCCCCCCTTCTCAACTTTTTTCATTTTTTTGACTCAATTTGAAATCAATTTTTGGCTACAATTCGGCATTTATGCACACCAATGGATTCGTCTTGACGTCCTCTTTTCAAAAAACATGCTTTCACACCTCTACCGCCAATAGGAAACGAGAAAATCGACTTTCAAATTTTCGCATTTTTACCAATACCCCCCCCTTCTCAACTTTTTTCACTTTTTTGACTCAATTTTAAATCAATTTTTGGCTACAATTCGGCATTTATGCACACCAATGGATTCGTCTTGACGTCCTCTTTTCAAAAAACATGCTTTCACACCTCTACCGCCAATAGGAAACGAGAAAATCGACTTTCAAATTTTCGCATTTTTACCAATACCCCCCCCCCTTCTCAACTTTTTTCACTTTTTTGACTCAACTTTAAATCAATTTTTGGCTACAATTCGGCATTTATGCACACCAATGGATTCGTCTTGACGTCCTCTTTTCAAAAAACATGCTTTCACACCTCTACCGCCAATAGGAAACGAGAAAATCGACTTTCAAATTTTCGCAATTTTACCAATACCCCCCCCCCCCCTTCTCAACTTTTTCATTTTTTTGACTCAATTTTAAATCAATTTTTGGCTACAATTCGGCATTTATGCACACCAATGGATTCGTCTTGACGTCCTCTTTTCAAAAAACATGCTTTCACACCTCTACCGCCAATAGGAAACGAGAAAATCGACTTTCAAATTTTCGCAATTTTACCAATACCCCCCCCTTCTCAACTTTTTTCATTTTTTTGACTCAATTTTAAATCAATTTTTGGCTACAATTCGGCATTTATGCACACCAATGGATTCGTCTTGACGTCCTCTTTTCAAAAAACATGCTTTCACACCTCTACCGCCAATAGGAAACGAGAAAATCGACTTTCAAATTTTCGCAATTTTACCAATACCCCCCCCTTCTCAACTTTTTTCATTTTTTTGACTCAATTTTAAATCAATTTTTGGCTACAATTCGGCATTTATGCACACCAATGGATTCGTCTTGACGTCCTCTTTTCAAAAAACATGCTTTCACACCTCTACCGCCAATAGGAAACGAGAAAATCGACTTTCAAATTTTCGCAATTTTACCAATACCCCCCCTTCTCAACTTTTTCAATTTTTTGACTCAATTTTAAATCAATTTTTGGCTACAATTCGGCATTTATACACACCAATGGATTCGTCTTGACGTCCTCTTTTCAAAAAACATGCTTTCACACCTCTACCGCCAATAGGAAACGAGAAAATCGACTTTCAAATTTTCGCATTTTTACCAATACCCCCCCCTTCTCAACTTTTTTCACTTTTTTGACTCAATTATAAATGAATTTTTGGCCACAATTCGGCATTTATGCACACCAATGGATTCGTCTTGACGTCCTCTTTTCAAAAAACATGCTTTCACACCTCTACCGCCAATAGGAAACGAGAAAATCGACTTTCAAATTTTCGCAATTTTACCAATACCCCCCCCTTCTCAACTTTTAAATCAATTTTTGGCTACAATTCGGCATTTATGCACACCAATGGATTCGTCTTGACGTCCTCTTTTCAAAAAACATGCTTTCACACCTCTACCGCCAATAGGAAACGAGAAAATCGACTTTCAAATTTTCGCAATTTTACCAATACCCCCCCCTTCTCAACTTTTTTCAATTTTTTGACTCAATTTTAAATCAATTTTTGGCTACAATTCGGCATTTATACACACCAATGGATTCGTCTTGACGTCCTCTTTTCAAAAAACATGCTTTCACACCTCTACCGCCAATAGGAAACGAGAAAATCGACTTTCAAATTTTCGCATTTTTACCAATACCCCCCCCTTCTCAACTTTTTTCACTTTTTTGACTCAATTATAAATGAATTTTTGGCCACAATTCGGCATTTATGCACACCAATGGATTCGTCTTGACGTCCTCTTTTCAAAAAACATGCTTTCACACCTCTACCGCCAATAGGAAACGAGAAAATCGACTTTCAAATTTTCGCATTTTTACCAATACCCCCCCCTTCTCAACTTTTTTCACTTTTTTGACTCAATTTTAAATCAATTTTTGGCTACAATTCGGCATTTATGCACACCAATGGATTCGTCTTGACGTCCTCTTTTCAAAAAACATGCTTTCACACCTCTACCGCCAATAGGAAACGAGAAAATCGACTTTCAAATTTTCGCAATTTTACCAATACCCCCCCCTTCTCAACTTTTTTCACTTTTTTGACTCAATTTTAAATCACTTTTTGGCTACGATTCGGCATTTATGCACACCAATGGATTCGTCTTGACGTCCTCTTTTCAAAAAACATGCTTTCACACCTCTACCGCCAATAGGAAACGAGAAAACGACTTTCAAATTTTCGCAATTTTACCAATACCCCCCCCTTCTCAACTTTTTTCATTTTTTTTGACTCAATTTGAAATCAATTTTTGGCTACAATTCGGCATTTATGCACACCAATGGATTCGTCTTGACGTCCTCTTTTCAAAAAACATGCTTTCACACCTCTACCGCCAATAGGAAACGAGAAAATCGACTTTAAAATTTTCGCAATTTTACCAATACCCCCCCCTTCTCAACTTTTTTCACTTTTTTGACTCAATTTTAAATCAATTTTTGGCTACAATTCGGCATTTATGCACACCAATGGATTCGTCTTGACGTCCTCTTTTCAAAAAACATGCTTTCACACCTCTACCGCCAATAGGAAACGAGAAAATCGACTTTCAAATTTTCGCATTTTTACCAATACCCTTCTCAACTTTTTTCACTTTTTTGACTCAATTTTAAATCAATTTTTGGCTACAATTCGGCATTTATGCACACCAATGGATTCGTCTTGACGTCCTCTTTTCAAAAAACATGCTTTCACACCTCTACCGCCAATAGGAAACGAGAAAATCGACTTTCAAATTTTCGCATTTTTACCAATACCCCCCCCTTCTCAACTTTTTTCACTTTTTTGACTCAATTTTAAATCAATTTTTGGCTACAATTCGGCATTTATGCACACCAATGGATTCGTCTTGACGTCCTCTTTTCAAAAAACATGCTTTCACACCTCTACCGCCAATAGGAAACGAGAAAATCGACTTTCAAATTTTCGCATTTTTACCAATACCCCCCCCTTCTCAACTTTTTTCACTTTTTTGACTCAATTTTAAATCAATTTTTGGCCACAATTCGGCATTTATGCACACCAATGGATTCGTCTTGACGTCCTCTTTTCAAAAAACATGCTTTCACACCTCTACCGCCAATAGGAAACGAGAAAATCGACTTTCAAATTTTCGCATTTTTACCAATACCCCCCCCTTCTCAACTTTTTTCACTTTTTTGACTCAATTTTAAATCAATTTTTGGCTACAATTCGGCATTTATGCACACCAATGGATTCGTCTTGACGTCCTCTTTTCAAAAAACATGCTTTCACACCTCTACCGCCAATAGGAAACGAGAAAATCGACTTTCAAATTTTCGCATTTTTACCAATACCCCCCCTTCTCAACTTTTTTCACTTTTTTTACTCAATTTTAAATCACTTTTTGGCTACGATTCGGCATTTATGCACACCAATGGATTCGTCTTGACGTCCTCTTTTCAAAAAACATGCTTTCACACCTCTACCGCCAATAGGAAACGAGAAAATCGACTTTCAAATTTTCGCAATTTTACCAATACCCCCCCCCTTCTCAACTTTTTTCATTTTTTTGACTCAATTTGAAATCAATTTTTGGCTACAATTCGGCATTTATGCACACCAATGGATTCGTCTTGACGTCCTCTTTTCAAAAAACATGCTTTCACACCTCTACCGCCAATAGGAAACGAGAAAATCGACATTAAAATTTTCGCAATTTTACCAATACCCCCCCTTCTCAACTTTTTCCACTTTTTTGACTCAATTTTAAATCAATTTTTGGCTACAATTCGGCATTTATGCACACCAATGGATTCGTCTTGACGTCCTCTTTTCAAAAAACATGCTTTCACACCTCTACCGCCAATAGGAAACGAGAAAATCGACTTTCAAATTTTCGCATTTTTACCAATACCCCCCCCTTCTCAACTTTTTTCACTTTTTTGACTCAATTTTAAATCAATTTTTGGCTACAATTCGGCATTTATGCACACCAATGGATTCGTCTTGACGTCCTCTTTTCAAAAAACATGCTTTCAAACCTCTACCGCCAATAGGAAACGAGAAAATCGACTTTCAAATTTTCGCAATTTTACCAATACCCCCCCCTTCTCAACTTTTTTCATTTTTTTGACTCAATTTTAAATCAATTTTTGGCTACAATTCGGCATTTATGCACACCAATGGATTCGTCTTGACGTCCTCTTTTCAAAAAACATGCTTTCACACCTCCACCGCCAATAGGAAACGAGAAAATCGACTTTCAAATTTTCGCATTTTTACCAATACCCCCCCCTTCTCAACTTTTTTCACTTTTTTGACTCAATTTTAAATCAATTTTTGGCTACAATTCGGCATTTATGCACACCAATGGATTCGTCTTGACGTCCTCTTTTCAAAAAACATGCTTTCACACCTCTACCGCCAATAGGAAACGAGAAAATCGACTTTCAAATTTTCGCAATTTTACCAATACCCCCCCCCCCCTTCTCAACTTTTTTCATTTTTTTGACTCAATTTTAAATCAATTTTTGGCTACAATTCGGCATTTATGCACACCAATGGATTCGTCTTGACGTCCTCTTTTAAAAAAACATGCTTTCACACCTCTACCGCCAATAGGAAACGAGAAAATCGACTTTCAAATTTTCGCAATTTTACCAATACCCCCCCCCCCTTCTCAACTTTTTTCATTTTTTTGACTCAATTTTAAATCAATTTTTGGCTACAATTCGGCATTTATGCACACCAATGGATTCGTCTTGACGTCCTCTTTTCAAAAAACATGCTTTCACACCTCTACCGCCAATAGGAAACGAGAAAATCGACTTTCAAATTTTCGCATTTTTACTAATACCCCCCCCTTCTCAACTTTTTTGACTCAATTTTAAATCAATTTTTGGCTACAATTCGGCATTTATGCACACCAATGGATTCGTCTTGACGTCCTCTTTTCAAAAAACATGCTTTCACACCTCTACCGCCAATAGGAAACGAGAAAATCGACTTTCAAATTTTCGCAATTTTACCAATACCCCCCCCTTCTCAACTTTTTTCAATTTTTTGACTCAATTTTAAATCAATTTTTGGCTACAATTCGGCATTTATACACACCAATGGATTCGTCTTGACGTCCTCTTTTCAAAAAACATGCTTTCACACCTCTACCGCCAATAGGAAACGAGAAAATCGACTTTCAAATTTTCGCATTTTTACCAACACCCCCCCCTTCTCAACTTTTTTCACTTTTTTGACTCAATTATAAATGAATTTTTGGCCACAATTCGGCATTTATGCACACCAATGGATTCGTCTTGACGTCCTCTTTTCAAAAAACATGCTTTCACACCTCTACCGCCAATAGGAAACGAGAAAATCGACTTTCAAATTTTCGCATTTTTACCAATACCCCCCCCTTCTCAACTTTTTTCACTTTTTTGACTCAATTTTAAATCAATTTTTGGCTACAATTCGGCATTTATGCACACCAATGGATTCGTCTTGACGTCCTCTTTTCAAAAAACATGCTTTCACACCTCTACCGCCAATAGGAAACGAGAAAATCGACTTTCAAATTTTCGCAATTTTACCAATACCCCCCCCCCCCCCTTCTCAACTTTTTTCATTTTTTTGACTCAATTTTAAATCAATTTTTGGCTACAATTCGGCATTTATGCACACCAATGGATTCGTCTTGACGTCCTCTTTTAAAAAAACATGCTTTCACACCTCTACCGCCAATAGGAAACGAGAAAATCGACTTTCAAATTTTCGCAATTTTACCAATACCCCCCCTTCTCAACTTTTTTCATTTTTTTGACTCAATTTTAAATCAATTTTTGGCTACAATTCGGCATTTATGCACACCAATGGATTCGTCTTGACGTCCTCTTTTCAAAAAACATGCTTTCACACCTCTACCGCCAATAGGAAACGAGATAATCGACTTTCAAATTTTCGCATTTTTACCAATACCCCCCCCTTCTCAACTTTATTGACTCAATTTTAAATCAATTTTTGGCTACAATTCGGCATTTATGCACACCAATGGATTCGTCTTGACGTCCTCTTTTCAAAAAACATGCTTTCACACCTCTACCGCCAATAGGAAACGAGAAAATCGACTTTCAAATTTTCGCAATTTTACCAATACCCCCCCCCCTTCTCAACTTTTTTCAATTTTTTGACTCAATTTTAAATCAATTTTTGGCTACAATTCGGCATTTATACACACCAATGGATTCGTCTTGACGTCCTCTTTTCAAAAAACATGCTTTCACACCTCTACCGCCAATAGGAAACGTGAAAATCGACTTTCAAATTTTCGCATTTTTACCAACACCCCCCCCTTCTCAACTTTTTTCACTTTTTTGACTCAATTATAAATGAATTTTTGGCCACAATTTGGCATTTATGCACACCAATGGATTCGTCTTGACGTCCTCTTTTCAAAAAACATGCTTTCACACCTCTACCGCCAATAGGAAACGAGAAAATCGACTTTCAAATTTTCGCATTTTTACCAATACCCCCCCCCTTCTCAACTTTTTTCACTTTTTTGACTCAATTTTAAATCAATTTTTGGCTACAATTCGGCATTTATGCACACCAATGGATTCGTCTTGACGTCCTCTTTTCAAAAAACATGCTTTCACACCTCTACCGCCAATAGGAAACGAGAAAATCGACTTTCAAATTTTCGCAATTTTACTAATACCCCCCCCTTCTCAACTTTTTTCACTTTTTTGACTCAATTTTAAATCACTTTTTGGCTACGATTCGGCATTTATGCACACCAATGGATTCGTCTTGACGTCCTCTTTTCAAAAAACATGCTTTCACACCTCTACCGCCAATAGAAAACGAGAAAATCGACTTTCAAATTTTCGCAATTTTACCAATACCCCCCCCCTTCTCAACTTTTTTCATTTTTTTGACTCAATTTGAAATCAATTTTTGGCTACAATTCGGCATTTATGCACACCAATGGATTCGTCTTGACGTCCTCTTTTCAAAAAACATGCTTTCACACCTCTACCGCCAATAGGAAACGAGAAAATCGACTTTCAAATTTTCGCAATTTTACCAATACCCCCCCCTTCTCAACTTTTTTCACTTTTTTGACTCAATTTTAAATCAATTTTTGGCTACAATTCGGCATTTATGCACACCAATGGATTCGTCTTGACGTCCTCTTTTCAAAAAACATGCTTTCACACCTCTACCGCCAATAGGAAACGAGAAAATCGACTTTCAAATTTTCGCATTTTTACCAATACCCCCCCCTTCTCAACTTTTTTCACTTTTTTGACTCAATTTTAAATCAATTTTTGGCTACAATTCGGCATTTATGCACACCAATGGATTCGTCTTGACGTCCTCTTTTCAAAAAACATGCTTTCACACCTCTACCGCCAATAGGAAACGAGAAAATCGACTTTCAAATTTTCGCATTTTTACCAATACCCCCCCCTTCTCAACTTTTTTCACTTTTTTGACTCAATTTTAAATCAATTTTTGGCTACAATTCGGCATTTATGCACACCAATGGATTCGTCTTGACGTCCTCTTTTCAAAAAACATGCTTTCACACCTCTACCGCCAATAGGAAACGAGAAAATCGACTTTCAAATTTTCGCATTTTTACCAATACCCCCCCCTTCTCAACTTTTTTCACTTTTTTGACTCAATTTTAAATCAATTTTTGGCCACAATTCGGCATTTATGCACACCAATGGATTCGTCTTGACGTCCTCTTTTCAAAAAACATGCTTTCACACCTCTACCGCCAATAGGAAACGAGAAAATCGACTTTCAAATTTTCGCATTTTTACCAATACCCCCCCCTTCTCAACTTTTTTCACTTTTTTGACTCAATTTCAAATCAATTTTTGGCTACAATTCGGCATTTATGCACACCAATGGATTCGTCTTGACGTCCTCTTTTCAAAAAACATGCTTTCACACCTCTACCGCCAATAGGTAACGAGAAAATCGACTTTCAAATTTTCGCAATTTTACCAATACCCCCCCTTCTCAACTTTTTTCACTTTTTTGACTCAATTTTAAATCACTTTTTGGCTACGATTCGGCATTTATGCACACCAATGGATTCGTCTTGACGTCCTCTTTTCAAAAAATATGCTTTCACACCTCTACCGCCAATAGGAAACGAGAAAATCGACTTTCAAATTTTCGCAATTTTACCAATACCCCCCCCCTTCTCAACTTTTTTCATTTTTTTGACTCAATTTGAAATCAATTTTTGGCTACAATTCGGCATTTATGCACACCAATGGATTCGTCTTGACGTCCTCTTTTCAAAAAACATGCTTTCACACCTCTACCGCCAATAGGAAACGAGAAAATCGACTTTAAAATTTTCGCAATTTTACCAATACCCCCCCTTCTCAACTTTTTCCACTTTTTTGACTCAATTTTAAATCAATTTTTGGCTACAATTCGGCATTTATGCACACCAATGGATTCGTCTTGACGTCCTCTTTTCAAAAAACATGCTTTCACACCTCTACCGCCAATAGGAAACGAGAAAATCGACTTTCAAATTTTCGCAATTTTACCAATACCCCCCCCTTCTCAACTTTTTTCATTTTTTTGACTCAATTTTAAATCAATTTTTGGCTACAATTCGGCATTTATGCACACCAATGGATTCGTCTTGACGTCCTCTTTTCAAAAAACATGCTTTCACACCTCTACCGCCAATAGGAAACGAGAAAATCGACTTTCAAATTTTCGCATTTTTACCAATACCCCCCCCTTCTCAACTTTTTTCACTTTTTTGACTCAATTTTAAATCAATTTTTGGCTACAATTCGGCATTTATGCACACCAATGGATTCGTCTTGACGTCCTCTTTTCAAAAAACATGCTTTCACACCTCTACCGCCAATAGGAAACGAGAAAATCGACTTTCAAATTTTCGCATTTTTACCAATACCCCCCCCTTCTCAACTTTTTTCACTTTTTTGACTCAATTTTAAATCAATTTTTGGCTACAATTCGGCATTTATGCACACCAATGGATTCGTCTTGACGTCCTCTTTTCAAAAAACATGCTTTCACACCTCTACCGCCAATAGGAAACGAGAAAATCGACTTTCAAATTTTCGCAATTTTACCAATACCCCCCCCTTCTCAACTTTTTTCATTTTTTTGACTCAATTATAAATGAATTTTTGGCCACAATTCGGCATTTATGCACACCAATGGATTCGTCTTGACGTCCTCTTTTCAAAAAACATGCTTTCACACCTCTACCGCCAATAGGAAACGAGAAAATCGACTTTCAAATTTTCGCATTTTTACCAATACCCCCCCCTTCTCAACTTTTTTCACTTTTTTGACTCAATTTTAAATCACTTTTTGGCTACGATTCGGCATTTATGCACACCAATGGATTCGTCTTGACGTCCTCTTTTCAAAAAACATGCTTTCACACCTCTACCGCCAATAGGAAACGAGAAAATCGACTTTCAAATTTTCGCAATTTTACCAATACCCCCCCCTTCTCAACTTTTTTCACTTTTTTGACTCAATTTTAAATCAATTTTTGGCTACAATTCGGCATTTATGCACACCAATGGATTCGTCTTGACGTCCTCTTTTCAAAAAACATGCTTTCACACCTCTACCGCCAATAGGAAACGAGAAAATCGACTTTCAAATTTTCGCAATTTTACCAATACCCCCCCCTTCTCAACTTTTTTCATTTTTTTGACTCAATTTTAAATCAATTTTTGGCTACAATTCGGCATTTATGCACACCAATGGATTCGTCTTGACGTCCTCTTTTCAAAAAACATGCTTTCACACCTCTATCGCCAATAGGAAACGAGAAAATCGACTTTCAAATTTTCGCATTTTTACCAATACCCCCCCCTTCTCAACTTTTTTGACTCAATTTTAAATCAATTTTTGGCTACAATTCGGCATTTATGCACACCAATGGATTCGTCTTGACGTCCTCTTTTCAAAAAACATGCTTTCACACCTCTACCGCCAATAGGAAACGAGAAAATCGACTTTCAAATTTTCGCAATTTTACCAATACCCCCCCCTTCTCAACTTTTTTCAATTTTTTGACTCAATTTTAAATCAATTTTTGGCTACAATTCGGCATTTATACACACCAATGGATTCGTCTTGACGTCCTCTTTTCAAAAAACATGCTTTCACACCTCTACCGCCAATAGGAAACGAGAAAATCGACTTTCAAATTTTCGCAATTTTACCAATACCCCCCCCTTCTCAACTTTTTTCATTTTTTTGACTCAATTTTAAATCAATTTTTGGCTACAATTTGGCATTTATGCACACCAATGGATTCGTCTTGACGTCCTCTTTTCAAAAAACATGCTTTCAAACCTCTACCGCCAATAGGAAACGAGAAAATCGACTTTCAAATTTTCGCAATTTTACCAATACCCCCCCCTTCTCAACTTTTTTCATTTTTTTGACTCAATTTTAAATCAATTTTTGGCTACAATTCGGCATTTATGCACACCAATGGATTCGTCTTGACGTCCTCTTTTCAAAAAACATGCTTTCACACCTCCACCGCCAATAGGAAACGAGAAAATCGACTTTCAAATTTTCGCATTTTTACCAATACCCCCCCCTTCTCAACTTTTGTCACTTTTTTGACTCAATTTTAAATCAATTTTTGGCTACAATTCGGCATTTATGCACACCAATGGATTCGTCTTGACGTCCTCTTTTCAAAAAACATGCTTTCACACCTCTACCGCCAATAGGAAACGAGAAAATCGACTTTCAAATTTTCGCAATTTTACCAATACCCCCCCCCCCTTCTCAACTTTTTTCATTTTTTTGACTCAATTTTAAATCAATTTTTGGCTACAATTCGGCATTTATGCACACCAATGGATTCGTCTTGACGTCCTCTTTTCAAAAAACATGCTTTCACACCTCTACCGCCAATAGGAAACGAGAAAATCGACTTTCAAATTTTCGCAATTTTACCAATACCACCCCCCCTTCTCAACTTTTTTCATTTTTTTGACTCAATTTTAAATCAATTTTTGGCTACAATTCGGCATTTATGCACACCAATGGATTCGTCTTGACGTCCTCTTTTCAAAAAACATGCTTTCACACCTCTACCGCCAATAGGAAACGAGAAAATCGACTTTCAAATTTTCGCATTTTTACCAATACCCCCCCCCTTCTCAACTTTTTTGACTCAATTTTAAATCAATTTTTGGCTACAATTCGGCATTTATGCACACCAATGGATTCGTCTTGACGTCCTCTTTTCAAAAAACATGCTTTCACACCTCTACCGCCAATAGGAAACGAGAAAATCGACTTTCAAATTTTCGCAATTTTACCAATACCCCCCCCCTTCTCAACTTTTTTCAATTTTTTGACTCAATTTTAAATCAATTTTTGGCTACAATTCGGCATTTATACACACCAATGGATTCGTCTTGACGTCCTCTTTTCAAAAAACATGCTTTCACACCTCTACCGTCAATAGGAAACGAGAAAATCGACTTTCAAATTTTCGCAATTTTACCAATACCCCCCCCCTTCTCAACTTTTTTCACTTTTTTGACTCAATTATAAATGAATTTTTGGCCACAATTCGGCATTTATGCACACCAATGGATTCGTCTTGACGTCCTCTTTTCAAAAAACATGCTTTCACACCTCTACCGCCAATAGGAAACGAGAAAATCGACTTTCAAATTTTCGCATTTTTACCAATACCCCCCCCCTTCTCAACTTTTTTCACTTTTTTGACTCAATTTTAAATCAATTTTTGGCTACAATTCGGCATTTATACACACCAATGGATTCGTCTTGACGTCCTCTTTTCAAAAAACATGCTTTCACACCTCTACCGCCAATAGGAAACGAGAAAATCGACTTTCAAATTTTCGCATTTTTACCAATACCCCCCCCTTCTCAACTTTTTTCACTTTTTTGACTCAATTTTAAATCAATTTTTGGCTACAATTCGGCATTTATGCACACCAATGGATTCGTCTTGACGTCCTCTTTTCAAAAAACATGCTTTCAAACCTCTACCGCCAATAGGAAACGAGAAAATCGACTTTCAAATTTTCGCAATTTTACCAATACCCCCCCTTCTCAACTTTTTTCATTTTTTTGACTCAATTTTAAATCAATTTTTGGCTACAATTCGGCATTTATGCACACCAATGGATTCGTCTTGACGTCCTCTTTTCAAAAAACATGCTTTCACACCTCCACCGCCAATAGGAAACGAGAAAATCGACTTTCAAATTTTCGCATTTTTACCAATACCCCCCCCTTCTCAACTTTTGTCACTTTTTTGACTCAATTTTAAATCAATTTTTGGCTACAATTCGGCATTTATGCACACCAATGGATTCGTCTTGACGTCCTCTTTTCAAAAAACATGCTTTCACACCTCTACCGCCAATAGGAAACGAGAAAATCGACTTTCAAATTTTCGCAATTTTACCAATACCCCCCCCCCCTTCTCAACTTTTTTCATTTTTTTGACTCAATTTTAAATCAATTTTTGGCTACAATTCGGCATTTATGCACACCAATGGATTCGTCTTGACGTCCTCTTTTCAAAAAACATGCTTTCACACCTCTACCGCCAATAGGAAACGAGAAAATCGACTTTCAAATTTTCGCAATTTTACCAATACCCCCCCCTTCTCAACTTTTTTCATTTTTTTGACTCAATTTTAAATCAATTTTTGGCTACAATTCGGCATTTATGCACACCAATGGATTCGTCTTGACGTCCTCTTTTCAAAAAACATGCTTTCACACCTCTACCGCCAATAGGAAACGAGAAAATCGACTTTCAAATTTTCGCATTTTTACCAATACCCCCCCCTTCTCAACTTTTTTGACTCAATTTTAAATCAATTTTTGGCTACAATTCGGCATTTATGCACACCAATGGATTCGTCTTGACGTCCTCTTTTCAAAAAACATGCTTTCACACCTCTACCGCCAATAGGAAACGAGAAAATCGACTTTCAAATTTTCGCAATTTTACCAATACCCCCCCCCCCTTCTCAACTTTTTTCAATTTTTTGACTCAATTTTAAATCAATTTTTGGCTACAATTCGGCATTTATACACACCAATGGATTCGTCTTGACGTCCTCTTTTCAAAAAACATGCTTTCACACCTCTACCGCCAATAGGAAACGAGAAAATCGACTTTCAAATTTTCGCATTTTTACCAATACCCCCCCCTTCTCAACTTTTTTCACTTTTTTGACTCAATTATAAATGAATTTTTGGCCACAATTCGGCATTTATGCACACCAATGGATTCGTCTTGACGTCCTCTTTTCAAAAAACATGCTTTCACACCTCTACCGCCAATAGGAAACGAGAAAATCGACTTTCAAATTTTCGCATTTTTACCAATACCCCCCCCTTCTCAACTTTTTTCACTTTTTTTACTCAATTTTAAATCAATTTTTGGCTACAATTCGGCATTTATGCACACCAATGGATTCGTCTTGACGTCCTCTTTTCAAAAAACATGCTTTCACACCTCTACCGCCAATAGGAAACGAGAAAATCGACTTTCAAATTTTCGCAATTTTACCAATACCCCCCCCTTCTCACCTTTTTTCACTTTTTTGACTCAATTTTAAATCACTTTTTGGCTACGATTCGGCATTTATGCACACCAATGGATTCGTCTTGACGTCCTCTTTTCAAAAAACATGCTTTCACACCTCTACCGCCAATAGGAAACGAGAAAATCGACTTTCAAATTTTCGCAATTTTACCAATACCCCCCCCTTCTCAACTTTTTTCATTTTTTTGACTCAATTTGAAATCAATTTTTGGCTACAATTGGGCATTTATGCACACCAATGGATTCGTCTTGACGTCCTCTTTTCAAAAAACATGCTTTCACACCTCTACCGCCAATAGGAAACGAGAAAATCGACTTTAAAATTTTCGCAATTTTACCAATACCCCCCCCTTCTCAACTTTTTTCACTTTTTTGACTCAATTTTAAATCAATTTTTGGCTACAATTCGGCATTTATGCACACCAATGGATTCGTCTTGACGTCCTCTTTTCAAAAAACATGCTTTCACACCTCTACCGCCAATAGGAAACGAGAAAATCGACTTTCAAATTTTCGCATTTTTACCAATACCCCCCCCTTCTCAACTTTTTTCACTTTTTTGACTCAATTTTAAATCAATTTTTGGCTACAATTCGGCATTTATGCACACCAATGGATTCGTCTTGACGTCCTCTTTTCAAAAAACATGCTTTCACACCTCTACCGCCAATAGGAAACGAGAAAATCGACTTTCAAATTTTCGCATTTTTACCAATACCCCCCCCTTCTCAACTTTTTTCACTATTTTGACTCAATTTTAAATCAATTTTTGGCTACAATTCGGCATTTATGCACACCAATGGATTCGTCTTGACGTCCTCTTTTCAAAAAACATGCTTTCACACCTCTACCGCCAATAGGAAACGAGAAAATCGACTTTCAAATTTTCGCATTTTTACCAATACCCCCCCCCTTCTCAACTTTTTTCACTTTTTTGACTCAATTTTAAATCAATTTTTGGCTACAATTCGGCATTTATGCACACCAATGGATTCGTCTTGACGTCCTCTTTTCAAAAAACATGCTTTCACACCTCTACCGCCAATAGGAAACGAGAAAATCGACTTTCAAATTTTCGCAATTTTACCAATACCCCCCCCTTCTCAACTTTTTCATTTTTTTGACTCAATTTTAAATCAATTTTCCGGACAACCGTGACGTCATTTGTCGTGCTGTGATTGGCTGTTGATGATGTCACGGCTGCTGTGATTGGCTGTCGATGACGTCACGGTTGTCCCTTCAGGTGTACCACCCAAATTCAGACATTTTAAATATTTTTTTAAAATTAGTTCCCGCACTCCAAAAAATCTGAAAAAATTCAGAAAAGCTTAATTTAATGTATATTTTCTAATTATGAAATAAAAAAATGCAACCATTATTGTCTATTAGTTCATACCTCAACATTATATAGTATATATGTAGATGTATGTATATGTATCATCAAATTCTTAAATCAAACGGCATAACTTGTTAATCCGCAGCCTTTCATCAAACACTATTATCAAAAAATGGAGAATTATTCGTCAAAAGGTTGTTTCATTTGGTAACGTAACCGTTTTTTTTTATGTGACTTTGAACGAAGAAGTTGATATAAAGCTTTGGAAGGCAAGTGATATATTATGTGTCATCCGCATCTTTAATCCACTGCCACGATGATAGTCTTGATGATAGTAGAAATGAGATGATAATGACGTTGAAATGAAAATTTAGAAATGAAAAAGAGAAGGGCAAGAAAATAACACTTCCTCTCTGTATAATAGCAATGACACATTTGGTGTATAAGATAAAGTGGATGATTTTTTCAGATAGGAAGGAACAGTCTTTGGAATTCACAAACAAACACAGCTAGAGAAAAGAAGGAACTCTTATTGCCGCCTGCACAATGACGTAGCTAGATTAACAATATACGACACTAGCTAGAAGAGGAAGAAAAAAAAAAACGATGATTACATCCCTGCACTGTCTGTCACCCCACGGCCAAGCAGCAACCGTAGCTGCCGCCGCGAGTAAGACAAAGATTTTATCCGTCTTCCCAGACCAACTTTCTCTCAAGGGACGATAAAAAGAAAATCAGCGAATGAGAGAAAGAAAATAATAATAATAAAAGAAAGAAACAATAGAAGAAATTGGACGACCAATATGTTAGCTGCTTTCAAATAGTAAATTAAATTTGTCAAATATATCAAAACAACATGTTACAGATTAATTTTTAATTAATTAAATAGAACAGAATGTTACAATAATATTGTTTGTTAATAAATGAGAAATATCATAGTAATTTTCTATATAATCGACATCATTAATATGTAATTCATTGTGATGATAAATATCATATTTCATGTATATCAATGTCATGTCTATAATAACTTATCACATTAAAATTAAACGATAACACAATACATATTTAATTAAAAATTTGATAATCCCAATTTGATAATGAGTTTTTTTATTGCAGTTTCAATTCAGTTTAAAAGGTTTTTATTGTATAATTAAAAATACAGTACAATAGATGCACATAGTCGTGTCAGATAAAAATATCTATATACTCAAATGCCACGTAGGCGTGACATATTACAGCTGAAATCCTATAAAGTATGCAACTTGTCATACACATCTGCTTAACTGGTTGCATAATACGTAAAGCTTGCAGGGGCTTCATAATCGCCGTAATTTCAACAAAAACTTTATACTATTCTACAAGATAAACGTATATACTTCTTAATTTTTTTCTTCCAAGTAACTTTGACACTTACAAATTTCCGTTGTTCTAATAAACGAGCGAGTAATATACATAGATAATCTGTTGTGTAGTGAAGCGATAGTTTTTGTTATGAGAGAGAAGCAGCCTTCTGCACTGCTAGTAGAGGGCTACAAATTAACAGTCGTAAATCAACGCAGCATACGACATGCGGAGGACACGGCAAGCTACCAAGCAAACTATATATGTATACAGTAGCAACACCAACAGCCATGTCTGTTCAATCTACATGGTAAACAAAGCTGAAACCAAATCCCTTCAGCTTGTTCGTATGTACCACCAAACAAACTGGAAAAATATTACTTAAATTTCAAAGTTAATTAAGCCTAAACTAAAATCCTCATCCCCCTCTTTTTTTTTTCTTTCTTTTTTATATTTTCTCCCTTCCATCCTTTTAAATATACCATAACCTCTCCTTCTCCCTTTTTTTGCTATATAACTATATTCATTTGACTTTTTAATCAATATAGATTCACATCAACGTATATATAAAAAGCTTAATAGGATTAACATAAATCTAGAGATCAAAATTTATATATTTATATATTTTTTCTGTATATTATTATAACTAATTTTTTTTAGTTCTAATAACCTCTACTAAGTGTCACTAGTTACTAAAGGGGTAAAATTTGATGCTAAGAAGGTGTGGAGGAGGTAAAGCGGAAGAAGCTTGGTGGTAAGAGAGAGGTCATTAACACGAGAAACTTGATACTATGTAGCACCTTATACTTAGCACACCACACCGCTTGCCCCTTTCTCCTTACTGCCTAGCTGCCAGGTGATGTAACTCACACTATAATAGCTTCTTCCTAGGCACTAACTACCAGCCTGTGTGCTTGCTACCAAGTAAAACTGTAGTAGAACGAGTCAAGCGACAAACTCATGATAACAAGATTTGGTTTCTTATAAAACGAAACACTTTGTTTACATACGAGCAACATTATACCGACACCATATTAAGGAGAGAAAGGTGTTGGGAGAAAATATGTATATTATATAATATACATATATTATGAAAGATTAATTTACAAGTAGTTTTGGTCCCATGTTACAAGAGGTGGAAATCACATGTACAGTACATGATTTAACACCATCAGCACGTTAATTAAAACCCTAGATGTAGCATATATTATGGCAATTTGATGACAGGTACCGTTTTTCAATTTTTGTTTAAAATATGGAATTTTATATTAACGATTACAAGTTTAGAATTATTTTAAGATTTTTCGTGCAACTCGGCTATAATTTTCCTCATATGAAGGTTTGCCAATATCAAAACGACTCCTCCTGTTCTCTTAACTTCATTACTTCAATGCTAATCTAGTGTTATTATACTTATTATGCTACGTTAAATGTCATCTACAATATAATATATTTAAATTATTTTGAGGGGATTAAAAAGTGTCTTCATACAGTATTTTTCATCAATTTGCTTCCGTCTTTAGTCTTTATTGGTATATTAAATATATTATTTATTTATAATAAATACATCTTTACTATAGAAACAAAATGTATAAATATAATTAATTTTACAAACTTCATAAACTTTCATGCATTGTTATATAATGTGTACTCAAACGTATATCCTTTATGGTATAGTATTTACTCAGAACATCCATGCACACGACATACCACCACACTGCTGGGATTTAGTGTATGTGCTCGGGTACGTTAAGCCTGCTGCTGACTTGGTAGGTAACTGCTGGCTGTGGGTTTACCGCATCCTTCGTCTAGACCTGAGATTAAAGTTGCGTGACCCGGTTGTGACGTCACATCAGTCAGCTCACACATATTGGCGGGTGGGCACGCAGGGGGGGTGCCTAGACTTAATCAGTGAGAAGGCGCCACCGGCTCCTCCTCGTTCTGACCACGCGGCGACGATCGAAGTTGCCGCCTTAGCCCCGTGTGCCCCGTGCATACCAGATGAGCAACAGACTCCCCGTGGACACAGTTTGGAGCAAGACTCAGCTCATTTATACCACGACATACTCCCAATGATAATCTAACTTCTTTTTTTTTTCTCAAATTTAATACTTTAATGAAAATTATGCTAATATTCATCCTATTTTATTAAATCGTTTTGGCAACAATAAAAATAAAATGTAGAAATTAGTTATAGAGATTAAAATGATGTTAATCAGACTATAAAATTGCCAGAGTTAGGGGTAGTTTTAGGCATGCTGGAGGATCTGTATGGAATTAAAACTGATAACTTATATACAAAAAATACTCGAATCTTTACTCAAATATAATATGCAGATTATACTAGTGTCATTATAACTACTAAAACAAATAAAAAATAACAAGATTTTAAGGATGGTGTAAGGAAACTATATAGATTCATTTTAAATCCTATATAATAAATCAAAATATATTCAATTTCATACAAACTTCAATGTTTCTGATAGTAGTCTGCTATTAAATTTTTGTTTTTAATTTCCCACCCTTAATAAAACTATATATTTAATTAAATTATGCTAAAAGTAAAAATACTCATATAAAACACTACAATATTAGAAGAAAAAAATGTAATTCCAAAACATATAAATCAAAATAACAGAAAATAGTTCTCATTATCAATTATCTAAAATCATGTAATAACATGTCATCAAGCATTATCATCAAGGGGAAAGTCAGTCGAAACAACCCCCAAAATTTTCAAGTGGGAAAAAATGAAAAATAGAAACATTAGTAACCCTCGGTTAGCCAACAAGCAACATATTTCTGGGACAAAATGTAGCAAGGAAAATTGACCCCATCAAGTGCCCACATTGGAATACCAGAGTGTCATTTCATACCCCCCCCCCCTCTCCTCCCATCCTCCGTTGGTCAAGAAACTTGATTGGAGTTTGGAGTTATGTTTTTTTCTTATGTTGTTTTTTAAATTTTATTTTTTAACCAATTTGATGTGATTTGGTAGAACTGAAATGAAATACTATGCTGACGAATTCTATAAATTTGCTTTTTAAATAAATTTATTAATATATACGTTCATAATATAAAAAAATGTCATTTGTCTGCAAGCAATTATTTATAAAGTTGTAAAATATTAAGCACTACAATATATTTTATCTTAAATGTGAAAGTTTGCATTAAAGTTTAATATTCTTAAAATTATTTACAAAAAATCCATTCTTTAGATGGTTTAGATAATTTAATTCCATTTGTATATATACTGTAAGCGAGTAGGATGGAAACTGATTTCAATTTTATTCTTATAACTTTTATTATTATTGTCACAAGTTTTTGTCTTTTAAATTTATCAAAGCAAAATTTAAATTAGTTTGCAAAGTATATTTAGGATCAAGAAAGAGAAAAAGCAAGAAAGGAATGGGGGGGGGGGGCAAAAAAGAAGAATAAAAAGTTATAAATTCTTAAACCACTGATAAAAGCAAAATATTGAAATTACATTAAAAATTTATTGCTAAATTAGTTAAACTTCTTCTTTATCTTTATTATTTTATTTACAAGTTACATCAATGTTCCCATTCTAAACTGTAAAATTATTTTAAAATAAAAATGTCAATGTTACAGATTCCGATTGTAAATACAGAAAATAGCAAGATTTACTTTATAATTTTAAATGTGCTGCGATAATTCTTCATGAAAAAAATGAAACTAAAATTCTGAATCAAGGCAATCAATTTTAGTGACACCTCATTTTCCACATGGATTGCTAATTTTAAATATTCTCTAAAATTTCAATGTATCTGAAATTACTTCATAGTAATAAAAAATTGACTAGACAATGTCAATGATTAAATTAAGAAACATTGCTCCAGTTATTTCGTATAGCACAATATCTATCCATACATAATATGCATTTTATAACAATCAACAAAACAATTAAAAATTAAGTTTGTTATGTAAGTTTTCACTTCAATTCCCTTTTTTATTTTAATATTTTATTAATAATTTGTAACATTACAAAAAAACAATACTATAATTAACGCGCATATCAATAAGTCATATAACACTATACGTACAGTATTTTATATATCATCCCTCGCCCGGAATAATGAGCTATCTGTTCATTATTAAGCGCAATTGTAAGCTTTATTTTATAACGATTTACAGCTCAGAAATTGCGTTCATCTGAAATAGCAGACAGCTCATTATCATCCCAATTTCGTTGCAATAATGAGCTATCTGCTATTACAGGTGAGCGCAATTATGAGTTGTAAATCGGTATAAAATAAAGCTCATAATTGTGCTCAATAATGAGCAGATAGCTCATTATTCTGGACAAGGAATGATATAAAATATAATATTATATCTATAAATTTAATATTTTAAGTAAATCCTGCATGTACATAGAATTCGCTCGTCCTCTTTCTCCTTTACTATAAAACGTCCTTATCAGGTTATGACACTAAATAATGGACAACATACATGAAAATTTTTTATTGCAGAAATGAGTAGAGAGGGTACCAAATTATGCTACTCTGAATTCTTTCAGATTTTTTTGAGACCCAGAACTATTTTTAAATAATTATTGAAAGTGCGGCCACGCCCCCTGGAGGCGTCAATAGGCGTCCAGTCTCTATCCTTTTTATTAAGGCCTCAGGGGTGCCAACTGAAATCACAGGACTTTCAATAATTATTTAAATATAGTTCCAGGTCTCAAAAAAATCTGAAAAAATTCAGAGTAGCATAATTTGGTACCCTCTATTCATTTCTGCAATAAAATTTTTTCATACATGTATGTTGTCCATTGCAAGATTACATGCAGACTATAATGTAGCAGCTTATACTAAAGTATTGTTTCATCCTCTATATACTAAACTTGGACTCAACTGGTTTGGTATTAATTTTAACTCAATCTACTTTATCAAATCATTATTATCATAGTAGCAATGGGGTCCAGTTTGCTACCTCGCCTCTGACTATATACATTATAAATGGTCACGCAACTCCTTTTTACCCCTGCAGTGCATGCAAGATAATGTCCTGCGATATGCAAGCTGGCCACAACAGTATAAACTAAGTATATTATGTGGAAAAAACACGTACATAACATACACACGATACATATATATTTACAAAGGCAAAACGTAGTAGTTATCACGGCGACTTTACATTGTGATGAAATATTATATGCATGAAACCAACTTGCAAATGTTTTAGTATACATATATAATATTTTATGCAAGCAGCATAACGTTGTTAGAAAATTTCCATATAGATGGACAACAGTCATGCATGCAGTTTGTTAAAACAGTATTATATTGCAAACAGGTGGGTTAGGTTACATTATAGTTATATATTTATAGCGTGGTATATCGTAACAAGAGCTAAAATTATATACTACCTCCATATGAATTTAAATAATTCTTAATTAATACGGCATTATTATGTTAATTAGAATATATATACACAAAAAATAATATTATACAAATTTGGATTTCTCTTTACTTTTTTATGTCAGGGCTTTTTTAATGTAATGAAAAACATCACGCATAATTTTATATAAATATTTACATTTTATTCACTTGTGTCATAATGGGCACCAGTGACGTCATTAAACTTGTTGGCTTGGGGATTAAATGTTTGCAGATAGGTCGATGACCTCGCCAATCTGCTCCACTTAAGTTGTTCTCCCCCCCCCCCCTCTCTCACTCACATGTTGAAAACACTGTTAGCTCAGGATACAAGGCATCGTACACACGGTCAGGCTCCAGGCAGTAACTAGATATAGCCCTACAAATATAAATTAATTAGGTCATCAATTTATTATGACAGGACATCGACCTGTTTGTTGTGAGATTAAAATTAATTGATTATGAATTATGTATATATATTATACCATGACATTATATCAAAATATGTTGATAACAAACAAAATGGTTTATTATTATGAAGATTATATGTATTATATAATATAATAATATGTTTTATTAATATTATAGCTATTGTTGTATACAATATATCAAAATATTCAAAACACGAACCCCTAACAGAACTTGTTATGTACATGCAGTTTATTTTTTTAATTTAAAAATAAGCATTACTTGATCAAATTTGATTTCATAAAAAAAAATGTTGTTCATCATTGTAATATTTTTTGCAGATAAAAGATTTTTCAATAATATTTCCAAAAAAATCTTGAAATTGACACATTGAGATTTATCCAGAAAAAAAACATACAAATTAATTAAAAATACAAGATCAAATCATTAAATTTTTGTTTATGTAACACAATTTAATTTCCTACACAATCTGATAGAAAACACAAACATATGTTACATATAAACAAAAATACAAAAGAGGGTAACAGTTTATTCTTGACTATCTGTTAGTGGTTTTAGTGAGACTTCTCCAATCACTGGCATCGACCTTCATCATCCCTTGCTTGCTTGCTCTTACTCTTTTGCTTGAACGCTGGCGGTCAATTTCCGCCGCAACGCTCGCCCGGAGATTCGCCTCTCGCGCCAGTGTCAATGTTTTCCCAAGTCTCCATTTAGCCCGTCATGTTTGCCAGCGGCGGTGGTGGCCCCGTGCAAGACCAGGGAAGGAGAGCGAGGGTCAGGGGGTGGGAGCAGGGCGACGCTCCCCAGGCGACCTAGGAAGGTGCTGTGTTTCGTGGTACACTACCAGTAGAATACCCGCTGTGGTTTTCTCACCAATGCTTTTAGAGAGAAGTGGCAGCAGGAGAGAAGGATGTAATGTACAGTGCACAAAACTATATCACCTATAATAACTCTCTCACTATTTCACACTCTCTTAGACAGAATATCAAGGGAGCTTCTCAACTATAATACGATTTCTTTATAAATATTTTATAACTCTTGTTTCGGGTGGTATTTGATGTTAACACTTATAAATAAGTAAATGCTTCACTCATGTTTATACAATATTTAAATTATTTTTTTTAAAGAAATATTAATAAATGTAATATGATCAATTTTTTTTTTACATTTTTTATATTAATTATATAGAAGAGAGGATTTTGTGCGTACACATCCAATATCTCAAACTTTATAAATACGCTTACTCAAACCTCTATAATTAAAGTAAATTTGAAATTTCAACATTTAAAATAAAGGGATCATCAGCTTTTTTTCTCTCTCTAAATCATTATTATTTTGTAAAAAGTAATTACTTGATTAATGAACATTTTCCATAAAAGAAACATTGTAATTTGTTTAAAATATTGCATTTTAGTTGACTTGAACTGTACATGTTCTTTATATATATATGGGTGCTTGCATAAAATACATGTATATATTATATACTGTGTATTATATAGCATAATAGAGTGAAGGCTTTTAGGTAATCGGTGGGGGGCACATCGCAAGATTGCTACTGCGCTGTGTCGTGTGAAGGCAGGCAATCTAGACTACACCACCCTCGGCAAGCACCTCTCTGTCTCATGTCACGTGACGCCACTGCAAAGACGACGTAAGCTCATTCCCTGTGGTGAGACGTAAAGCACGGTAGCAAGATCTAATTATACCTTGTCTCTAATGTGAAATACATTTACATCACTACTTTGCACCTGTTGAGAAACTCCACGTCTCAAATTTACCATGATATTACTTGTCTTACTCTCAGAATCGGAAGAATAAATGCAAGGGCTATTTTTTTCCCATTAGTCGAGTTAAGAAACTTACACATGTTTAAATAAAATGATCCTTTATAATATTTGTATATAGTTCCATATAAAAAAAAAATGAGTAGAGTATAAAATATAATATCTCATAATAAAAAGATAAACAATAATCCAAGTGAATTAAATTTATTGTAGACAAACTATACAGAAACTACCAACTATTTTGCATATTATATTTTATTATATCACTATACAGCAGTGAGCAACGAATAAAATTATGAAGTAAAAGTGTAAAGTCCCATTTTCTCTGGAAACTCTTCTTTGAAATCTTGTTAATCATAAAATCAAAACTTTATATTGTTATAAAAGAAGATAAGATTATGAAGATGTATTTTATGTGGATCATAAACGCCGGTAAAGTTCCTACTAAGAAGAAGAAGAAGTTTCGCTCTGCTTCTGACACGGTCAAAGAGAACCACAGGAGGCCTTCAGAGCGCGTAGGGAGAGACTCTGCGCTAACTTAACTCGGTGGCGGCCACCACTGCTGCGTGTTCACCCAAAGTAGCCCTGCCAACTCTGTAACCAGCGTTACATGCTTCATATTTTCCCTTAAAGCATGCAGAAAAGGCACGGAGGGAGTGGTGGCGGCTGTCGGCTAGTTGTTGCACGAGTTAAGAGTTTGTAAACTTTTAATGTAGCACCAACCGCGGACTGTGCGGTGTGCTGCGATGTGGTACGTTGGGCCGGCGGGGAAGAGGCAGGCAAAAGTTATACCATCATCATTACCCTTCTCTCTCTCTCTCCTGTAGCCGAAAATACTATGTAATGCAAAAAATTATAACACTATAACAAAATGATGTTAGCTTCACTTTTATTCACATTACATCAAATTATTCTCCTTTGTATATTAATATGATAAATTTGTTTTAAACATTAATTGATTTAATACATCTTTTGCAACAATAGATACTAAAATGTTCAATTTTAATTAGACATATCAAATGAACTGATGTTACTTCACAATAAATGCTGCGATTAAGTACAATATATACATACATAATTATATTTGCAGCAACAAGAATACTATATTATTTGTTGTGTCATCAACGGTAAATAAATGTTAAATTTCTTTCCAATTACATAAATATACATAAAATTAATTGGTTATTTGCATCGTTTTCATTCGAGTAAATGCGTTTGAAATGTACACACGAATAAGTACTTACGTCGCATCCCCTTCAACTTCTATAATAGCTTTCATTTCAAAACGAGGGGTGAAAATCCGGTGATTCAATCAATTTAAACTTTCAAACTCATTTTCTGCAACGCATGAATCCAGTGAATTATTAAACAGTGTTCCCCTTTAGTATATAAATAATACAGTTTACGAGTAAAAATATACTGTAAATTACGAAATTTTGTAAAAAAAAAAAAAAAAAAAAAAAAAAAACAACAACAACAACAAATACTTATAAATAATAAACATCGCCTTTTTTTATTGAAATCCATGTAGTATAAATATGGGAAGTATAGATATTTTTAAATTTAAAAATTTTAATTTAATTTAAAAGCATTTAATTAAGAGGGTAACCACTAACTAACTGATAATCATTTATCTAACTTTAGTGTACTAGGAAGATGGATTTTTTTTCGCAGGTTAGAGCATGTGTGTTCTGACATTTTATAGTTGATATATAGTGTCCTAAGTTTAGATTGCTCTGTAGTTTGCAAACTCCACATTGATGTGATGTGTCTCCATGGGACCAGACGCAGCCTTAAGACGCCAATGAGGCGCGCTACTCATTTGTTCAGCATGTTGACCTTTCGGCGGCGAACGAGCGGCGAACGGGTGAGTCGCGGAAATGGCGCGCGGGAAATTGGGTTTCGCCATCAGCAAAGGCAGATGGAAGAGGAAAGTGAGGGGCAGTGGCGGCAGGCAGCAACCAACCTCCTCCCTTGCCTCCCTAACACCCCGCAACACCGCGTCACAACCGAGGACAGAGTTCGACAGAGAACAATTACGCTCCAACAAAAGTCAGAAAAAAGAGAGACACAAAGCACTCCTTCTCTTGAACTTAAAAACTCTTCCGTAAAGTCCATTGTTAGCGACAATTGGCTCAGTAACCCCAGAACAATTACGAAAGGCTAATCAAGAATTTTTTAATGCTCTTAATAAGAATTATAGTTTACATTACTTTTAACAAGTTTTAACTGCTCAACTCTTAATTTTACAATTTTGCTCATCAGTGATACATATTGAGCTATATAATACATCACACAAATAATAAAATATTTCAATACAATTTTAATATTTCATAACATTTACGAATGTAATTTATATTGTATGGCATTTCACTACATTTTTTTAAATAAATTGGTGTGTATGTAAATAATAGAATGCATTGATGGAAATAAGTGATATAACAGAAATATAAATTCAAATGGCAACATAAAGTAATGGATTTTTATTTATGTTCGTGTATAGCGAAAAAAAAAAAAAAACATTTTTACAAAATTGAACTTATACCAATCGTTCCGACATTGATCAATTTGTATTGAAGCATGAATAGTGGTGATAAATTTCTCCCTTTTCACAAGTCCATATATTTGATCCCTATTGACATATCTAAATCGTTCTACTCGTTGAATATTTTGATATTTCTGAAAACTGTTCTCCAACTTCTCACTCACGTGTCTGTATATATATATATATATATATATATATATATATATATATATATATATATATATATATATATATATATAAAAGGAGGACTAGTAGAAAATTTCTGGTTGGCGCATGAAGGCGCTGATAATTGAAAACACGTGCCATGCCGGAGCGAGGAGGGATGGAAATTGAGAGTGGGAGGAGGCCGTGAGCAGTGGAGACAGCCAGAGATTACTTGGCTTGTGGTCGTCATGGAAACAGACTTGTTGCTGCTGCCGTGCCAAGACCTTATTCTTCTTACCCGTTGGTATTCTTGCGTCATGACCTCCCGCTTAGCCCCTGCGTCTCTTCATTTTCATCGAGGTTGCTCTGCCATTTCATCCTACATCGTTCTCAGCAGTCAAGCTCTAAAGAAATCGCCATCACAAGCTTTAACCGTTTTCCTTCAACCTTCATTCCAAAACGTACAGCTATCAACACAAAAATTGCAATCTCTAGCACTTGCTTCATTCTAAATAATATATTAAAGTAAAGGGGGACTTAAGCTTCAATATTGAAATAAAATATACAGAGATATATTATACACACAAAAACTACCATTTATTTTATAGTTTAGTTAATAAATTTTGTACAAATTTGTAATATTTATAATAATAAATCAGTAATAGTACTGGTATTTTTATTTGTCATAATTAAGATTTTTTAAAATTTATAAATACCACCCTGAGACATTTACTTAAAATTTGAAAATTTAGAGAGAGGGATAATGCTGATTAAAACTTTAAGGTACGAAATACATGTCAACACAAATTTATCCTCAGTTGTAGTGTTTTATGCGGGAGACTGTACATTCTGTTTCTATCATCTCACGCAAAGGCTGATGGCCGCGTTGGTGGTGATGTTGTCGGGCGATATGAGTGGCGTGCCTTACCCCACCACGCCTCCCCAGGTTGGGTCTGGTAGCCCATCAGCCCTGCAGGAATGTTAGTACCCTCGTGGCATGCCAAACCGAGACCCACCTCCGTGTTTTGCCGCTATCTTATCGCTGAGGCAATATGTCGCTCAATAAACGTGTCTTGATAACATCTTATAATTCTCAGGAAGCATTTTTATTTATGTGAAATGCTGATTAATTTCTTATAATATATCAAAGGACAATAAAAAATTATTATTTTCAAGTCAATTAATTTACGTTATTACTATAATAATTTATAAAATATAGCCTATTTCTGCTTACAACAATTTAGTTAAATTTTTCAAAGAAAACTTTTCAAGATTCAAGATTCAAGATTCAAGATAGGTTTTATTTCATCTCATTACATGATACATAAAGTACATGAACATAACACAATTTAAGGTTAGCCAACAGGCTTTTACCGTTATCTACCAAAAAAAGAAAACTTTTTCTTCATGACGCCTTGGATGTTAGGCAACTTGTTTAACGTTCTAGTGAAGCAAAAAGCCTAAACAAACTTTCACGCAGGGGTAAAGACGACGTGGTTGTTGGGTCAAAACATTTTTCCTATAATATTTTTAATGTTTCAAAATAAACATGGGTGCACTTAGACATAAAATAATATATTGGTATTAAACTTTTTTTATATAAAAATATAAGTTAGAATAGCCTTTCGTTCGAATAGGTTAGCTATAAACAAGAGAGTATACTGAGCTATAACAAAACGAGCCATATATTTATGTGGGAAATATAGGGAGTGTTAGTTGCTGGTGTAAGAGGTCTAGCAAGTTTAATATCGTCACGCTTCTGGTTTGATAGTAAAGAGCTACAGAGAGAGAATGGGAAAAAAACGAGAAAAATAACAACAAGAGAGTGGCTTTGAGTTTTCTTATATAAGAAAATAAATAAGAAGAAAGAAAAAAGTTTTTTTTTGTAGACTTATAACATTGGTTAAAGTTTTGTTACACACACATGTAACAGTTTTAGAGGAAGTAGGGGAGTAATTTATGTGTTAAACTGAAACAAAAGTCAAGCTACTATAGCTGCAGCCAAGCTTGTAGAGAGAGGGAGTTTTAACCAAGCTTCTTTCCCTTTCCATCGAAAAGTTGATCACTAAAACTAGCAACATTGTAACGGCCCAAGTCCCGCTGTTCTCGGCTCATATCAGCCCATTTCGTCGTCGCATGATAGCTCGTATAGTTTGCCTTGATGACTCGACCAGAATCAATTACCTCCACCCTCATCCTAGCAACAGCCTTCTCGTTCAATTTCTCTGCTGCCTTGTTTTTTTACGACTTTATACAGTTAACAATAAAAATATTTCACAAACAAAAACAACATTTAATGCTCTAATAAATATATAAAAACAGTCATAAATTTGATTAATATTACATTGTAAAGAAATATTATTTTTACCTAATAAATAAGATTTATTGTACATATTACAAACATTTTTAACATTTTTCACATATTTAAATATACATATATAGAGCTAGCAGTACGTGAAAGTAAGATGATCGTACTTCTCATTTACTGAAGCTGCTCCTCCATATTATAAGTAAAATTAATTAAAGATTTTCTAATATTGGAAGTAAGATTCACCACTCCACTTTAGAAAGAGAGCGGTGACAAAGCTAAATTGTATATCAAGTAATTGATGTGATAGGAGGATATATTGAATTTATGTTTTCTTAATTCACATGATTGAAAAATGTTTGAAAAATTTCCTTTGTTTTTCACCAGTGCTGAGATCGCTGCACGCTTTGTAGTATATATCAGGATAGTTAGGGTTGTAGCATGTTACCAGACTTTGTACTTCTATATGCCAGACGTCTGCACAAATATTATTACTTGAGCTCTAGTAAATGCTATATAACAGTTCAAGAACTTATATAGTTTCAAGTACGAGTGTTGAAGATGTTTCAATGTTATTTTATTCTTTGTTTGAGTTTACAAAATAACAGTTTGTATATTATTTTGTCAGTCCAACTATGCGGTTCTTCACTCCAACATTTTCAGTATCACCATTTACCATTAAAACTTACGTTATTCTTATATAATTAATAGGAAATATAAAATTGACAAAATTTCAATCAATTTATACAGTATAGTAACCGACTGTGGAGAAATTTTCATAATTGCTTAGTACATATTCTTGTCCCTCATACACTTAAGTTTCCACTTTAAAGCACGTTAACTGTGTAATACATTGTTAAAATTTTGTTTAATTTTTTTATATAACCTATTTTGTACAAGCATTTTTTCTCATTCTCCGATACAGTACAGTTTGTACATTGAAAAACGCTAAGATTTATTTATTTTACAGAGGAGACTAAAGGAAAATTTCCCTCCCGTCTATGTCTGAATACATTTTTTTCTCTTTTTATTCTTACATCTTCATAAAGACATACACTCACATTTTTCCCATCTCTACACCCCCTCTTTCTCCTTCTCCTCGGCTCTTTGCACCGCTTTGATCTCATTGTCCCTATCATCACTCACGCTTCTTTCTCTCTCGCCGCCGACTTCTTCCTTCGTTTTTTTATTTTTTATTTTCCTCTTTTTTCCTCTCTCCAGCGCCACCGTCATTGCGCTACTGCTGATTCTACGAGAGAGAGAGAGAGAGAGAGAGAGAGAGAGAGAGAGAGAGAGAGAGAGAGAGAGAGAGAGAGAGAGAGAGAGAGAGGCGCTGCTCCAATCGTCTCCTTCTTCACTGTACTTTGCATGCAAGAGCCGAGCTAGAGGAGGCAGTCTGGAGGCTATCTCATTCCAGAGCACGATACGTAATGTACGTCCCACAAGATTCCACCGCCCGCCGCTTCTATCGCAGCCTGCTCATCAGGCAAACGAATTTCATGCGCATTACATTCAGCACGTGAACTTTAAATACTTTTTCTCTGAATTAAATTTTTTATCTCATTAAATTGTTATTCAAATGATAATATATATTTTTTTAAATATAATAAAATTTTAATTCGAGTAATAAAAAACAGTAAAATGTTTTAAAAACTACTATAAATTAGAATATACATATATATATATATATATATATATATATATATATACAGTATATTATTAAAGTTAAGTTTGTAAGAGAAATCATACTTATGCATGCATGGTGGTGTGGTATTCATTAAAATATATACAGGAAGTAAAGTTAATATTTTTTACAGCGGTAAATTAATTATGAAAATACACGACTTATTGCAAAATGGTAGTTGATTTAATAAAAAAAATATTATTTACATTATGGTTGTTTAGTAATTTCATATCAAAAATCAAAAGTAAACTAGAGAGTTATAAATCACGTGCCGCATTGTTTGTTGATGTAGCTCGTTAGCTCGCACTGAGCTGGCATCTAGTTATACATTTTGTTTGTTATTCAGCCGCACTTGGATACGTTGTTTACTGGTCCGGCTAGCTAGCCGTTGTATTTTTTTGTGGTATCGGGTAGATCGGGTCGCTGACATATAGACTGATGGATAAAGCACACTTGGGTTGGCAGAACTGCTTTGAACTTCACATGACATGGTTGTTAGTCATGCATAATGCTTGCTCGATATCGCTTCAGTACTCAGACAACAGCTTATAGCAGTGCTGTACGATATAGGCCTATATACATATCAGATCAAACAGAATCTGTATAGTCTCAATTTAAGTACACATTGACCTCACACGACCTTTGTGGTAAAATTATCACTTAATTTACATGCAATACTGATCATATTGCTGGAAAATTTCTCGCGTGGTGATATTTCGTACATATTTATTATTAAATATCTAACATAAAGATAATCGTATTACGTTACAATATATTGGTATACGAGAAATAGTATAATAATGTGTTTATTATAATAATAATAAAGAAATGTGATGCTAAGCAGTTTCCTTCTGCTGTTAAGAATTATTATATTCTTAAAAATATTTAATAATAATTTGTTTGTTTTTTACTCTAGCATTCTATTAGTATAAATTTGTAGGTTTATTAGTATAAATTTGTAGGTTAGCAGCCACTTGTGATATGGTGCTTCTAGTGCCTTGCTTGCCCACCCCACTACTTGTAATACTGTGTGTACCGGCCTTGGGTGAAATAATAAAATAAATAATATTGACTCCAATCACGGCAACTAAATTAAAAAATTAAAACTGTATATGATTAACGTCAGATACAAGATAACACTTTGCACTTTTAACTTTCTTTGAAATTTATCTTACAAAAAATTTATCTATAAATACGAATTAACCCTACAGTTATTTTTAACCCAAACCATTTAAAATCTTTAAAAAATTATGAAACAGCGTTACAAAGACAATTTGTTAAAAAAAAAATGCAACAAATAGCATCATAATGCATGCATTAAAAATTATGAGAAAAGTGATCACCGTAGGTATTTAAACATGGAGAAAGGTCAAAATAATGGCTCTATTATTATACCAAAAGTTGGAAATGCAAAGAATTTTTACCAAACTTACACTTTAATATTTTAATACATTTAAAGTTTCACTGTTGAAACAATATTATTTCGAGTCTCTTTAAAAAAGGCTAAAGTGTGTTCCCCCAGCCTCCTCCACTCAGCATGATACATTAAGCTTGAACGTGGTCCCCTCCCTGTAGGACCCACATCTCCTCGGAACAAGCTCGCCAGCCTGCCTGCCTAAGCTCACCATAATTGTGTATTTTATCTTCTACGCAACGATAAGCAGGCATGGTACCACCTCCCACTACTATACTTTCAAATTAAAACAGAAAACTGAATGGAATTGCTATTTTAGTGAAAATTCCATATTTATACTAAAAGAGAGAATAAATATTCCTTTATAAATATAATATATTTATACAATTAATATAATATGTTTTAAAGTATTTTTTTTCCATCAATAAATAATATAATAAATTTCTGCTTAAAATTTCTCTTCGGTGGTAAATTTATTAATGGTACAAATTTTACATTGTAAAAAATATTTTAATTTTATTAATTCAATTTATGTACATATTATATAAATTTCTCATTAAAATCTGTATCATCATTACCATTTTATCAGAATTAATATTTCAAGATTTCTTTTTAACTTTGAATTTTTTTAAAGATTATAAAAAATAAATTTCAACTGGAGAACAATGGAGACCGAGACTTGTATAAGGTTTATATAAAAAGGAAGGAAGGATTGTTGATGAGAGAAAGGACTTTTTTCTCATTCCCTCTTGAGTTGTTCGTCCAAGCATGCATGTGGGCCGGCACATGATTAATGTTGGTAAGACGGAGTGTTACCAGGCGTTTACTTACTAACTGTGTAATACACTGAAAACATAACTTAGTGTACTATTCAGTATTTTGTTACTTTACTTATAGCTTGACCCAGAGACTATTTAGAAAAGCAAGTGTACATAAACTCATGTGAAGTGGAAATTTTCTTTGCTTTGTATTAAATTTATAGGTTCTCGTATTTGCCATGGTCAAATTTGATGGATAGAATTAACAAAATTATTTTTCTGTGTAGAATGTTAAATTCAAAGCCAATGTACCCTGTTCTGCTATTTTAATTATTCAGTCTAGTCTTCCTTCTTGACACAGATTATTTTTTAACAAACTTCATTGAATAGAACCAAAAACGGTGATATATTCAGTAAGAATTCAATTATTATAATTTTATTTTATTTTTGTAAATTTGAAAAAATGTAGAGTAGATTTTTTTTACAGGTTTATAATTATATATTAAATTTATGTATACATTATTATAATTATAGTAGTGTATAATTAATCACAGTTGCCATACTGTCGCAATCAAACTTAGTGGAAATTTAAGGCGTGTACGCGCGCATTACTAATCGCTCTGTTCCACTCTTTATGACTATATCTGCACATTTTAAATATTTATGCAGATATATATATATTTTTTCAAATTAATTCATTCATATTTCATCATTACATTGGCTATATTCAATTAAAAATTTAAGATGATAATTTGAAAGGAAAAATAAAAAATGTATATTAAATTAATGTTATAACCACTTTTATTATATAGTTAAATATATTATGGCAATTAATAAAAGTCACTGAAGCTAAAATAATTATGCATTGCCCCCTTATTATTTACAGAATTTAATATCAAACGCAATTTTTTTGAATTTTAAAAATATTTTAAGGGTAAGGTAACACGCTCAATGTTAATACATTTTCATGTCAATACATGAAAATTATGCAATATACCTTAAAATGTTTTATTCTACATCCCCTATCAGTGTATAGCTAAAATTAATATTAGGTATGCCAATTCGATCTAATTTTTGAGTTATTAATTTGTATAGCTGACATATTTTTAGCTACTGATAGGGGCATATAGAGGCGAACATTTTAAGACATGTTTTCATATGTGGGATTTTTTTTTTTTACATTAGGCGTGTTACCTTCTTATCCTTAAATAAGTGAGTTAAAAATGGCTTAAAAGGAAGTTGCAATTTCAAAATCAGTAAAGCACAGTAAAAAATAGGAAAAATTATGATTATAGTCTTAAAATGGGTCTATCTTTGTGATATAGCGTTCTAATTTAACTCATCCACCTCCGCGAAGTTTCCTCTGGTTGCTAAGAATGTTCCTCAACGTAAAGTCATATATCTCAGTCTCTCATCCTTGTACATCTCAGAAGCTCGGGACAAAGGACACGCCCGAAGCTTCTCGGATCTTGATTGAGCTGATTAGGAAGCAGATTATTAGCCTTACTTCCTGTTTCCTGCATTGCTATGACACGAGCACCATTCAACGAGAATGACGTGGACATGTTGTTATATTTGGATCTAATCATTCTTAAATTATTTACAATTTCAGAGATTCTCACGAAAAAAAAAAAAAAATGCAGATTCAACATTACTTGCGAAGGTCTAATTATATTTTAGTTCAAGGACTTCACTAATAGATTATATCCTCTCCAACAATGGTTTTAATATGTAATTATCAATAAAATCTGTATGATTATAGTTGTATTACTGAACCTCTCTCATTTATATTAAATTTGTAAACATATGTGACACGTGACCGTAAAAATAATCCTGTTTTATAAAACAAATAAACACATCATACATGCATATAAGTATCATATCATACACATATACATTTAGGTTCCAAGATCTGGAGAAAGACCGCACAACCGCTTCACACCTTCAAGGGCCCTCGAATTCACAAGGGTATATGGAATATGTTATCATACTGGGCGCATTTTAAATAAATTGAAAATGTATATATTAAAGATGTGTTTTCAGGGATAAATTTTTAAAGAAAATTTGCTATGAAATTATATCTAAATTGTATCCGACGAGAACCCTTTTTTTTTTTTTTTTTTTATTTATTTGTTTTCCTTTTAGATGTACTAAGGATCAGCTTTCAAGGGGCGGGTTTAAATACCTAAACTTTCCTTCCCTTGTCTACGCCCCTGGGAACATATGATTATCTAATTCGAGTAGGAAATAAATAGTAATAAATAAAAACTCTTGCATATTGATCGCTTTTCTCTTCAAACATGAACATAAATATTCTTTGATAAAACCAAAGAATTAATAGTAGATATTAATTCTTTGATAAAACTGATACTGTTATAATAAATGCATGCATGTATTGTATGATAATATGAATATAACTTTATTCAATAAATTTAATATATATTATAAATGAATAAATATATATTAATAGTATTAATACATATAATTTCCTCAATATGTAGTTGAAATTTCCTACGGCGCCTCACTTATTTATTATTAGCCAGTAAATCTGGTATTTGTAACAAATAATTATATTATTATAACCTTATCTCTGCAAACAACACATGCAGTACAGAAGTGGAGATTAGATTTAGCAGGATCTGCAGGACCCTCCTTGCCACCCTGGCAATCTCAGCAGCAGCACAGCAAGGGAGTGTTAGCAGTAAGAGGAAGAGACTCACGTCTGCACGTACACTATTAAATTGGTTACGCTCCGCACTCAATGTGGCATTAATTTGATTAACGCACCAGATTCTATATACTGAAGACGCCGACTCTAGAATTATTTGATGTTGATTGAACGCTAATTTCATGTATTATGTGGTTTCTCTCTTTCTCTATAACTCTCCTCGATTTTGTTATCCTGTATCTTAGATTTTTCTATTAGCTCGTATAATCTTTTTGAATAAATGTAGTTTTTGCTGTGCTTTTTCCATCATCGGTACGCGTATAATATAAATTTTATACTCTATTATAATCTATTTTATGCTTATTGATGACGAATAAAAGTAAAGTGAAACAAAATAAATAATTTTAAATATCGTCACATCTGGTCTTCATTGACTATCTAAGATTTAAATTTTTACATAATATGTTTTATAAATATTAAAGAAATATTAACATATTTAATTTCAATCAGTTTTTTAAACTATATACCTAAGTGTTAACTATTACTATATAGACATGCATTTTAAAGACGTATTACAACTAATAATAAAAGAAAATGCAAAAGTTGTTTAGAAAAAAGCTTGCGCATTAGTTATTTTCTTAATTTCCAAAGCCCCTCCTACCCCCCCTTCCCCCTTTCTCCTCCTGAACGCCTTTCACTTTCACTATATATATTTCAGTTTCAGTACATGATATTTAGAAAAGAAGTTTGTTTGAAGGCATATAAATACATTTAATGGAGAGCTTTCATTAGTGGATTCTACATGCCATGAACCACCTTTGAAGCTGTTGTCAACGGAATAGTGGTCCCTTGTGGTGCTTGTTTTGAGGTGACCAATCGTTCCTTCTCTCTGCTCTCTCTATATTATCTATATTATACTACATGTGTACACGCTTTGCGCTCCGCTGTGTCCTCGAAATGAGAGAAAGACATCAGAGAGAGAGAGAGAGAGAGAGAGAGAGAGAGAGAGAGAGAGAGAGAGAGAGAGAGAGAGAGAGAGAGAGAAAGTGCTGGTGTAATTAATTAAATTAAATTAATGGAAAAATTAGTGCACACTGCATGATCCAGCTCTTACACTATAGATACACTGTATTGATACTTGAATTCGAAATTATACTTTAAATATACTGCACATGAAATATATTGATAATACTAAATATTAAACAGTACGTACAGTACAATATAGAGGCTTCATTACATATAGCTCAAAATTGTCATTAAAATTTTATTAAAATGCGCTTCTTGCACACTTCAATGCCTTTGAAACCTCATTTGCTTCCAGTAACCATAAGATTCAGCTTAAAAGATTAATAATAAATTAATTAATTAATTATAAATTTTATATTATTAATTAATTAAAGTAATATTAATTTTATATTAATTAATATATATTAGGGTGTACAGTACAAGACAACATATACATTATGTCAAAGTTTACAAAAATAAAAAATTATACGTTCCAATAATGTTACCAACAATACCAACAAATAACAGCATTATCAGCGAAGCTTTGATTTATAAAGAATTAGATTCGAGACTTTTAAGACAAGAAGGAAAAAAAAAATAATATATTATCTTTTTTCACACTCATGATGAGGGTTTCGATCCCTCAGTAAAAACCGAGCTGTTTTTCAACCGTTTTTAAATTAAATTATATTAAATTAAATCAACACATATCAAATTATATTTTATTTATACTTTTAAAATAGAAGAGTTTTTATTTATTTATTTATTTATTTATTTATTTATTTATTTATTTATTTATTTATTTATTTATTTATTTATTTATTTATTTATTTATTTATTTATTTATTTATTTATTTATTTTTTTTTTATTTATTTATTTATTTATTTACTTATTTATTTATTATTTTTTTTTTTGTATTATGGATTTGCTTCGAATGGACAACATACATGAAATTTTTTTATTGCAGAAATGAATAGAGGGTACCAAATTATGCTACTCTGAATTCTTTCAGATTTTTTTGAGACCCAGAATTATTTTTAAATAATTATTGAAAGTGCAGCCACGCCCCCTGGAGGCGTCAATAGGCGTCCAGTCTCTATCCTTTTTATTAAGGCTGCAGGGGTGCCAACTGAAATCACAGGACTTTCAATAATTATTTAAAAATAGTTCCAGGTCTCAAAAAAATCTGAAAAAATTCAGAGTAGCATAATTTGGTACCCTCTATTCATTTCTGCAATAAATTTTTTTCATGTATGTTGTCCATTGGTACAGTAATTTCTATAATTTTCTTTAATTTAATTAAGATGACATAATACTAATAATGAATGTAATGTATTAATGTAATAAAAATAATAGCATATTGCTGTAGGCAACAAAGTTATAATATATTTAATATTTTAACTCTATAATATAATTTTAATATACAGAGGAGCCTTTGTCTGTTCGTTTATTTTGTGGTGTATAATCCATCAGGTGAAGATGCAGGATCGAGGCTGGGGGAATTTGGAAACTACATCATCCTATAGATATATATATATATATATATATATATATATATATTATAATTATGATAATCATAATTTCATAATCATAATTACAACCATAATATACATGCATATTGGAGGAGACTGGCATTTTTTATTTTAATTTAATAAGAAATTAATTTTACTTTTATTTTCTTGAAAACACATATGTATTAAAATAAATTATATTTACTATGACTATATATGAAGTAAATATAAATTTTTAAATTGTTTAAACATCATATACGTCGAGCATTTCCATACACTTTCTCTTGCTATATACAGTATATATAGTTCTATCAGTGCTGTGTTGTATTTAATTTTTCGCACTGAAATACTGCACTCAATTTCACTCAAAAGACAAAAGTCATTCTAAAAATATTGGTAAAAGCTAGCGCTCCGGCCAGCGCTTTCAGCCCATGATAGCTCGATCGCAGCCAGCTCGAGTATGGTAACCATACGCCATCTGTCCGAGTTCCTTGTAAGCCACAACATCTATATTCGAGTTGTTAAAAATTTAAACTACAGTATATAATACAGATTTTTTTTTAAGGTTTTAAATTTTGTTTATTTAGAATTCAACATAAGACACATTACATAAAAAAATATGTATACAGCAGCGTAAACCCCTAGAGTTTGAAAACCTCGAACCAGGGAACGTCAAGTTCATCAATTATTCTTGGTGGCAAGATGACAATTAAGATATAATAAATTTAATTACTACTATAAATATGTAGCAGCTAGACTCAGCTAGAGATATAGCTTAACAAAAGCGGATCACAATTAAAATTATCAATACGGGAATTTCATGTTTACATTTTGGGTAGCACGGAGATGCCAGAAGCTAGTCGCCCGAAGAGCTTCGGGATGTAGGCAGAAAACCCTAAAATCCTATGCTGTGCGTGTTAACGTAACTCACAACACCTCTTTTCTCATAACAGTTTTGGTCACAAAATATTTTTTTTCACTAGCATTGGTTCTTCTTGTCACCATTTATGAAAGAAAATTCTACGAAAAATGATACGAATCGTCAGGAGAAATTAATTTCGAGACCAACTTTAACACGTATCTGCTATGCCGCTGACAATGTTTTGCCTATACAATTATATTATTATTATTATTATATAATAATATAATAATAATATAATATTATTATATTCTAATAGCGAGAGCTAAATAAAACTATATAAATAAATTTCATTTCAAGTATGATATTTTAAGATTATTTAATTGATAGCATATAATATGCTAATTATAATTGAATCTTCTTCCTGTGGAAACATAATGAATATGCCTATATAGCTTAATTTTAAAGAGATATTATGTATTTTATACTATATTATACCAGTACATAAGCATTTAATTATAATAATAATAAGGTCGGCGCAGTGCATTGACCGGTTCTCGTTAGATCACCTGAACAGAAGTCAGGCTACGTCGAGCGTGGTTAGTACTTGGATGGGTGACCGTTTCAAGTAAAAAATACGCTGCTCCCTCCCTGGGATAAATTCATCTCGCTTTCCACCCAGTGCAGTGATGCACTTGTGTGTGGTTCCCCAGGCTTTGGACATTGCTTTGGTCCACTGAGAAAAAAGTAGAGGTGCCCGTCCTGACTGAGGTTTTCCACGGTTCCCTCAGTCTCACCTCAGCGAATGCTGGGACGCGTAAGCATGCAGGCCGTGGCCACTATCCGTTCCCTACCTTATCCCTACCCAGTACCCCGCCGCGAGCTGTAAGCTCTTAGGGGTGTATCCTTGTAAAAAAAAAAATAAATAAATATATTATATACATTATATTATTTATAATATATGCATATATGGCTCAGGCATGTTAATATATAAAATATGTAAAAAAATATAAAATATATATATTTTATATATGTAAAATAATTATGTAATATGTATTTTTTTTACAACTATATAAGCATATACCGCACCCCTAAATATATTACATCACCTATGAGCTTGGAGCCATTCGCTGAGGTGAGACTAAGCGAACCGTGGAGATTAATTTAATTAAACCTCTCAGTCAGGACGGACGTACATGTAAACACCTCTCTTTTTTATCAATGAGTTTACATTATATTGTTGTGACTTGTTGTTAGACAGAGGTTCCAATCGACTGCTTCCATCAGAGACCATACCTGACCATAGGCAACCATAGTGGATGATAGTGGTATTTGAATCGTCGGTCCCTCTGCTATATATATAATTATGTTGCATGTAAAAAAAATCCATATATTTGGCGCTAATGTTAGACTTCTATTTTATCCGCAAGAGGCAGCACATTTGAACAAATTGACTTCTGCATAGCGTGTTGCAGGGAGAGAAAAAAACTGTGACGTCACAATCAGTTGTCTGCTGGGCTGACAAATAATTTTACTCGTGTTTTACTGATAAAAAACCTGCGCGCGCAATGCAACAAGCACCAGTTTCCTGCATACCAACAAACACCAAGATGTCAAAGGCGAAAAAAGTTATCGATGAAGCTAAAGAAATTCAAAATCCGGAGCTTGATTTAATGGATAAAGGCATTTCTTCTTTCGAAGAGATGCCTGGACTTTGTGAGTATATTTGGATGCATGATCATTGCTCATGCCTAAAAAGGGAAACTTGCAAAACAGGTTTTCTTTATACCGTCATTCTTCACATCAGTGGGTGTGGCTTCATGCTAAAAGTAGGACGTTACACCCACGTCCCACATGGATGATGCTTTTATGCTTGGCTGCCAAAATAAACTCATGACGTGAGTGGCATTCTGGCATATATACCGTCTTGTCATAACAAATGCAGCAGAACCTTGCTAGAGATCGATATAATATAGGAGTTTGAAAGTCTAGGTCAAAATAATTTAATAATATAATATTTTATAAACATGAATTAAGATCGCATTCATATTTATGTAATAATTTATATTATATTTCGTTCATTTGAGTTAATTATTATAAATCTATTGGACAGCTGCTCATTAGTTGTATGTAGGATAAGTAGAAGAATGGGTACTACTTAGCGGGAAAAAGAACCCTGACCTACGACAATCCTGATGCCTCCCACCACAAATTTACCGGGCGCCAAATTTAATAATGACAGTACGAGTCAAATAATTTCTCTTTATTACTCTTTCAAAAGTCGATAAAAAAAATGTAGGAAGCACAATAAAATTCATGTTTATTTTATTATTGTATTTTTTTACAATAATATTTTACTATGGAGGGAAAATGCATATTTTCTTTAATTTATTAAGTTTTTGCTTTGACTTCGTAAGTTTCTGATGCCGAATCAGCTGATATTGTGGAACCCCATTGTGTAGAGTACCCTTTCTTCTACAATCCTAGTTGTATGCAAATGCAAAAGCTGTTCTATATCGGTTGTAAACTTGTAAACAATAACAATACTAGCGTGCCACACCCCCTCTTAGCTAGGCCTATACGTATTGCTCATGATACAACTGTAATAGATAGGTCCATCAGCCCTACGAATTTGGACTGATCTGCGCATTTTGGCCAAAAGCACCCAAGGTGACGTCACGTAGTGAGCTCAAAACAACTGTTCCGCTGCACGAGGGGGCCCCTACCGGAGCAGAGTTTTTGTTCAACATTAGCGAGAACGTTGCTTTTTATTTTATTTCAAATTTCATATTTATTTGCAATACTACACGCCAAACCGGTTGCAGTAACGTATTAAAAGAATTTTTAAACACTGCAGTTCGCAAGCAATCTGGGGTAGAAGTTCATATCTTTGTTCATAAAGCAAACAAACCTGCTATTAACTGTGCGTAGACTAGCCACCTAGCGTTTGCGCAGCTTGACTAGGCAGCTTGCTTTCTTATCAAGCAAACTTTGAGGAGCCATTAGACTACTAACATTTAAAACTCGTTTCTGCGCAGCTTTTCTAAGCCGTGGCTATTAATTTACGGAAAACTTTAAAATAAAGCAGAAAAAAATAAACGTATACACTGTGCGCATGGGACGGCCCTGCGTTTTGCTAGTGTATGCATGGTGTAGCATGGTCACCCCCTTTCGGCTTATGTAGGCCGAATTTTGAATTCTGAGTGGCTTAAAAAAAATGCCCTCCTATTGGCTGAAAATGGGTTTTTTGCTTGTTGTTTACAAATTTCAACAATATACAGTATTTATATTGTTTTTGACAGACGGGAGTAATTATACCCTGTTCAATATTATAGAGGATTTGCCCTGCTGCTCTGCCTTAAGACGCGTTCACATACTTGAAAGCTGTGCAGTAGCGATTCACACCACAAAATGAAATTCCTACGGAGCTACATTATTTGTTGTGTGATTTTGCAACAATTTTTGGAGTATGTGAAAGCACCTTCATGCAGTCAGTGGACGGATGAGCGAAGCTGCATTAGATTTTATTTAACTGAATGATGGGATGTTTCTTGATGGTTACAAGCTTAGCAGCTAGCTGTCATCATTAGCATCTTATTATTTAGTTAGAAAAATAAGATGGCGTAAATGGCGTAGACCCACCCACTCATCATACAGTACTTTTGCCCAATGCTTGGAAAACATTTGGAGGTGTGATGATGTATATACCAAAACTGTATGCCAGATAAAATTCTTGTTTAATGCATACTGTTTTATAAAGTTTTTTTTTTATCTAGGTTGTACACTCCATTTGAATAAAAATATCCAATCCAGCTATGTTAAAGTATAGCCGAATCAATCATTTTTTTATTTGAATGGAGTGCATTGTGTTACAATTTATTCATAAAACATTAAGTTACCATGTAATAGTGTTGATTGTGTCTGTTTGACGTTGTATATTGTGTGTTTCAGTCAACATGCTGAACATCACACGTCTCACCCTGAGCCACAACAAGATCAGCAGTAAGTACCGATTGTCGTCACAGTGTCCGCAAGGTACTGACTCCTTGTCTTGCTACAGCGGTGCCTCCTGGCCTGGCAAACCTGGTGAACCTCGAGATCCTCACCTTGTTCAACAACCAGATTGAGGAGCTTCCCACCTCCCTATCCTCCATGCCCAAGCTACGGATCCTCAACGTTGGGTAAGCATTGAAGGCTTGAGAACTTTGCCAAGTACAGTACTTTCAATTCCTTACTTTAAAATCAGCTATATAGCGAATAAAATTCATTTTATGGATTTATAATTAATAATTGCCAAAAAATACTTTTTCAACCTTCAATTACAACAATTTATTTATCTTCTTTGTCTTACTTTATTTTATTGTTTGTGGAAAAAGTTAAATAATGCTGAGAAAATTTTACAATTGCCGGAAATGGATTTTGGTTTTATTTCTATTTTTATAGTATTATTTTTTTTATATGGTATGTCAATAGTACTGTAGTTGAGTAATGAGGAGCCCCTCATCTAATCATTTAAATTATTATTGATTTTCTATGTTACACAGAGATTGAGCCCAACACAGATTTTCTCATCTTGTCTGCTTCTATTATTCTATAATTTATTTTACTGTAATGCTAAATATTAATAAACTCATAAAGAATTGTCAATTTTTTATCAAAGTTTTTTAAATAGGAATTTTTAAATATTACAGTTACTCTACAAATATTTTGAAATAAAAAGATACCTCTAAACGCTGCAACTTATAAAAGTACACGGTACATGTACAGCAGCTATGCCAGTAATAAAAGTTAATTCAAAGTATTTCACTTTACTGTGTCAATTACCCCTAAGAACCAAAATTGTACTAGTGTTAATTTTGTATTACCTTAATTGGTACCAGAACAAAAACTAATGGTGCTTGTTGCAGGATGAACCGTCTGAACTCGCTGCCGAGAGGGTTTGGTGCCTTCCCGGTGCTCGAAGTGCTGGACCTGACCTACAACAACCTCAACGAGAGCAGCCTGCCAGGCAACTTCTTCATGATTGGTCAGTGCCTTCTACTTTCCACTCTCGCAAAATCAACGTCAAAACAGGGGAATAAACTATGTATACTCATTGAGAGCTAACCTCTACAATGAAAGAAATGGACAACTTGCATGACATTTTTTTATTGCAGAAATGGATAGAGGGTACAAAGTTATGCTACTCTGAATTTTTTCAAATTTTTTAGAGACCGGGAACTATTTTTAAAAAAATTATTGAAAGTCGATTTTATGACGTCACGAGGAGTCTGTCCTTCAGAAAAGGATAGGCGCTAAACGCCCATGACGTCATAAAACTGACTTTCAATAATTTTTTAAAAATGGTTCCCGCTCTCAAAAAAATCTGAAAAAAATCAGGGTAGCATAATTTGGTACCCTCTATCCATTTCTGTAATAAAAAAACATCATGCAAATTGTCCATTGACTAAATGTTAATAAATTTCTCTTTTGTAAATGAATTTTTAGTTCCACTTAAAAATTTAAGGTTTTATTACTGTCGTATCAAATTTGTGCTAGTAAATTTTATTTTAAGTAAATAGTACTATTGTTAGGTTGTATAAGCAACAGAATCTTTTTCTCATGTTGTGTGAGGTTGAGGTAATTAAGCCTGCACAGACTACGTACTTGCTGTACTATTCAGAGCAAATTACATTTTGTACTCTTTAAAAAATTATAATTTCATCTCCATTTTATATTTTTATTCTATTAAAATTGCAATTTGTAGTAGCCAGATTAAATTTTCAATTTAAATGATATCAATAGTGAGTATCAGTCTACTTGAATTGCTGTTTAAAATACAAGGACTGCACTTTTGAAATGTTATTTGCCTTATATAAAACAATAATTAATAATAATTAACAGAATATTAATTTTTAATCTATTGAATTAATTCTTATTTATAGAGAGTTTGAGGGCTCTTTACTTGGCCGACAATGACTTTGAGTTCCTGCCTGCCGAGGTTGGACACCTGAAAAATCTACAGATTGTAAGTTTGAGGCCCTGGAGTTTTACCTGCGAGGAACCTGACTGAGATGTGTGTTTCCAGCTGGTGCTGCGAGAGAATGACCTGATTGACCTGCCCAAGGAGATTGGAGAGCTGAGCCGCCTGCGAGAGCTGCACATCCAGGGCAACCGACTCACCATGCTGCCCCCTGAGATTGGTAAGAGCTTATCTCTAACCTCTAAAAAAAATCAACCTCAAGTGAAATTTTTAAACAGAGATAAAGAAATTTTCATTTTCATTTTTTTTTTTAGGCAGCTTGTAGTTTTTAAAATTGATCTCTATTAAGCATACAAAAATCTGTATGAAATGTTAAGCATAATAAAAGATTGATTATTCTATTAATTCTTGTTCTATATCAAAATTCAGTTTAATTTAAGGAAAATAAACCATTAAGGTTGATATAAATTATTTTGACGATTGACAATCTCTACCTTCAACTGATGAAGCATCTAGACGATGTGAAACGTCTTGAAAAAATGTAAATAATTTAATGCTAGCCTGTGACCACAAGATTTTCTCCTGCTGTGATTTTTTTTTATTGTTAAGGCCTTGCTGGTTATTCCTATCCTTTTCTTTCAATAATTTATATTTTTGTTCTATATAAAAAGAAAGGGAAAGAAAAGTGTCCCCTTCTCCCATCCTTTCAATTACTCTACTTCATTAAGTAGAGTAGAGTGGTGCATTAGTCATTTACAGTATGATCCTAACATTTTATTTGTCCACATTCCAGCAAACCTGGACATGGTGAGCAGCAAATCGGTGCTCAAGATGGAGGGCAACCCCTGGGTGACACCGATTGCTGACCAGCTGCAAGTGGGAGTGCCTCACGTGCTCGATTACATCCGCACGGAGACCTATCGATAGTGAGTATCAGTCTACTTGAATTACCATTTAAAATACATTGATTGCATTTTTAGTTCAATCCTGCCCGCAAATTTGCTGTGTTTTGACATAATTATAGAACAAGATAGATATGGTACCATTAGTGTAAAATTTGCAATCAGCATTGCTATTAATTTATATTCTCAAGCATTTAACGTAATGCAGCACCAGAAAGAATATTTTAATTTATACAGCAATTAAAGATAAAAATAAATACTGTATTGTTTTTATAAATAAATTACAAAAAAAAAAAAAAAAAAATGAAGAATAACAGCAGGGTGTATACCATCTGGAAAAACCTGGAATACCGGGAAATATCATGGAATTTCAAACCCTCTGGAAAAACCGGGAAAAATCATGGAATTTCGAAAAAAATGTCAAAAAAACTGGAATTATCACATTTTTCAGTAATCGTTTTCTAAATTATGTAATTTTGATGCCTAAAATATTGATACCGTTTATTTTTTTTAATTTTTTGACAAGTTCTAATATTTATTCAAATCAAATAAATTTTTCAAGCATTGGAGATGAAAATGGGAAAAATTCGTGTGCAAAAGCGTGACGTAAAAAGATCGCGATTTACGAGAGATCGCGCGCGTATTATATTGACGTCAATATTACGGACGAATATAAGTTAAATATTCACTGAAAAGTATATGAATATTTTAAATATTAATTTGTAACCAACAATAAATACTCCTTCAATTAAAACAACTTGAATTATAAACTAGAAAAATATAATTATTGTTTTCAACGATGCAAGTGACCGTGCATGCAGTACGTAGTGTAATTAAAAGATAGACAATTTACGCGAATATTACTTTAAAAAAGTTTATCGTTTGATGAGAAATCATAAATATATACAAGAGGTCATTTATAAATTAATATAATTTATCATGTTCAAGCACAAAAAATAAAGTAAAAGTTATGATAATGTTAACTAGGAAGCAGCGCTATGTTGCTGTACGCGCGGCGTGAGCTCACTTTATTTTATAGACCATACTACACAATTTTTGCAATATTTTTGTATATTTTTTGAAAAATTCATTGAACACAATATTCAGCATTTAGAACATTTAGATATTATACAGTAGGGAACTAGATTGAAAATTTTCCTAAATGTTTGAAAAATGTTTTGTGTCTTAATCTCCTAATTTATGGTTCCTAAACAGTAGAAGATCGCTCTGTTCCTAAAGTTCTGAATTTTCAGAGAAATGTTTAAAATAATAATAATAAAAATTCCAGCAATTTTTATCACATTTAATTCACACCGGACTAAAATTTTAAGTGGGACTTTTAAAATTAATATTTTTTTCATTAAAATGACACTGAACACTAAAAAAAATGTACTTTTAAAGTTTTTAAAGAGACCCGAATAAAATTATATTGAAGTTAAAAAATAAAATGATTAATGCATATATTATTGATAGATTTTTTTTTTTAACATTTCCCTGAAAATTCAGAAATTTAGGAACCATAAATTAGGACACTAAAAGATTTTTCAAAAATTTAGGAAAATTTTCAATTAAGTTTTCCCTCTATCTAAATATTCTAAATGCTGTGTAGTAATCACAAAAAGTATTTTGCAAATTTACTTCTTTTGTAAAATGAAGAGTTGATCTGCATTATAATATTCATGTATGCACTATTTATGATCAATATATAATATCGTCCCTCGTCCGGAATAATGAGCTATCTGCCTTCCAGAATTCAAATGCAATAATGAGCTGCCTAGCTGCTTTTACTTTTACATTAAAATTGCATTCACCTGGTAAAGCAGACAGCTCATTATTGCATTTGAATTTTGGTAGGCAGATAGCTCATTATTCCGGACGAGGGACAATATATTGTTATTATAGTGTCATCAGACAAGTCAATTTCATTTTTTTTTTTTTTTTTTCGGTTTTTAACGTTCCCTGTTATTATTATCATTAGATTAAAGTATAAGTTTAGTATATATATATATTATGTAATCATATACAGTGTAATTTATAAAAAATATTTATTAATAATAAAATAATACAGTAATTTCATAAAAAATTTGAGCATTAAAATTTTCTAACTGTCAAAAACAAAAAAATTGCGAGCGTAAAAAAGTTGCTCGCTACGCTCGCAATTTTTTTTTTTTATGTGTTCTGTGTTTGGTTATTTTTTCTTGTTTTATACTGGGTAGCATTTTTTTATTTTTTATTTTTCTCATGATCTGTATCTTTCAATTGATAAATTATGGATATATAGTTGTTAAGAAAAACAAAATGTAAAATGTCAAGATTTTTTGTTCCTTAAGGAATTTAATCCTAAAACGATACCTTAAAAAATTACATGGTTCAAGTTAATTTTTATATAATATACCTCCCCCACCCCCTCCTGAACGCTAAAAAATTTCCTGGAATTTTTTAAAATTCCCTGGAAAACCTGGAAAACTCATGGAATTTCATTTGAGAATATTGGTATACACCCTGATAACAGATAAAATAACCCTGGCAGAGTTTTTCAATGTATATTATTCATTTGCTTGCTTCTTTTATTTGTTTATTAATTATTTAATAATTTAAAAATATTAATTAATTTATGTATTAAATAAAATATTCTTTGGAGAATATTTTATGCATATCTGCTACCTGGTTGAAGTTTTAACATTAAATTTGTAATAAATCCTATCCACTAGCATCTCAGCTAATACTTGTAGTTAAAATGCCCTTGTGTTTGCAGCTTGTATAGCCGGTACACAACATCACGAGGTGCCCCGCCCCCCAAGACAATTGACAAGAGCAAGAAAATGTCTCGACGTCAGCAGAGCTAGTCACTGTCTGCGTCCGCTGCCGCCGTTTGTTGTCAAGAGTTGCGTCCCGGTCTGAGATCATTATCTACTTAACTCGTAGCAGTACATCAAGTGCACTTCTCACAAATCCTTTCCAAATAATAAATTTAACAAACTTTATGATTATCAAATTAGAATTTAAGGAATCATTAGAAGATGTGACATGACAGTTTATTAATCATTATACACATAATTTTTCCCTTTTTAATAATTATTAATTAATTACATATATAACAATATTTTATACCCTGCTTGTCTGCTTTGAATCTTCAAAAATATCATATTTTTTACTACACCTCAAACTTATAACTGTGCAGTTAATTTTTCTTACTATTTTTCAATTGATAGTAGTATGCAAAATTTCAGGAACCAATGATTTCCAAACCTAAGTAAACACATTGCATGTATATTAAATGGATATGTACATCAAAAAGATTTGGTCTGATATCTACCTTGGTAATTTATTTGCATGTCTTCAGCAAATAATTGTAATGTCACACTGGGTTGTTTTGTGTTACACTGTTAACTATGCATTGGTTATGAGTAATTATCATTAAAAAAATCATATTATAATCATCCCATTTCATAATGTTATGTGTCTAGATGTGCATAAATATTTTAAATGTAACATAAAATTTTAACATAAAATTGCACTCATTGTTTTGCACAAAAATATTTATTTTGCACTAGTTTAAAAAAAGTCACAGAAGGACAATTGAGTATATATTTTATACATATAATATATTATATATTATATAACTTTAAAATTAATAAATTCTTCTTTTGATTGTTATTTGATTGAACTAACTAAACTGTCGGTTCCAGTGGAAAATTTTTAAATAATACTTAAAAGTGTTAAAATTCTACTTTTGTATTAGTCCAGGAAAAATCCACATGAAAATTGTTTCTACAAACAGAATTTACTCCTGTAGCGGTGGGTACTCCCTCACTCACAATCAAGGCTTGATATTATGACATATTCTCTGTCCAAAAGGGGCTGATACTATAGTTAATGAGCAAAACATGCCTTACAGTGCCATATTACTACATATTTACATCATTTAAGTGCCTAGCTTATTTTTTATCTCTTATATTTATTAATCTTATCTGGCATGGAACAACCAATTTTATTATTATTTTTTTTATACTTGGCTTTTATTCAAATTTGCCTTCTTTTTTTTTTTTTTTTTTTTTTTCTCCATTACAACTTTTTGGTTGTTGGCTATTGATATGTTAAAATGATCTGCTTTTAAATGATTAGCTGTGCATTATTCTGCCATTGAAACTGAACCAATGTGATGAATTGAACATTTTGTTAATATCTGTTTAGAATATGTGCATGTTTCCTTTCTTTTACACGAAAACAAAAGTATAATATGTAAATCATAATATTTTAAGACTCAATGCAATTTTAAACTTTATTTAGCTAATTTTCTACTTCTTAATAAAATAGAAATGCTACAGAAAAACACAAATGCTACCAAATTCTAAAACTTAAATATGTATTATTTTTTTCAATTTATTGGTTACATTATTTTTAGTAAACTACAATGTAAGTGAAGCAAAAACATATTAACCAGTTTGCTACTGACAGTGGAACTGCTTTGTCTACAACTCAATAACTGATTAAACAATTAAAGTATTATAATATTTTATAACATGTTTTAACATTTTAGAATTAAATTATCAATAAACAAATATTTTTTTTATTTTTTGTTCATTTATATATAATATAGCTACATTATTTTGGTGTACGTATTTTGAATTTCTAAATTGTGATTAAATTTGTCATGCAAGTTATTCTTCAGTTCATATTTTGCTTCAAATTCATATTGAAGTTCTTTGACTATTTTTTTAGTAGCAATTTTAAACTATTATCTATATCAATTACTTAATTTTGACCTTTAAAATATTATTAAAATTTCATTAAAATGAGTGAGCGATTGTATTTTTTTAAATATTTTATTTTCTAAAAATAGTTTAACCTGCCCTCTATTGAGAAATGAAAACCAAAAAATTCCATCGCAAATGCCTTAATTCACCACAAAAATTCCCAAATTTGGTGTGTTGGACAAAAAAAAAAAAAATATCCGGGTCCAGAAAAAAATATTGAAATTCCTTATGGGAATTAACCCACGCAAATTACAAGATTTTTTCCGGAAAAACGGCACCGTAAAAAAAAAATTATTTGAAAATCCATTAAAGAATTTATCATAGATTATGTAGGTATTTTTTAGATGGTACCATATAATAGTTCGATCGGACCAAGTTTGAGTAAAACGCTGTTTTCTGTTCCTTAAGGGTAAGGTAACGCCAACAATCCCTCTCACAAAAATTCTGAAAAAAATTTAAAATGTTCTCCTCTACACCCCCTATCAGTAGCTTAAATATCAGGTACACAAATACGATCTAGTTTTTGAGTTATGAATTTTTAAAGTTGACCAATTTAACATGGGAGTTTCATTTCTCCATGTTAAAGTAGTCAACTTTAAAAATTTATAACAAAAAAACTAGATCGTATTTGTATACCTGATATTTTAGGTACTGATAGGGGGTATAGAGGAGAACATTTTAAATTTTTTTCAGAATTTTTGTGAGAGGGATTTTTTTTAACATTGGTGGCGTTACCTTACCCTTAACTGTAATATAATATAGCTAGGTATATGCTGTATAATATTATTATAAAATATAAATGTATTGAATTGTAATATAGTGGCAACATCATGGTACTAATTTAAGCATACATATATATATGATATAGCTAGTATAATACATTAATTATTAAAAAATATATACTATCTGTTGTTTGTACCATATATTGATATATTATACGGCAAAACAATTTAACGTTATCAGAATTAAATTAAAGTTTGAATGCAACATTATTTTTTTAAACTAATCATAATAGTGTTAATTAAGTGTATATAGCAATTAAAAAAATAATAATAACGAGAGGTTTTGAAAGAATTATGTAAGTTAGCCGTAACAGCACTTACAGTAAAAAGGTTATTTGGTAAATTTGCAAAAAAAAAAAAAAAAAAAAAGCTTTCGAGCATTATTTGTTGTTATTGTTGTTGTTGTTTAATGTTGAGCATTATTATAACGCGGAATAAATGACCGCAGGGCCCGATATATGAATATGCATCAGTATATGCAAAGAATTAATATCTACAAAGAATTAATATATCTACATATATTAATTCTTTGGTATATGTGTATCGACTTTTCTTATTAAATTACACTTTATTTATCTAAAACGTAAATTAAATCGCGCGGAGCCGCGGACGTCTCATAATTACGTACGGTGATTGATAAATTATGCGTTTTTTTTAATAATAATAAATAATATGTTCATCTGCATCAGTTAATCGATCAACATGCATTTATTATTATTATCAAGGATCTTGTATGTACATACATGATCCTAGATTATTATATACTTAGCTGCAAAAGAAAAAATATAATTTTAAATATTATTATAATATATTATGCTCTCTTCATATCGTAATTTATTATTGTTTTGTGTGAAAATTTTTCAGGGGAAGAAAGAACAAAAAAGAAACAAAGAAGAAAAAGGTTTCTAAAATAAAAAATATTATATTAGAAAACTTTTGTTTTTAATATTGTCCCGCCATACATAAAAATGTAGGAAGTGACGTATATTTTATTGTGGAGGGAAATGTTTAAGAATGTTTTCTGTAAGCCAATAAGAGATGAGAAGTATTAAGAGGCGGGGCAATTTTAGAAATAGAAACTACAGTTACCTGTTTTCTTGAAGTAACAGGTGGGAAAGAGACAAGTCGCATTAGAGTTTAGGGAGTGCTAAGCGCAGGATGTGAGTGTGTGTACCAGTGTGAAATGTATCTGCTCAATACAATACGGATTATCTCGGGGTAGGTAACATGACACTTTTAGCTTGCAAGGCTTAGAGGCCTTGGCGGCGAAATACGATGAGGCAAGCATAATATTATAATAATATAAAAAATATACATACATGCAAAGTAACGCAAGACAAGAATGTGCTAAGTGAGAGGCGTGAGGGCGGGCAGGCATGGAAGGTGAACCAGTGTATGTTCGAGTACTTTACCACTTTGATTACACAACCAAGGATACCCGTATGGTATCAATAAGACAAGGAGAAAAATTAGAACTTCTTAAACAAACTAATCCTGATTGGTGGCAAGTTAGACGTGATTTTAATTCTAAACCATTCTATGTCCCAGCTGCCTATGTTAGAGAAATACCTCCTCCCTTCATTAGCCCTTTAATTAATCCACCTCCTGTAAAAAGTAATCCTTATAAAGATAGAAATACAAAAATTGTAAAAAATGAATTTCAAACTAAACATATTCAAAAAGTTGATTATACAAATTTTCAAAATATTCAACCAACAACTGATACACCAAGACATACAATAGAAGCTTCATTGAGAAAAGAATTGATTCATGGTAACTTTAAACTTAAACCATGTGAGAATAATAACAATAATAAAAAATCATCAGATAAATTACAAGATAATACATCACTTTCATATCAATCTCGACTTGGCAACCTTGTAAAAGATATCAAAGTCCAACAAAAGGTATCATTTGATAACCGTGGTGTCGGAACCTCGGTGTCTCCTCCCTCGTCAGTGTCATTTCAACCGTCAACTCAAGAGCGTGTCTCTCGCAGTTACTCAGTGGTCACCCCGATTGTGCCAAAAAAACCTGTACCGTGTCCTCGTTTAAAAGAGTTATCAAAATCATTAGAAACATTAGCTGAAGAAATTCAATTCATCCCTAGCAATAATAAAAATAGTAGCGATTCTATTTGGAAAAATGGGGAAACCTCAGATTATCATACTCCATCTCCTGATTATTTAGACAGTGATATGTTCTGGAAAAAATCAACGTCACCGCAGGATGACACTAATGCTGCATCTTCCTCGAACGTCCAACGTAGTAGCAGTTTCCGGTTCACACGATGGCCTTCTCGTAAGAAGAAACGTGAACGGAAACGTGCAGCGCTAGGACAAACAGGTGATGCTTGTTCCGAGGATGACTCTGGGGCTAGCCGTAGCCTCGAGTCCCTCGTGGACTCTGGTGCCGAGGCATGTTCTTCATCTTCGTACGAATGGGATCGTAGCGGAGAGGGTAGCGAGGGTGCTACCACGCCTAAGAGAGTCCCACCTCTAGCGTTCCGAAACTTCACGTACCGCTCGACCGATGATGACAGCGATGCGGACGAGGGTGCACGGCCTCGTTCAGTCTCAGATACTGCGGTGAATTTGCAGCCCAATCTGCAATCCTCAGACTCCCAGTCTTCCCCTGGAGACACCGTCAGCAGCAGGAGCGAATCTCATATCTCCGACCAGCCGAAACCACTCGTTGCTCTCAAGAGAAATCAGAAACTGGTAAGTTTAAACCTCAAACTCATATTGACCTGGCAGTTTCATAAAACATACAGATGATGTTTGTTGAAAAACGCGCATTTTTTTGGGGGGGGGGGTAGATGTGAAGTGTGAATGCAATTATACGACTATGCTGTACATTTAGTTGTAAATGTATTAATTTTAAATTGATTAATTCGTCAACAGCAAGACCTAGATTATTCTATTGTCGCTATTAAACATGTAAATCTTAATGTTAGTAATGCCAGCATGAAATAAATTAACACAAGCTTTATGTATAATAGAATAGAGTTGTGTAACTTAATTTTTATTCTAAATAGCTCTGCTTGCGACAGCATTAATAAAAACTGTGTTAGTCTTTAGTTAAAATGTCTTGAAATTTAATTTTGATGTAAAAAGTGTTTGTGAATTCTTGTGATGTGTGTTTTAATGTATAGTTTGTTCGGTCTTGGGTGTAATCCAATTTGGCACATTTTGTTGCCTATGTCCTATTTTTATCTCATTTATATAAAGTTCACCGAACACTTTGCTAAGTAAAGGTACTACTGATACATTAGAAGGCCAATTCAATTTTTACTACCAGACTGGAGTGAACTGTAAATGTAGGAAAAATTATAGTTCAATTTACGGCATGTCACTGAATAAATATTAGCTTTCTCCGGTGCTCTGCTGCTGTTATCATGCAACGGGCTGATATCGCGAGCAGCCAAGATAAACACCGTGGGGATCGAGGCTGAGTAGCAACCAGCCACGTACCGACCACACATTCCATATTTTTAGAGTTAATAATGTTTACCGCGATTCGATTTGATAGGAAACATTAATTACAGAAATTAAATTACAATACTTAATTAAATATTGTTTTCTTTGTATACACCATTGATATTAAATTTGCCGTCATTGAAATTATTAAAATATGATCGTAAATTTTACTACGCGATTATATAATTATTTTTTATGGAAATATTAATAATTCTGTATAGCAATAATAATTAAATCATTTGGTGCTAATTTTTATTAATTCCAAAATTATAATTATATATAGGTTTATAACTACTTGATGTTTTTTTTTTTTTTTTTTTTTTTATTAATATGAAATTAATCGTTATCGTGCTTTGGAACATTTCCTTTTAAACCATTATACCGTTATAATGGTGGACCAGCGTTTCCTTACAATAATATGTTTATAGTTATAAATTTGGTGTCATCGTTGATATTCTCTACATCATATATAATTATAATATAGGAAGTTATTAAGAACCATTTTGCAGGAGCTAAATCAGTAATCGATTCCTTATAAAAAAAAAAAAAAAAAAATTTACATCGTAAATCAAATAAATTTCTATAATAAAAATTACTTAACAGCTTTATTAGTTTTTTTAATATTACATGCTCATCTCTTAAATGCAGTCAAGCATAACAGAGAGAACCACTTAACTGCGTAACTCAAACGTTTATAAGATCTTTCTCTTTTATATCATAAAATGACAGATACCATAGCATAATATAAATTGAAAAGTGAAATTAAAAGCCCTAAAGGTTGTATATTAAATGAAAGTTTTACCTTATTATACTACATAATGTTAATTAGTATAATATCAATGAAGAACTATTTTATAAAAGTTTTTTTTTTTTAAGTTTAATTATATATTCTGTTCAAGTATTGGCACTTTTTACCTGTCTCGACTTTAATTAAGGCTTGTTCTTGTGACCACGTGACCTCATTCCATGGGTCACCTGCACGTTCAGGTCATATATCACGAGTGGAGAACCATACTCGGATCGCAGGAGTTCGGAACAAACCGGAAATGCAAGTTTACTACAGCGTCTTTTTTCAGTTTTAAAATAAATGCTGGAAGGAGCTAGACTTTAGTTAATTTCAGAAAGACAAATCTTTCACACTTAGACTTCCGGGGGTAATCATCTAACACAGAACCAACTTCATTGTTTGCTTTTTTTCAATTGCAACTATTTCTATATAAATTCTCCACAATAGTTTTCTGACATTAATTAAAAGAAGAAAATTAGTGTAAAGTTCTTTTTTTTTTTTAATTATACAAAAGTTCTCAGACATTTCATTTATACCATGAATTTCAAGAGAAATACTGTTACTACTAAAGGTTGTTCTGTGATGTGTTTTTTCTTCAACCATATACCGGTTTTCGTCTTAATTTATATTTCAGGCCACGTACTGTATGCCATGCTGTTGAAACATAAATAATAATAATATGTTGAAATTAAAAATATCACTACTTACAGTATTATCATCATACACTCATGCATGCAGATATTCTAAATTACATTTCAAAATATGAATAAAATATAATGTTTTGTATTTCTTATAATCAAAACTTTTATTATATTCCTAAGATAACGAAATATTTATATCAAAAGGATAATAAATCACAAAGTAAAGATCAAGCCAGAAAAGTACATATTGTTTAATACGTTGAATGCTGGGATTTCACCTTGCTCAAGGTTGGGTAGTCCTTGATGGTTTTGCAGTGTCTGCAACAATGGCTCTCAGAGTATTCTCAGTATTGTTGAGCAAGGAAGTTCCCTAGCTAGTATATAGCTATAGCAATGCAACAATTATATAGCCTCAGGACTATCGCATCACTGGCGATGATGATTATAGACGTGATAATGACCGCGGTTTATAACAATATAAAATCAAGGTATGATAGCGATGATGTCATATTGTTAAAAGAACCGGATCCTTATATGCTATTAATTTTAGCATTAAATTGTATCTCTCCATATTCCCATCATTAAGAACAAAAAACCTACTTTTTGTTTTAGGTATATATAAAAGTTATTTTATTTTCAGCATAATAATATATATTATGCAGATTTGAGTTGTTGTTTTATTTGTGTCACAAACACTATGAGTCGTATTATTGATCATTAAAATTACAGCTACATTAATATTCAAAATAAATAATAATGATCATTATAATATCAAATATCTACACCTTATAGCCTACTTAGAAAATTTTAAATTAATAGAAGCTTGCCTGCTATACTCTATTATTTTTAATCAAATTCTATTAAAAGTTACAAAAAAATTTGTTAATGTGAGAAAGTTGAATTAATATTTGCGAGAAATTATTCTACAAAATTTAAATTATTAAAAAAATCATTCGTTTGTTGAAATCTAATGAACACTAATAAGTCTATAATTATTATAAATTAGGTTAAATTAGAAACAAAATTTTGTTTTACTTTTATCCTCTTTATTCATTGGATTTGATATCTCATCATTATTATATTCCTTTAAATAGTGAAATCATATCCATTTAGGCATTATATTTCTCTAATGCAAAAAATCAGGAATATCATTATAGCTCATATTCGTTCTAATATTTTTATTTAACAGGGATTGATGTCAAACATACCAGAATATAAGAAACGGACTAAAATTTTGTAGTTGTTGAACAGAAAAATTTCCCTTGCGGAGAACTGACAATGCCATCGATGTATCGTTTGGACAATATTGAGATTATAATGCCATTTGTTGATGACGGAAATTTTCCAAGGCGAGGAGTGTAAACTGAATGGAATTAAAAACATGTAGTACGTATGCACTTTAAGTTCGTGCCTCTATGCAAGTAATGCACACTTCAGGTCAACATGAATTTTACCCGCTTGATTTGCTAAAGCTCAAATTACTAAAGAAAGACAAAAAAATTCAGATCTGGTAATTCTGGGATAGTTAAGAAAAGCACATCAGTGTATAGCCAGGAGGCATATATACTGTATATCAATAAAGGTTTTGATCACCAGGAATCCACTAACGCTCCAACGTCCACAAGCAGAGCTGGGTTAAAGTTTGTGCTGTCCCGAAGTGTAAGTAACGAGCTGCAATTTTGACGTCACTGGTGACTATCAAAGTGGAGGGAGTTTATCCTGCCAGTTGGGTGGAGGTGACTCGGGCAGAACAATCAGCAAGTGATCCGCGAGAACCCTCTCACCCGGCGTGCGATCCGCGCCCAGGGAAACTTTCATCAACCTCTCGGCGGCGTAAAATTAATTTCCTTCGTTAACTTAGTGACAGAGTTACAAGCAATAAACAAATTTTATTGCCACCGCCAGGACGTAAACATTTTCTAGGCCAAGATAACGCAAAATTAACTGTAATTTTCAGATAAACAAATAATCTTATATGCTATTCTTAAAATATATGCTTTAAAACGTATATTGTTTTAAAATATTCGTACAATATGAGAAAGAACTTTTGAAGACGTTTCTTTCCAAAATAATTTTACTTTTTGTTGAGAAAGGTTGTTATCGCAGTAAATAAATTTATATATAATTAAAAGGGGGATGGAAATATTGATTTTAGATACAAAAATAATGTTTATATAAAGAGAAAAAAATCCATTCATGTTTTTAAACTATAAAAAATTCATCTCGTTTTAACTCGTATAAGCTCAATAAATCCAATTAAAAGATTAAGCATGCAGGAAATTTTTAAAGGGGAAGAAAAACTAAGAAATGCATTAGTTTCAGACTTTCAGCAACTATTATTATAGCATGAGACTAACATGTAAAAATTATTTTTTTTTTCATTGAACAGGAAGTTTTATAACACTTGAATGTTTAATATTATTTTTTTTAAATATTTATATATATTTTGAAATCAAGAAAAATAAAATAATTATTTACAGAGTATAAATTTAACGGAGCCTTACAGCTTACATTAATATCTAGCTGTGGTAATAGCCTGAATAACTATACAAAATAAGCTCTGATACCACTTCAATTAAGCAGTATAGCTATAATGAGCGAGCTTGGCGCAACAGCTGGTTCAGGCAATGGACCACGACGTCGATATGAAAGTGTGATGTAGAACTGGAGCGCTGATTGAGGTTTCTTGACCCTACCTTCTAGCTAGCAATATCAAAAGTTGGGGCACGTACGAGTCTGTAGATTAATTAACAAGAGGTATGACACAGGCGTATAGCCATTAATTCTCTGCATATGTTGACATCCAAACATATATTATGAACATTATGACTTGTGCTTTTATCTTAATAACAGTAGTAGGTCTTGTAAGACTCAAGTTAACAATTGCAATTTCTCATAAACTTTTAATACTTCAGGGAACATGAGTACTATTTATGATGCTTGTGCATTGACCGGCTGTTATTTGCTGCATGACTAGCAATGAGTGACTCGAGTTTACCGGGATAGAAATTGTTGTGTACAACCAGCAAGGCTCTCGGTACATTAGGTAATTGTTAAGGATAACAGTGATATTTAGACGAATACAATAGGTTTTCAACCTTTTTATTGCAATTAAATTAAATGTATAAGCCATTCACTTTAATTTTCTACTACTGTCATGAAGGACAAAGGACATTAAATCAATTATCAGGACTTTCTGATCTTTATATCCAGGTTAAATATACATTTCAAATGTTTGTTTGTTTATATTGTTGCCTTTCCTTTTACTGCATGATATTGTCAATGCAATAATAGAGAGTAATAAATATGTCTTATTGCCTATTGAAAATTCAATATATTGCTATTATGCAAGGTACTTAAAAATTAATTATTGAATTTTAACTTAATGAGACTGGACATATAGGGATATTATAATACGTTAATACTATTACTTGAATTTCTATTAATATTTAATATTTATTAACTTCAGAATCATTTAAAAATTATTATAAATAATTCAAAATATCTTCAATTAATATTTAGATTTTCTCTCACCTGATTTTCATTCCATAAACTTTTTATAGAATCTTGTTTACGTTGAAACACATGAAGTAAAACAAGTATTGATAAAATATATTACCTGCAGACTCGACATCTAGTCCATATCGTCTGGCTTATTATAGCTTGCAGAGTTAGTTTCTTCATTCCATGTCCTGTTCATGGAATTGAAAACTCTGAGATCAAGTGACCCAGATATGTGACATGGAAGACATCACTATTTGTGTTTTGTATTCTACCCGTTTGCCGCGGTGCAACCTCTTCACATGGTCACTTTAAAAAAAATATATAACCATCTTATCACAAAGCCCTCTTGACTTTTATCAAGTTTATGTATAGAGAAATTTCTAAAATTTTAAGATATCATATTGTATATGCGTTAGCTTTTTCTTTCCTGGGAACGCTAGAAAAGTTTGTGATAATATCAAAACAAAAGGTTTATCTTGTTTATAAGGAAATGCATTTTATATTTTTTATGCTTTTAAAAAAAACGTGATTATATTCTCACAGTTGGATATACTAATAAATTTAATTACCAAGCTCTACTTTCTTCTTACAGGAAAGATGATTTCCTCCTGCTGTTTTACCATGAAAATAACCAATGCTGTAACGTATATGGTGTATTGCTATATTTTATATATTTTGTTGTTAGGTAATCATATTAAATTTACTTCCTGTATTATAAAAAATACTTTTTTAAATTTCTTAAAGTTACATCACAAAAACAATTTTATTGATCATTTAAACCGCAAAACTCATAGACTTATTAAAAGTTAAATTATTATTACTGATTAATTATTAAAAGACATATACATGTATTGTATAATACAGTGTAGTTATAACAATTATGTTACGTTATTAATTACGTCATATCATTTTTATTTGTTACCTGATCTAGTTGAATGTGTATATTTTTTTCTCCATTTTTTCATCACTTTTTTATCAAATCCATGAAGTACCTCTTGCATGGGAATTTCGTTAACACTCTAGTTAGTCTGAAGTTTAATAGGCAAGCTGATGATCGTGGTGTTATGGTTAGCCGCCGCTCTAGTTGGGTGGTAGAAACGTGACTCTGGTGGCGGCTGCTTCAAATCTGTTGATGAAGGGGTGCCGGTGCTCAGGGGGGGGAGGGTGGGCGTGAGAACTTCCGGTTACCGGGAGAATCGTCTTGCTGGCGCTGTAGACTGTGACCCCTAACTAGCTACCTGCTATGTAACCTTGCCAAGCTTTGGCACCTGAAACGTTTCAATAGCTTTCTCGAAAATATAAATAGCTTGCCAATAAAATTTTCTCAAAGTTTATTTATATAGAGCAATGTCACCATATATTATCTGAACGTGATTTTCAATTTCATCTTTTTGTTTGCCAAGAACGTAAGCCACGTGTACGTGACTTCATTTTATTTTTATTTCTCTTAAAAAAAAGTGCTCTGTTGGTGAAATCTTTTGTTCTGTTAGTAACTGTATACTGTATTATGTCAGCTTTACATTTTGGGTGCAAGCCAAACTTGGATGGTTTAAAAAAAATGTAATTTTTATTATGCTAGTGACGATTCATAAGGATAACATCAACCACATTATTATTAATTTACTGCACTGCATGCATGTATATGCATGTCAATTGTGATTATTTTGTGGTCACTGTGACATGAGCACATAGAGAAGATGCTAGTTTAAAAAATAAATAAATAAAAACTAGGAACATTAATGTGCGGATGTGACGCTAATTAAGATGGCAATTTTTTTAACAGACACATAAGTTACAATAACAACAATTACCTCATTGAACAAAAATGTGTAACTGTATAAAACGTCTGAAGAAGAATAAAGTTTAAGCTCGAACTACAATATGAATATTTTCGGCCTTATCAAAGGACCTTCTTTATTACACCATATAATAAACGAGAGGTACTGCTTTGCTTATCACCATGTGAAACAATATTTACCACTTCTATTTTTTTTAGTGTTTTTTTTTTTTTATCTGAACGTTTTCTTTGCTAGGAACCGATAAGCAGGTAACCAAGTTACAGAATACCTTTCAAATCACCCTTTGATTGTGCAATAATGCGGACACGACCCCTGTCTCCCAGCATCCCTGACACCTGTCTCCCAGAGCTGGGGATACAAGAGAGTTGAAAGATGCGCGTCGCCACTAAAGAATGCGATTAGGTAAGCAATACCGTGCGAGTGACGTAAGCAGTCTGCCTGCCTGCAAAGTGGCCGCGCGTTGCCATACCTGTGATTCACGAGGAAACGGCCGGCCCAGTGTTGTTGCTAGATAGGCTTACGGTACAGCTGAGCGCTAGGCTGGTTTCCTTTCCGCCCTTATTGGGATTTGAGCACACCAATTCATACGGAAGAACGTATTATCTTATATAAGATAAAACATAATTCCAAGAAATGAGTGTCGATTTTTTGTGTTAAGAGATAATAAATACATACAAAGCACCATCAGTATTCCAGGTATAAAATAAACATTTTTATTACAAGGTAAACTTTTCACTTTCATGGTTGTCACATAAAAAAAAAGGATTAAAGTATTTGAGGGTCTTGTGTGATGTTAAAAAATAGTAATAATAATAATGTAACCTGTTTTATAAAATATTTAAGATGTAATTTTGTTTTGTTATATCTTCATACTTGAAACATTAATTTTACCCACAAAAAAAATGTGTATATATAAATATACTTTTACGCAATGCCAGTCCTATGAACTTCAAGTGCATATCCAATACCTTTGTAGATTATCACACCTACAATTAATTAACAACAACTGTAACTGTTGCTGAATAAATAAGAATTTGAACAAACAGCTAGGTCAGCTGTAAATCGTATACATCGTATAATAAACACAATGCACTCTCACAGCTGACGATCCATATAATGAATAAAATTTAATTAATTTCTCATATTATTTGATTGAATGATTTTTCTCGTGGATTTATTTACTTTGATGAAGCGTGACCTCTACTGTGAGCATATTGTATATCCGTGGATGGCTGCACGCATCGCTCACAGCGATTCGTGAGGCTCGTCCGGATAAGGACGCGTGTCACTTGCATTGTGTTGCTTATGCGTCGCTGAATGAGTCCCGTTAGTTGGCAGGTCGCGTCGAGCGGCGACACCAACAAGCGGTGACAACAGCTATCAAAAGATGGGAGCAACAACGGGTCACCACGACCATCACGCATTGCAGTTAGGAGCAACACGTTTTAATTGACGTTTTTATCTCCATGATAAACGATTACACATTTGCATGACTGTCAAATAAAATAAAGGACTCGTTAGGATTAGGGACATTGAGAATAAATCAGCATCCGTCTCGTTCTTCGTTCTTGACTAATTATCATTTAGATATGAGGATAAAGTTGAAATGTTATTTAAAAAATATCATATAAAAATATTATAGCATCACTTTTTTTTACTAGTCTAAAAAATAATGATATAATGATTTGAGGATTTGAGACTTTTTTTTAATTAATGACGAATATACTACATGTACGTGTACGTGCACTATTATAGATGAAATTATAGATCATTCTATTAATATAATTATAAAATATAATATTATTATGTATATTATATTATTATTATTTATATATCAGCATCAGACACTGCCCTAGCTGGTGTATAAACATATAAACATATAATATAAATAATTATAATATAATATAAACATATTGGCGTATTTTTGATATTTTTTATTCTTGTGATTTGAATTAATTTTATATATTGTGATGTATTTAGAAGCAATTTTTTCTGTATATTATAAAAACATCAATAACTATTATATAATTATCTTATCTAATGTCTCAGTTATTGTAATGTATTGTATTATATGATGTTTTGGGTTTAGTTGATAGGACTGTCTAGTCCTGACTACGCCTTTTTTATAAATAAAGCCCTTTATTATTATTATTATTATTATATTAAACAAACGTAAGACCTTCTGTTGCGTTCTTAACAAAATTGATCAAAATTAAGGATTGGTAAAAGTACACACAATACTTGTTTAAGTTGTTTGCATTGAATTAAAACAGAATTTATTTCAACGAGTTTATTTTTTTTTAAATATCTTTACTGCGCAAACAATATATATGTAGGTCTCATTTCCATAAATATACTTAATATATATGCATTTAATTTAAGTTGTCCTTGCGATAAAAAAACATTGTAAAAAAAAAGTGGTATATGGTCAATATAGATTTTTAATTACTATATAAAAAGAGTAAGAAGTAAATTTTAAATATTCTCAAGGCAAAATTGTATCATGTTTACAAAATATAGAAATTAAATTTTAAGAGAGGCTATAAAATTTCGTAACAGTTACAATGGATATCACAGAAAAATTTATGCATTTTTCCTCGGGTGGTCACGAGAAGAGAAATTCAGTAGAGGCTCGGGCGCATGTCTGTATTAATTATTTAGTGGCCGCCGCCGCTCCTGTGTAAACGTCACATAACGTATTTACATGTGTGTCGTAACTCACTTTCAAGAGTGTTGGGAAACACAAAATCTTCACTACTTTAGCAGCTTAATGTAAATATCATAAATTACGTATACTATTAAATAACGATGTTCTTAATAAAAATAAAAATCGTGACTGATATCGGCATGATAATGTTTGGTATAATATGCTGTGTACCTTTGGCAGTATAATAATATAATAAAACGTTTTACTCCATATTTGGGTGTACTTTACTTTGCAATGCATCCACAACAACATTCCGCTAGAGGCAGCACTGTATTGTTAAAATTAAATTAAATTCTTTATTTACGCGCTTATTAATATACATTGGTAAAAAAACAACATATATATATTATTACATTTATACAGTTTTATACAATTTGACATAAGTTAAACATCCTTGGAATTTGTATTTGACATATTATGGAGTTATTACAAATTTCATATGCCTATAGTATGTCAAAAAATTACATTCATAAGCCATGTACCTATGCTGTTCCTATGCAATGTGAAATTTTATTCTCCGATTTGTTGCAAGGTTTGTTTTTACTATTTTATTCACCTGATTATGATGTAATTATATTATATTTTTATCATGCATCTGATGTACTAGTAAAGTTAAGAACATATATTTCAAATGATAAAGAAAGGCTTTTACTGAAGAAGCTTGCATCTGCAATGCAATCGTTGAAATTTGATATCTTAGGTGATACGAGCTATAACGCTTGCAGTGAGCTATAAGAAGACTTCTCTATACTTGTCATGAACCAGTATACAAGTTTTAAGTAGATCTCCTAAATTTATTTTCTTTGATATCTACAGTCGTGTTATATAATTATTAAGCATATGGGGGCACAGTGATAAGCTGATATAGATTCATATTTATCTTGCGACTATGCGACTATGAATAATTTAATGACAAATTGCACTCAAAGTCTTGAATGGAATGAAAATCTTACTGCAATAAAACTGATTTTAGGTCACAATAGCAATTTCCTAAAGTCACCTTTGCTATATATAAAATGTATAATGTTTTTACAAGACAGGATGTATAATTACGTTATAATGACATACATATAATAGCATCAAGAAATATGTTTTTGCATGTAGTAAAATTATATTTTTCCTCATGTCGAGTTGAGAAACCTAAAAGTTATTCAACTATTGTCTAACTTTTGACATACTAACCAGTAAGTATAGTGATAACTTAATTTTTACGTTATGTCTAATAATATATCATATACATGACTCATTTTGTATGCAATAATTCTTATCTAACTATATAAGAAACTTATATGCTGTAATACATTTTGTAATGCAAGTATTGTCCTTTTGAAAAGCAGAACTTGTTGAGTTAAAATCTGATATTCATATATTTTATGTTGCTGCGCACTACACTGCATGCAGATTTCATAACTCATTGCGGTTTATGTTTCACGAGCGTGCCGTTCTTATAACATAGAGCTTGCTATACATGCTGCAGTTAATATTGTTGTGTTGGTGCCGCTTGCATGTTCACCAGACCACGCAGTCTGCTCAATACAATCTTATTATGTCACTTGGCAGCTGCACCCACATAATGTTTCGTGCATAATAACAAAGCAGACAGCGTGTACCCTCCAACACACAAGAACAAGTGCATGACAATTCATGGTCACCATATGTCCCCCGCGGGTATTCAAGAAGTGCAGTGACGGAGCAGAGCGAACTTGAGTGCCTACTCAAGTTCGCTCTGGACGGAGGATGGTCTGAAACAGTCAGAACCCATTAATATGCTATGGTAATTTATTACCCATTTTAATGAAAGGAAAAATTATTTGATTTTAACATTAAAAAATAGCATAATGAAAGGAAAAATTAATTGATTTTAACATAAAAAATAGCATGATAAATAGCACAATAAATTCGTCACTATAATAGTAAAATTCTTTGGCAAGTAAATTTTTATATAACAGCCACAGAGGTTTTAGTTCTAAATAAATTTAAGAAAAATATATATCTTTCAAATTCTCAAAGGATCTTCATAAAAATTTAAAGAAGATGAAAGTGAATTAAAATTTAGTCTAATGGAGAAAGTGTTGAGAGTTCCCAAAGTAAATGAAATTCTCTTTTTTTAAACAATTCGTAAAAAATAAAAAAAATAAGGCAAAAGTTTCTTTATAACTCATTTATTTATATATATAATTTAAGATGGATTAATTAAGATACCACCACGACGTATGGCATTCTTTTGGTCCCCAAGATGTTTATCTGCAGCAGCAATGTTTACAGATACCATAATTCTCACGGATTTCCACTGATGACGATGCTTGGTGAGATATATTTGCTTGAAGGGCCCTTGTGAACCACTACGTATGAAAAGAGAAAGGTGATGTTTAGTGCAAGTTGCCTACTTCCCATCAAACGTTTTCTGTCAGCTCGGCAAGCAAGCAGGGACTGGGAAAAACTCGCGAACCATGACTTGATAATAGCGCGGGACATCACGATATATTCATAATAATGTAATTGAAAGTTTAGGGAGGAAAATTTTATAATAAGGACCCAGCAACCGTGAAAAAAAAATATGGATTTGACCTTCGTGAAATTATTTAATTTTCAATATATTAATAAATCATCATTATTTTTACACTCTTCTATGAATATATATTAATTTGAACCTGAAATCCCAGTAGTAGGCTGAGTAATATTACTTCTGAGAAAAGCTGTCTGTCAAGGCTATCTGTGTTATTTTTTTGAACATAAAAAAGTTACATTTTTACGATGAATCAAATTAATAAATTTGGAATCTAATTTCCTTGTCCCACACAATTAATTAATTCCAGCATTCCATGCAGCTCCCACAATTTATCATGGCTGCCCCGCCCTCGGACGTTTTATTAGTTAAGTTATAATGAGGAGGGGGAGGTATTAATCAAAGGTCTAGACATGAGCACGAGCCTTGATGAGAGCAAATAAATCTCTTCACGGTGACATGCTGCAGTAGACCAAAGTGGAACAATCATTAAATTAGCAAATCAGTGAATGGGATTCAATTGGGTAAAGGCTTCAATGTCTCCGACGTTATTTTAAGACACTGTTACACCCGTGGGTGCTGCAATAAAACATTTATGAATTGATAAATCATAGAGACAGTTATCAATCTCAGCTCCATCATTGATATTATTTTACTTGAATATAGTGTGGGAATAAATTTAAAGTTGATTTTTTATATTACCATACACTTGATTTTTTTTTTCCTGTTAAAAAAAATCATACTGTACTATTATATATAGTATATACGTTATCAAGTAAGTATTGCACACTTAAAATAAACAAATTGCAGCTGTGTTTTGCTCCTTGTTTTGATAGTCTTGGTATCTATGAGTCAACCATCACGAAAGCACTTATACAGTCATATCACCCGTCTTTTTTTTATGATGTTACGTGACTATTATTCTGTACTTTAAAATCGTTCAGTGTCTCGATCGTCATTTGTTTCAGAAGTTCGAATCTGGATTCTTCGGAGCTAGTTTGTATTGATTTGTTATGCCTCATTTCAGTTATTTCTAGTATACTAGCTGCATGTAATTCAAAATAATAACTAGTAAAAAGACTAAGAAGGTGGTATGATCTGTAAAAAAAAAAGAAAAAAAAATAAGCAAAAAATATTAAATTTATATAGTATAGATCCATTATTTAATGAGCTCGTGAAGTACATTAATGAAAAATAATTTTGATTAACAAGTTTTTGTTATATGAAGAGCTAGACATAATGAACAACAAAAGAACAGTATTAAGAATGCACCGCTGTGATTTGCTCTATAAGCATTAAAATAATTACTAATTAATTCCGCTCACAGTGCATGACCATCATCCGGTGGGTCTGTCTATACAGGAATACTTAATGTGGTTCAAAATGAAATTGGGTAACTCGGTAATACAATCAGACAAGTAACTGAGGTAACTGAGTACAAAAATGTATGCATCACTCCCTCCCTATACTTAGTTATAAGCACGTGGATGTGTGACGTCACATCAGCGGAAACATGAGCACCATGGCGGCAGCAGGTAATGCTGCGTGGCGAAACGATAGTATGACATAAGGTTCAATTTAGTATACGTTTATAGTACTAATATGGACGTAGAAACCACAGTCTTGTATAGCCTGGTAGCTTGGCCACACGTCACACCCCTGTGCATGCGTATGTGACGCCCAAGAAAGGCTATATATTTCCACTGCGATAACCGCCCACTGAAATACAATATACGACGTCTTTTGCCTCATATTTTTTATCACCAAGTATTTTCTATGGCAAAAATTATAATACGCTTTAGTACTACTTTGATCCAGTAATTAAAATTTTGTTTCTCTATTTACTCCATTTTAATATATACAAATTATCACTTTTATCTTGTTTCACATCATAATATTATGTACTAAACATTTCTGGACAATTAATAATATATATATATATATATGCCGCTACCTAATCATCTCACCACTAGTATATTATACATTATCAGTTATCAGCATGATTCAGCAAAAAAACTTGAAGATTGAAGACAGCACATTAAACTCCCACTTCGTTTGGAATATTTGGGTGCTGAAAAAGTTGCCTAACCTCAAGGCGAGATGTAGAAAGAAATTATTTATTTCCGATCAATATCACATGATTATGATATCAATAAAGTGAAGATATCGCCCAAGAAAAGTTCTTCTCTCACCAACAGATTGCTGTAGAGTCAAATAAATCCAACAATGTATTATATATAATAGTGTTCGAGAATAAATCGACACTACAGCCATCTATTATGATCATTAGTGATGAACAATACGCCGCACACTTATTGACGAAAGAAATTTTATAAATAAAAAAATAGTATTACGCCTGCAAGTATAGTAATTACACAAACTTACAATACACCACTGTTGTACAATTTGCATAATTTTGCCCCTGAAATAAAATTAATGTAATTTCTTGCTTTTCGTTTGTTTTGCATGTTTTCTCGATGGAAAATAATAATAATATATAATAATAATAAAAAAAAAAAAAAATTTAATGTTTTGAAAATAATATAACATGGAGTATATAAGATTGATATCTTGAACAGTAGTAGGTTAAACAATATTTCACCTCTTTCTTGTTTGAGACGATAAAAGGTTTCTGCGGGCGGTATAGTAGGTGAAATATCAACTGTGCATTAGTAAGATCACTTTCTGATATAAAACATTTAAAACTCGCGTGTTCACCCATAAAAAAAAAAGGAAAAAAGGGAAGTTAAAAAAAAAGAGTTTAAAAATCATCTGAAGCAATCGTATTATATATTAGTAGGTTATCCTTAGTATAACAGTAACGCCCATATATTGCAGCTTTGGTCACGAAGTTGTATTATTATACCTTCTTGTTCGGCGTCAACGTAATAATTCTGAACCTCATTCTATTCTAAAAAACGTGACCCATAACAGTAACTCACTCTGCGAAAAAGAAATAAACATTTTTTAATAGCCAAGTTTTACTATCTCCTCTCTCATCACGCTTTGTTAACAAATTGACTTTAAAATTATAACCCCATGATTCATGATTAGTATATTAAAAGGATGCATGCAGCTAAGTCAATGATATATACAAGTACGCGGGTATGCAAGGCACCAAAATACGGTGAATGTTGACAAATTCACAAAATATTGATTTTATAATCAATAACTTCTGACGGAGAAAGGAACATTAGAACATCGTTATCTGAAAATATTTTGCATTTATGACGTAACATTTGAAATTTTTATTTGATAAAAAGTCAAAACATTGAACTAGCACTTTATATTTTTATGGTTTATTATTTAATTTGTTGATATTTTAACTGAAAATAATATGAATAAACAAACTTCAGGCATAAATATATTAAATATACCGTCATCTCTTAAACTGTCATTTAAAGTTTACAGATTTCTCTTTAAAAAAAAAATACTTAAAAAAACTGACCTCTCATTAAATATCGATTTATAAAGCCACTAACCGACTTCTATGATATACACGTATAAAAAAAAACGTGTTGGTAGATATAATGTTACAACAAAGGCTTGATGATGACGTTAGTGGTTGACATTGTAGATGCTGGTATCCCTCATTGTGTGAGAATTTGCTGCCCCCAAGTGGAGCACATAAGAGAAGGGGCAGCAGGGCCGGATTCTCCCCCCCCCCCCCTCCCCCCCTGTGTTCTCGAGTGCGACGGCTCCGAAGCCCGTCTAGCTGCACGCTCACTGCAGAACGTCGCTGGCAACCCGCGCACAGTCAGTACGCCCGCACGCTGAGAGGAATCAGCTGGTGCTTTCACGCGCGCCGTCACACAACCAGCAGCAAGTTTTTTTAGACGTAAATATAAAACATCCGAGGACGGACTACTGTGAATAATAATGTAGTGGTGAGAAAGACAGGAAGTTAGCTCTTGTTGTCATCGTAACAATAGCAACAGATGTATTGTTGAGTGAGATGCTGCTGCATCAAATTATATTGTTGCTGTTGCAGTGTTAATGCGCAAATACAAAGATTTTAAATTGTGATTAAAATGTGTAAATTTTCAATTATCAAAAACACAATAAAATGTTAGTTCGAGTTACAGTGCGACCTTCCACTCCGGTAAGATTTAGAAATAGAGTATTATATATAGTGCACAGTAATTAAAAAATCATTAAATTTTGTTTTCTATAAGATAATTATGATTTTCTCAAAAAACGTGTGCATGGCTAATGTTTTTGTTTATATTAAAAGGAGATTCAGGTTGGTGACCTTAAATTCACGCATTTGATTTCTTTACTTTTTATAAAACAATATAACTTTTCTTGATTGTTATACAATATATATAAAATCAAATACGATGACATTAAAACTCTTGTCACACAATAAAAACAATTAAAATGGATAAAGCAACAAAATAAATTAAATTTGATAGCAAATTTTGCCACGTATATCTATAACATTAATTTCTATAATACACCGCATATATTGGAAACTGAAATATTCACAGGAAACAATTCATAAAATAAGAAAACTTAATCGATAGTGATTTATTGATGTATCACTGTTTTACTATTTGATTGAAGAGTAGATATTGTTTTCTTGTAATAAAATAGAAATTTGTCTAATATTTTATATTATAACATATTATCATGTTTAATTAAAATTGGTTTTCCCTAATTTTTCTTTATAAAAAAAATGAGTTTGCGCATACTCTCTTCATATTCCCATTATCATGCAAGTAAAAAATAGTATTAAATAAACAATATAATTTTTAAAATCAAAACATATTTATAACAATACAAAATCAAAACATTGTATTTCAATACATATATAAATAAATAATACATTTTTTTTTTATGTGAACGTAATGATGTCTCCAAGTTCCCGCGCTCTGTATGATGACGTCACAATTAATCACGCTCCTTGTCATTAAGGTATAATAATAATATATAAAGAGAGAGTCCGGCCGGTAAGAGGCCATGCAGCAGACACAATGGCTGAAGCGGCGACGTGGCTGATTGATAATGACGGGCAGGGGGGCGCTCCTCCCTCCTCAGATTGGTCTCGAGCAGGAAGCGAGCACTCGGCGTGTAATTTCATATCTAAGGGGGGTCGGACGTAACCACACGAGGAGGACCGATATCGTCCAGTCAGCTGCGCACTCAAGCTATCAAACGTGAAACAATCACGCAAGGTGGCATATACACAGCTATCACTTTCTAAGCAGAAGTAGGGGACTTGCATGACCTGTTGCTGTATTTTTTTTTTTTTTTTTTACAAGGATACACCCCTAAGAGCTTACAGCTCGTGGCGGGGTACTGGGTAGGGATAAGGTAGGGAACGGATAATGGCCACGGCCTGCATGCTTACGCGTCCCAGCATTCGCTGAGGTGAGACTGAGGGAACCGTGGAAAACCTCACAGTCAGAACGGACACCTCTATACTTTTTCTCAATGGACCAAAGCGATGTCCAAAGCCTGGGGAACCACACACAAGTGTATCACTGCACTGGGTGGAAAGCGAGATGAATTTACCCCAGGGAGGGAGCAGCGTATTTTTTACTTGAAACGGTCACCCATCCAAGTACTAACCACGCTCGACGTAGCCTGACTTCGGTGATCTAACGAGAACCGGTCAATGCACTGCGCCACGATGAGAATAATGAGATTGAAACCACGAGTAATTTATTTCACCTTCAATTTATTGGCCCATATGCATTTGTGTGGTATCATCATTATTATGCAGATTCAAAACCAGACCATTGTATTTTCTAGTTACAGCTAATTTTCTTTTCGTAACGTTGAATGTAACCTTATCACAAATGTTAATATAATTTTTGTCTGCATGCTTCTGCGTCTGGTGGACTCACATTTGTATAGGTTTTGATTAATCAAATATTTTGACATTGAGGTTACATGTAAAAATTAGTTCTAACGTTCAATGTCTAATAACAATGTCTGCTCTTTATATTAATACTCGAGGGATTATAATATATAGAATCCAAGACAAATCTTATGTATTGCTACTCTAAGCAAAGCTTAGCTAAAACGTAAATTTTAAAAACTGCATTGTAAATATTAATTATTTAATTAATATTTATGCAATATAAAAAAATTATATATTTGCACTCACAGCTATGTCACAAAACCAAAAATTATAATATTTAATTATCACAAGAAAAAAAAATCACATTAAAACTTGAATATCATTATGATGAAACATTATTTAAAAAAAAAATGTGAATAAATATTTTGCAAAATTACAGCAAGTATAAATCCAAGCAAGGAAATGTGGCTGGTATATAAATGTGACTGCTTGGATTTGAACCCGGTTTGTGACGTCACTGAAAAGCTGGTCAGAGATCACTGGACTTATCAAATGTCAAACTGAAGATTGGAGACTGCCCTTGTCGCGAGTACAAGCTAGCCCGGCCTGGCGATGACATTGCAGCATATGCTCCAGCAGCAGCAGCTCGAGCTCTCTCCTCTATCTATTATAGGCTTTGTTTATATCTGCTGTATTGCATACCATGAGCTCGTTACCATATGCCATGTAACTAATGTTATCACAAAACATGATGACATACTTTTATAACATGGCAGATGAAACATTTAGAATTGCATAATTTTTAATATTAATTAGTGTGTATAAATTATGGAGCTTTTTATTAAATAAAATCATCCATCCGATGAATCTGATCGTAAATCAATTTATTACAACTTTCTAAAAAAGAAATCGGTATTAAATTGGTTCACTAATTGTAAGTGCACAAAATTATCCAATAAAATTATTGTTTTAATTGCAAGGTATAAACTAAAATGCTTTTAATATGTGGGATGCTATGTGCCATCCTCAATAAAAACTTATATTTTTTGTTATCATAACTTCATGTAGGCGTAACCTTTATCTTCTCTGGTTATTTTCATACTTTCAATTTTTATATGCCAATATAAACAAGTCATCTTGTATGCTATTTATATGACATTTAGCTCTACACTGCAGTTTGTGTCAACGATTTGCTGCTGTGACGTCATATTTGAGTCAGATAACAAAAGTCAAGGCCGTGAGCGCCACACATTTTCTTACAAGGGTAGTGAGGAAGACTAGGTAGTTCAATGCTAAAACGTGACTTTATAGAAATGCAGTAAATCAATAAAAATAATAAAATAAACAACCACCTGTACACAAGTATAGCATTCACTAGTTGCCAGTACGCATCTTGTATTAAGTAAATAATTGTAAAGAGACCGAGTCACTGTGTTGTTTTCTTAACTGAGCTCTCCTCCCTATCTAATCGATTTTCTTTTTATATATACTAAACCCTATGACGTATTTACTGAGGCATTGAAATGAGAAAAATCCGCATTATAATAAAGTCACAGTATAGAGTGTGCTGCAGTGATCGATCGTGCTTCTAGCACGACAGTATTACTATAAAAAAGTAAGATACTTCAAGTAATTGTATTATTACAATTACATAATTCAAACTTGCGTGATGAAATCTCACTATATAGTAAATAGGATTTCAATTTACGTCTCATACCATGACTGTTATGACGCTCAGCTAGGGGGGTCGTCCTCTCGTACTGTCTGCAAGCGCCGATGTCGTGGGGCTTCTCTGTCAGAAGGTCGAGCAAAGTGATTTACACGACACATTGATTTCATGCAACTTTATTAGTCCTGTTAATATAAGTACGCGATGAAAATGTCACGCATGACGGATAACAGTATGCTTTAATATAGCTTCAGGAAATGTTATAAACTTAAATTTTAATGATCCAGAAGATTGATCGTTTTTTGTGTACTTTGATATCACATGCAAGGTCGCCAAAATCAAGACAGGCACAAACAAATTAGTATGGTTGCATTTAAACAATAAATTAAGCTTTCTACCATGCATATACTTTACATTTTATGTACGTAGTTTGGCTAAAAATTAATCGTGCTCATGTATATACACTATAACGCTTCAAAATAGTATCATTTTTATATATATTTTTTTTTAATTAAATACTGCCATGACAATTGCGAAAAATCACTTGGCACCCCCTTTCTTAGCTGAGCGTGTAACCATTTTGTTTGGTTGAACAACTTCTATACGTCTGCAAATTAGGATTATAACTTATACTTAATCTCAACGTGGTGTTAAAAGAATTCTTTTAAAACGTAATCCGCTTTAAAAATTACTTATTTTTACCCTCTTTTTAAGTGTTTTTATTTTTCTAACTGACAAGATCAGTTACGCTGAAACTGAAAACAAAAACGAGTCTCCAAAGACTCGTAAGTCATAATCCTTCGAAGAATGCAACTTTCATGTACATTAAAAAATTTAGTAACACGTTACATTGCGTATTTATGTTTTGTAAAGATTTAATCATAAAGAGTGAGAGAGCTATAATTGGTTCAGCTGGCCCATTAAATTTTACAGCGCTGGCTATACCTGAAATTCAACTTACCGATATTCATGCATACATACGGAATAATCGGAATCACATGGAAGTCATGGCACATGATTATAGTAAAATGCACACATAAAACAATGCCAAATCATGTTGTAACATGATAATTATATATTCTCAACTAGTCAACTAGCAGTAAGGACTACATGTAATTTATTTGCTGGCTTCAATCCAGCATTCTGATTTATTCTTTTCAGCTACGTGTATGAAATCACTTCATTACTTAATATATACTATTAAAAAGACCATAAGAAACAAACAGTTAAAATAATATCATTGTCTCGTTTTTGTGAACAAAAAACGAAATTATAATGTGTTCGTCTTAAAAAAATATATTTTTATAATACATAAAATTGTGTTTTATAATTAATATAAATGTATGTGCAACCTTAACGAATCTCCTTTTTCAAATATAGTAATACATAAAAAATACACATATATTATATAAAACAATTTTTTTACCTAATTTATAAGAGCAAAAACACTCTTTGGCATTTTATGAATAGTTTACTCTAATCTACTGAATATTTTAGAACATCCATCCCTCTTTTCATTGTGTTTTAAACTCACATCATAAGAATTTTAAATTTCGTTTTAAAAATGCTATTATATTCTTTTGACAAGTATAATCTCTTGACATGAAAGCATAACATGAATTATTAAAAAGAGGCATGAGAAAATTCCATAGTATCTTTATGTTTGTGACGTTGGGCTTTATTTGTCGCTTGCAGGTGGGGTGTCGTCGACGTCCTGCTTTACTCTGCATCCCCAGTAGCAGCAACAATAACAACGAGCGCAGCAAGTCTGCACGCCGCAACAAGGAGGTTTACCTGCCCCGGGCGCCAAGGTGCCCGCCCTCACCGGCGCCACACGAGAAGCCCTTGCGCGTGCTACCCGGAGGCTGGGCTGAGTTTTACTGCAGTGATGCGGGCGGTGCAGGCAGAATCTTCTACTTCCACGCTATCACTGGAGAACGGAGCTGGAAACCTCCCAGGACGAGACGCAGTGCAGGGGATGGCCAACCTGCTGAGGGCGAGGAGGTCCGTGCTGCATGCAAACTAAATAAGCCTTTATTTTATATCGTGCCAGCAATAAGCAAAGATTGTGGGAATATTATTACTATATAGTTATTTTGCATTTAATTTTAGCTCTAATTTATTAGCAAATTATATTAATTTAAAAAGCACTCTGCTACATTAGGGAGAGATACCAAATATCAATATAATATTAGGATAGGAGGTATAAAAGGTATTCTAATCATCTATATATTATCCTATCTATACATTTACATTTTGCTAGACACAAGCAGAACAGAGTACAATAATTTGACACATCTGATCGTCTGACAAAAAAAAAAAAAAAAAAAAAAAATGCAAATAAAGTTAGATTCTCAAAATGTAAACGGAATTGATTTGAAGTTTATTGAGCCATTGGTAATATTATAAATATACCAATTAGCTTGCATGTAGAATAGCGTGGGAACGGAAAGAATATAATTTTTCTCCAAATAGGTCCAAGATTTCAAAGATTAAAAAGAAGTATGCCATAAAAATGTGTTAACTTACTGTTAGTGGAATATTGAAGACAATTTTGTTCTTTTCTTCAATCAATAATTATAGTACACATTATTTACAAAACACATCGAGACCTAGCTAAGCGTTTGAATGATGGATATCATTATGTAAAACAAAATGCAGGTTATATTTTAAAGAAGGTCATATTTACAAATATTGCACGATATGACAGAATTCCACGCTCAAAGGCTCAAAGAGAAACTCCCACTAACAACACCAAGTATTGTTATTGGGTTTTTCTATCATCTTATTTCCTGCTAACAAGAGGTTTTTGTAGCTTTAAAATTTTTTTATGCAGATTAGCCATATTTAAATTTTAAATAATCTTTGTTCGTAATTTTGCAATACATGAAGTTGTAAAAAAATATTATTGCTTGAAAACCAATGAATAATTCTTAAAATTATTTATCTGAATCCCTAAATGTTATCTGATTATATATGCAGATTATGTATGTGCTTTTCGCTTTTTATTTGTATGCTTCATTGTGCTTGTAAATCATAAAATTAGTTACGATCCATTCTTGGATCATTGCAACACTTTTACTTTTCTCACGCATTCCTCCAAATTTCTTGAGATAGCGTTATCAGAGCCGTGACAATAAATGCTGGGAAGGTTCCTGAGAGAGTGCGCCGGGTCCAGCAAACTCTTTCTCTGACGTGTTGAGAAATCATGCGAAAGAACTTTTTTAGCAGCAAAATTGTCATTTAATGCTAACACTTTCTAATAATTTGTTCCACAACAAAGGGAATGATTGCACTAACGTAAAAAAATATGACTTGAATGGGGACACTATATCTAAATTGTATATGAGCTACATCGCCCCTCGATTAAATGAAATGAACAGTAGTATATTAATACATACTATACACAGTGTATATAAAATTATCAATACATATAAAGATTACAAGTTATTGTCTGGTAAATAAATTATATAAAATAATATATATATTATACACACTTATAGCTATTATAATTTTTTTATTATATACTCTCAATACCATCATTTAATTGTCAGCTACCAACCTCCCAGAGTATCTAACTGTAGCCCATATGCATACCCTTTGACACAAAAATTAATTAATTAAATTACTAAATACGGCAAAAAATATATAATTTTAGTACCAACACTACCAACATTACATAATTATTATTGTCAATATATATATTATTTGTTATTTGCGATTATATAAATTCATTCTTGAGGGATGAGGGACAGCATCTCCAATTCAAGTGAAATATTAATATCATTATATTTTAAGTTTTTTTCCAATGTAGTAACTTTAGAACTTTTTTTTTTTTTTTAATTGTCACTCTCATGCTTTTATTTTTTATTCTTCCACTAAATTGGGTCCTCCGGAGATTCTGTATATCTATATATTCTATAATATTCTCTTATTATATATGCTCTGATTTATCTCTCATTTTTTGTTACATTTTCTTATCCAGAATTTATATACGCTCAATGGGTTGTCAGTTGACACATTTTACATTATATAGCTTTGTTTTAGTAAAAAATTAGCACAAAAAAAAAATCATGTTATATGAGTTTTGAGACTTTTGAGTGGTTGAACGGAGGCTTGTGCTTGCAGGGTTCGGCACGAGAGGACGGCAGCAGCACGAGGTCTCGCAGCCAGAGTCCAGCCGCGGAAACTACTCCCGTCCCGTTGGTGCTGCCACCTGGCTGGGAGGAGCGGTACGACGACGAGGCTGAGCAAAACTGCTACTTCCACAAAGATTCCGGCGCCAAGGTAGATAAAACTTGAAACTTTTGTCCGAACGATATGGGGAATAGAATTTACAATTTTCTAGCAAAATATTCCTGCTGTATCACGCCCGTCGTCCAGTTAAAAGGTCCAATTAAAGGACATCTGTACAATATCTTAACAGGACTCGGCCTGCACACTTAAATAAGACAGTTGAATAATTATCAGCATTTTACATCTTGCATATAATTATATATACTCGCAATTAATATAGTCGTCCTTTATAGTCGTCATTACACAGTCATGTTACTGAATACTGCATGGATAGCAAGGCATAAAATATAGTTTTGTTCAAGGAGCAAATTTTGCATCATATATGGAAGATATTTTACTAAATCTTACGATATTTATCTGAAATTAGGAGTATTAAAAATTAATTTTTTATGTGCCTGCCTTTTTTTTTTTTTTTTGTCTTGCTAGAGCATCTACACTTATGGTCGTAAGTTGCAGCCACCTACCCGAGAATAATCCGAGGATTATCCGTGGATTATTTATTAATTAACATTAAAATTCTCGGATAATTCTCCGATTTTTCTAGGATAGGTTGGCTGCAACTTACGGCCATTAGGTTAGACTTTTCATCATGAATGAACCATTATTTATTAGGTAGACTCATAGACGTACGTCTATTTTCGATGCTGAACAAGTTGCCTAAACTCAAGGGGAGATGATCAGGCATGGATAAATGTGTTGTGTTAGTGTAATATTTGACGTTTCTGGAACCTCAAGAATTTGTATTATTGTATTTTACTGTAGACTGTAGGAGATAATGGAAATAAAAATTATTGAATTTGAATTTGATACACATTAATTTTTTCTATGTATAATATATGATCTTATAGAGTCAAAGCGAGTGATACAGTGCGTATAACCCATTATAATTCTATAAGCTATATGTATACAATTATTTTCACGTAATAAATACAAAAATGTGCGTGCAAAAATATTAAACTACGTGAAAATATCTTAAAATGTATTCTGCACTGTGATGTAGAGTATTTATGACGTTTATTTTCAAATGGAATCAATATTTTTTTTTTTTTTTTTTTTTTACTTTGAATTCTATTTTATGGTTTTCATTTTTAACTGAAATTTTCACAACATTTTAATGTGATTTGAGTTCTTCAATCTTTCGTAAACTGATTTCATATAGGACACAGAAGAAGTCAAAGAAATTTGACCATATTACACATTATTTATACAATCATGTTTGATGCCTACGCTCAAAGAGTTGCATACATACTAATTTTGCAGGTGCACTTACGTCAATGAAAAAATGAAGCCTAGGATTAATTCAATTAATTGTATCAATTTAGAAACATTAATTATAATCATTATAATGTGAGAGTTCATCTTGGCTCACACTTTTTTATTATGCATTATTGAGGGACTATATCACACTACATTATGAGTTCTGCAGCTCATGCAAACCATACTGATTTTTAGCTAATATCCGATCATCAAGATGCAGAAATATCATACTAGAGATGACAAATTTACAGTTAAAATTTTCATAGATTATGTCATTAATTAAAAATAACAAGGAAAAATAATAAGTTAATATATTTTTATAAAGATTTAAAAATATAATGAAAAAAGAATTGACATGTGCTATATTTTCACTGTTGATGACATTTTTCAGCTCCTCTTTCTCGTATATCATTATATATGATAAATTGTAATAAATATGTAGCTTGACGTGGACAATATTTATTATAAACTTAATTAAGTTGATGAATCACATTGCTGCTAATCTGGACGGTTACGGTGACGTCACGTGCAATGTGCAAATTGAGACAGGCGTGACCGGCAAAAAGGTCAACTGTCGCTTGACCTTCCGCGTGATCTTTGCCTGCCGAGACGACACGTGACATTTGCTAATTACCACTCGCAAGCTGATGTGACAAAACTGGGTCAGCAAGGTGTCAGGTGATGAGAAGTTCAATTGCATCGAGATAAGAAGATGACCTTTATGATAGAAAAACATTGAATTCGTAAATGAGGAAATATATATATATCATCTTGAGTATTGTATGTGCATTATTTACCGACTTTAACAGCACACATTTTTATTATAATTTAATTCATTTGCACTTGGTGTTTCTATTTAATTGTGTATATGAAACACAAAAAATGTAAAGCTGTGGCACGTACTGTAGTAAAAAATAACGATTGACTGTTAACCGTACAAAAAACTAATAATGATCATGTTTTAACCTTATTAAGAAATATTATAGTTATGGTCTCATTAGTGTGTTGAAATATTAATTCCTACTAAATTTTTATGTTTAATTAATTGCCTTGACTTGACGCAGAAGTCAAATTGAATATCGCTATTTTTTACTGCACATCCGAGAAATTTAAGATACAATCTACTCTACATGGCGAGCCACATGTGTTGCTTGTTTTTGCCGCTAGCTCGAGTGAAGAGTGAACGACGTCTGTCCTTTAAGATCAAGCCTCTGCATCTTGAAGTGATTTCGCAGCATCAGCGTCAAGTTTCGTTAAATTTAACATCAACAAAATTTGGCTTATTTTATAAAACATATTATTTTATAAAAACATCGTATATATTTTATGCAGTTTAAAAAATATATATTTTGTTTCGACATAAGAATATTTGTGAGCATATATTATATACTACAGAATATTTAAATCAAGCAAGCAGTCCCTTTTTTTTACGGCAAACACAGCACTTGATCACTGCGCGCATTGCTATCTAGAACCACCTACCACCAAGACCATGGTCGGCAGATGAACAAGACGAGGCTTTGTGCGTGCCAAAAAGCGGCCAGACTTATCAAAACTCATCACAGAATAGTCCATATCGATTTACTATATTATAAGCAAGCAAAAAATATTGAAGTAGAATATATTTAAGTATTATATATAGTTCACGACTTGATTAACTTAATGCATTGCAATTTTTAATACTATAACACAACGAATTTATCAAGTAACTGCGCGTGTGATGGTTAAATGACACTTACTATCAGAACCAAAAAGGTGTGCCCCTATTCTTATGGAACTTATATGCTATTCAGAGGTATACCTTTTTGTTTCTGATAGTAAAATACTTTTGAAATTTGGAGGTGATGGGTTATCACCGCTGATTTTTTTTTAACACCTTCAGTGCAGAGACTCCGTGTATAAACAGTGCAATGTAAGTGATTGTAAATTGTTAAAATTACCATAAAGTTAAAAAGATTAAACAAGTGATATATTACTACACGACTATTAATATAACCTAATTATATACCATAAAAGCATACATCACTAAACCATATATATTTTTTAACTAGAAACATAGCATGTATACTGATAAAAGAACATTATCAGCGTGACATTATAATGAATTTAAGGGTCCTGCGTTTTCTCGTAATACAGATGTGACGCCAGAGAGTGTTTGATAAGAGCCAGCCGCAGGAAGCCAGAGCTGAGAAAATGAAAAGTGGCTGCTGCACTCCGAGGAATTCTTGATTGAGTCAGATTCATTCCCGCCCAGTAAAGAGCGAGATGAGATGCGTTCCTTGTTTTTTTTCTACTTTTTAGTTACACACACAGTCTATCCCTGTGTGTTAAATAGTATGATGAGAAGAGAGAGAGAGAGCGTTATAGGATGGGATTACAAAGGTCAAGCTGGTTAAGCATTACGGCGCCCCTGTACCCATCATATACACAAATAGACCGACATTGTAGCATCCTGCAGCAGTAATAACATCATGCCATAGAGTCATGCACAAGTTTACCACTGCCCTACATACAAGAGTTACTATATTAATAAGAAAATGTCTTCGTAAAGACGTAGCAATTGAATCAACTACGTAATAATAACACTCTTTTTTTAATACAATGATTACATGAGGCCGCCGATGATTTTATATTGTTGCGTAGATATATTATGTTAATTTGTGTTAATGTAAATTAACATTGATTGTTTAGCATAAAGCATAAAAATTATATATGTACGTGGTACTAAATTTGAGAAACAATTAAATTCTTTAATATTTTTTTAAATGTACATATTTATTTATGTAGAAGTAAATTATTAAACACAATAATTCTATTAAGTTTGCATTTTTCTTTTCAATTATGAATAAGCTAACGCAATTTAACTTATTTTTGATTACATATATTTTTAAAGCCGTACAACTTGTGATCGAGTTATTCGTTTGTTGAATCAAATTATTGAATGACTTTGCTCCACATATATATCCACTGTTTCCCCTATCCTCTGCCCGCCTCTTCCTTCATTGTCGGCAATTCCCATTCCCTTATCTTTTCAATACAGCCCCACCCAAGTCATGTGGAATTAATTAAAGAAATGACACACAAAAAAACGAGTTCCATTATTTGTCACTCAAGGATATGCAACATTATTGGAAGATTTTAATATTATTTTTATATATAATATCATATAAGAGACGTATTCATTTCCGTTCGGTTCTTTCGGCTCATTTTTATCTTTATTACTTTTCTCCATCTCAGTGTCCGTTTAAAAAGTTGTCAAGGCGATGATGATAGCAGCGAGTGACTGCCAGACGGCTGTGGCAAAGCCGTGGTGCCCCGTGACGTCACGTGAGTGGGCGTGGTCTCGTGGCTAACACAACACACATCATTCTTGGCGGCGTGCTCCGGTCAGTTTGACCCCTCGTGTTGCTGTGAGAGGCGGCAGCATCGTCGAGACGTGTCAGTCATTTAGCGAGCTCAGTGTCAACTTATAAGTTAGCTATGTAGTGCTGCTTCAGTTTTGTATGTGTGTTTAACTGTAGTAGTGCTGGTGGTGATTTTTGTATTTAAATAACAAGGATATTGTGGTTTAATATATATCCTTTATAGAACCTTTTATATTTCCTTTTGACGTCTGTGGAAACATCCTGTTTAATAACTTCACCGCGACTAACTGACTATTCTTTTTTTATATAACGTTTTATATATATTAATATCAGTCACTACTCCACACCAGAGGTATACTTCTTGAACTCAACACGACTGGGAAGATTATTAGAAGACTTTAGTGTCCAGTGCATCCAACTATACTATAGAAAGTTAAAATCCTAAGTTATCATGAAGAAAATTCAAAATTTCAGTACGACATAAAAAAAATATATATATATCAGAAATCTAGACATTTTCAACACCAAATTATTACATAATTTTGCAATGAGCACCGTAGTACCGTCACCTTCAACAATGGTAATATTATTTAGTGCGATTGTCAAATCCACAGATCATTAAATAAAGATATCGTTGCCACCGCGCTGTATCCGGCGTACTAGAGCGAGCCAAACGTGTGGTAGTCAGGCAAGCAAGTAGTATAACAGGCAATCGTGCGAGCTTAGTTCAGCAAAAGCGGCAGCAGTCTGGAGGGGCCAGCTCATACATAACAAGGAAGTGTGCCTAGCTTGTGATATGTGACAGGGCTGCTTTGCTGTACGTGTATACAGCTTTAACCAATACCTCATTGTTGTAATAAATGGCTCAGAGGAGGCCTAGGTCGTGGTCTGATACTGATTTACCAATGGTATCAAGAACTAGTTATGCAGTTTCCCAGTTGGCAGATGTAAGTAACTCTTTACAACATATTTATTTATAAAATAAAAAATAACCAGAAAATAATATTATTTCAATATACAAAATAATGCTTTTTAACACCACAAAGTAGCAAAGTATAATTTTTTTTAATGAAAAATTTATTCCAATTAACGATTAATAACGTGGATAAACGGAAGTTGTAAGGTTGTAAGTTAAATCAGTTAGTTTTTATTATTAATAAATTATTTAAAAAAAACGGTCAGATATAAGAAGTCGCGGTTATTTGGAATTGCCTGAGACGTTTGGCGAGCTCGTATCGGTTGATACTTTGCGCGCGGTAGCAGCAGACAGGAAGGTACCAAGTTTGATGTTGACGATACACGGTGCTCACATGCAGGCTGCAGTGACAAAGGACGTGCCGGGAAGTGTGGCACGGTGGCTAAACGAGCTAAGACGTGACACCGACTCTACGGAGATCGACGAAGAATTGCGTCTGCGCGTTGAGTGTGAGGCCGTAGCCTCCGAGGTGGAGCTGCTCCCATCACCTCCTCCATCCAAGCAGCGAGCACCACAAGACCTGATGATGGTGCACGACATCGTCAGTATCACAGAGGACACGTGAGTCCAATGACATCATTCGCGTGCTCACTTGCTCCTCCTCGATTGTTGTCTATTATTTTCCTCAAGGTCGTACGTTCGTCAGCCCAGAGTATAAGTAATTAATGTTCCTTTGCTTCGTATTTTTCACTTCGTGATTATAGACGAGTTTAGGCTTATATATGATAAATAATAAAGAGAAAACAATCTGTCCATTTTCAACTTTGGAAAATTTGGTAACTTTTTTGAACTTTCTAAGAATTGAATATTATAAGAACATTAATTTTTATATGAAAACGGAAAACGAAACTTAATGCAAAATTACCACTAAAGTTGGTCCCGAATATAATATTATGCATATTTTTTTGTGTTACATTTATGTTTTTCTCCCTGGAAGTTTTCTCTTCAGCAAATAAATGTATAGGTCATTTTAAATAAAATTTGAATATAAACTGCCTTGTCGTAAACAACAAAAACTTTTTAAAACAGTTTTATAAAATTCAGCTAACGACAAGCAGGCACTCATATTTATTTTCTATTGTTTTGCGCTCTCCATCCCCTATCCGTTCATGACTTAGGCTATGAGACAATGGATCAAATTACTCGTGACTGCAGAGAGACCCACGTGACTGGAACCACTTCCATCGTGACGTCACACCTGGTAGTTTATTGATGAGCGCCCCATCACTGAGATTGCCTGGCACCCAGCGGGAGGCGGAATTTGTCTCGAGTGCTTGGCATAATGGCCTCGCAAGGGTGGACTTTTTCTCTCTTGAGATCAATCCTTTCTCAGACGACTTTACACACGAACGGACTCTTTTTATCGCCAACCTTCTAGCTAACTAGATAAAGAATTAATTTTATAAAGCTTCTTTTTTTTTAATTTTCCTTTTCATTGCTCTTTTTTTATTAAAAATCTAGTTCATATTAAATTTTTTTACTCCTGCAAATCAATTTTATATAAAATTTTCAATAATATTTGCCATAAAAGAAAAAACATTGTGCCACTCAACCAGCGCTCACGTTACGTGTTTGAATTGCTCTCATGTGTTCGTTGATTATATCATGCACGCACCACTTTCATATAGTCAACGATACGAGGGAATTCTTCATTACGTTCATCAATTCTACAAATTACTTTTTCCACTTTTATTTTCAAATTTTTATCATGAATTATTATATAATAGTGCACGCATGTTTCATCACTATCTCTGTTTAGTGTTTAGCAAATTTAAGCGTATAGCTCTCTCATTCTCTCTCCAGTGGCGTAGTCAGGATTTGTTCAAAGGGGGGGTTCTTGAAGATAAAGATTGAGATTATCCCACCGGGGGGTTTGGGGGGCGTAGCCCCCCAATAGCCCGCCGCAGGCGCGATTTTTTTAAGGACACGCCCCTTTTTTAGGGTAAAATTATTAAAAAATACTATTATAGAGGATGTATGGCCTGATGCAATATTTTTATATTTTTTGCATCCCATTTTTTTAATTTCTTTTCAATATTGTACATGCACTAACGTAATAAATAAAGCTTTGAGTAAATAATTTTAGTTAAATCATGTAATTTATCTAATAACCACTTTTATATTATTTTTATTAGTTTCATGGTGCGCGATTTTTTTGAAAAAGGGACGTGGACTATAATTTTTTTCGATGAAAAGTTGCAGCAAATTTCTTATATTTGTAAATCGTTAATTATGTAGTTACAATATTTTTGTCACTACAGTATTTTTTCTTATAAAAAAATAGACCACATTTTAAGACGATGTACTAGCTAATGTACGAGCAAGAAAAAATATTTATATTTAAAATTTCAAAACAGGAAAATCAATTCATTGTATACTGTAAAATTAATACATTTAAAAATCGGATTTTTTTAACTTCAATAATAAGTTTAAATATATACGTACAGTATTATACATATGACTTACATGAGACAATGAAACTAGCAATTGCAAGATGTAATATACCTATATAATTAATTAAAAAATAATAAAATACTATATATAATTTTTATTGTTATGCTGAACATCATGCGGGGAATGTTTTCAACATTTTTTATACTTTAAATTGTTGTCTTTATAGTGCATCTTTTTGTATACAAAAACAAAAATAACTTAATAATGAATACTACATAATATAATTATCATAATAGAATTATACCATACCTAAATAATCATAATATTGTAGACCGATTTTAAAAAAATTAAAGATGTATTAACGATGTGTTTCGGGGATATAAATTTTTAAAGTTTTTTTTTTAAGAAAATTTTTCATAAAATTTTAGCTAAATCGTATCCGTCGAGTACCATTTTTTGTTATTTTTCCCTTAAAATTTACTAAGGTTCAGCTCTCAAGGGGGGGGGGGGGGTTATAACACCCAACCCCCCCCCCCCCTTGTCTACGCCCCTGGTCTCTCTCTCTCTCTTCAAATTTCTGTTGCTTTTTACAGTTGATTAGATTAAATACAGTTTTAACGTAAAAAGAATATGCAGAAAAATAAATTTTACATATAGTAAGGCGTAATGCGTAGCTTACACTAAATGCCTATAGAGAGATATAATCCTTAGTCCAAGTGGCAAACTAGAAGCTTGCAGCCCATTACTCGGACCGGATTAGCTAGCGGCCGGCTCACGTTCTGGTGCGCACATAAATCTTTGTGGCTCCTCGCTTGTTTACCAGCTCAGCTGAGAGGACGGATCGGCTAGCATAAGAGTCTCCTTGAACGCGAAACCTCTTCACCGCATGGCATCAACGCGGCGGCGCCTCCCGTGGGGTTAGAGCCGCAATGTCAGATTGATTAACTGATTGCAATCCGCCGTGAAGTATGCAACTTGTTCAGCGTGTAAGTGAGGAGGATTGCATAACTTTCAGTAGTTAAAAAACCGCTGGCTTTATGTTTCATACAATTTCATGATGAAGTAAGCATTAGAGATCAAAAATTTATTAAAAACAGTATATGAAATTTTAACCTTACAAACAGTATATTTAAGTATACTATAATTATACGTAATTGATGTCTTTGCGAATGGTTGCAAATGGACCTGTGCCTCTTTAAAGTTAAGTTTTATGATGAATGGTTAACAGTGCACATGAACATATTTTAACCACTACCAGCAACAATGTAATAAAATATAAACAGCTGAATGCATTTTAAATATTCTTATAATGGAATATTGATTTGAATTTCAAATACAGATGTTATAATACATCAATGATTTATTTGTTTGCATGCATATATTTTCTCTTTTGACTGACTTATGACCTAAGGTTTTTAGTGAATGACTTCCATACTTCATACTGACGTAGCATAATTCCCTCGTCCCAGATATTACATGTGTGTCAATCTTTGATTCTTTCTGCTCTGCTATTGGATGATAATGATGATGATTTTTGATGATGTGTAAAAGTGGTTGGGCTGACGACGACGGCGCACAAGCGGGAAATGATAGAGAGATGGTGCTAGTGGTGGTGGTGGTAATAGCAAAGCACGCAGAGTGCCTTAGTGTGACGTCACATCCCTTTTAAATGCGTCAGCATTTGCTCTACAACTCCATGCATACACCCTCGACACGGTCAGAGTGGAGCGCGCGCCCAAGTGCGCGGGAGTGAGTGAGCGCGTGTAATCACCTCGCGCGGGTCGGTGAGTGAGGTGATTATATTATGTGTTAATTGTGTACAGGCCACCTCCAAAGCAAGACAATGTGTGGAACCACAATCCGGTCTTCAAGTCTATAAATAAAGAAGAAAAAACAACAAAAACAGGAGAACAGTGCAATAAAAAAAGTTCATTTAAATCATTATGCAGTGAAGCTCGTAGAGCATCTGAAACTCTAATTAGAAATTCATCAGGAAGTGAATACACAGACTGCAAATCTTGTTCAACAGTGTCAGTTAAGGGCGTGGATTTAGTTTCCATTGACTTGGAACTGGAGCAGTTATCAGAGAGGGCGTTGTCGATTGCTGACGAGGCACTGGCCGAATGTGCCAACGAAAGGGCCAAGGCCAGGATGGCGGGTGCCGAGGTGGCTCCTTCACGAGCTCGCAGCACCTCGGCCGCCTCGGAACTTTCTGATGACGTGTTCTTTTCGATCAGTAGCAGTGCCTCACTACCCTCAGATATCAACACAATATTTGACAACGGTGCAGGAGAGTCGCCACCCGTAGCGCCTCCTAGACGTAAAAAACCAATAAGTCCAACAAGTGACAGTAAAGAATCCAAAGAAATATTTCAACAAATTGAAATTTTTACATCAAAGGCTATTGAAAAAAATTTAGATATGAATACTGATAATAATTTAATAAGTACAAAGACTATGATTAAAAGTAATAATACATTACCAGAAAAACCATCAATTCCACAACGTCCTGTTATATTTGATAGTTCAAAAATGTTTTTAAAAGATTCTAAATTAACACAAAAAGTAAATGATGACAAACAACGAAGCAACAATCAAGTAACAAAGGATGAAATTGAAGGCAATAAAGCAGCAAGGGAGGACAAGACATCACGACTACAACCGGAAGGGCGGGAAGAACAACCATCCTCTGGTCTAAGTGATAACGATTCAGAAATCTGTGATCCAGTGTTTGCACAACGCTTTAGTCTGCAAATTGTCGACCGTCAAACGTATTACCCGGAAATACAACGCAACAATAGACTTACAGTACCACAATTATCTCAAGAAGTTCAAGCATTATATTTAGATGAAGCAAACTCAATTGGTGATCAAAAAAATCAATCATCAAGTAATAATAAATCAATTAAAGAAGAAAATCATGAAAGTGTAACTACAACAGCAACAACGAAATTAGAAAATACTTCAATATCTTCAAATAAAAAGGAAGTATTAGAAAGTATTAAAGATTCTTCATTGTTAAAAAATCAAAATAACAATACTGAATTGCTATCAATGAATAAAAATTATTCAACAACTAAATTAGAGGATTTAAATTGTGCGGAGAAAGTTGCGGAAACGGAGCCCCCCCGTGAGGATGTTGGTTCATTGTCAGGGGACATGGCCGGGGAAGAGTCGAACTGGTCACAACTGGAGGCAGAGGAAAGCTTCAGAAGCCGCAAGGGCAGCTTCAGCAGCGACATTGTTGCCTGGAAACAGGAGCTTCTGCAGCAGTGGGACCGGCTGGAGGATGACGAGGAACCAGCCTACACCGCGGGGCCGCAGCCCGAGGAGGTACTACTGCATTATCACGCACACTGTTCACACTAGAACATGTCTATATAATTATATGATTTATACACTTAGAGGACATAAATTACTGTAATAGTATAGCTTTGATATTTTATATTTATTCAAATTTTTTATTCAATCTTCATAGACAAATTTGAATTCATTAAATTATCACCCTTGATTGAAGGAACTTATTTACTGCAAAATTGCAATTGCATGCAGTTGTAATAATATTGAATCGTGGTCTTTACCTATATAATTTACTTTTGGACCTTGAGATGTAGGTTACAATTTTTATTAAAAAATACGTACGTTATGAAATAATAATGACCATATTCTCAGTTGAAAGGATGAAATGTTTCGTAATGGAAGTTTATATGTATAAGGAAATGCGGTAAACCAATAGAGACAGTTTTGTTTATACGTCGCGCAACTTATCTATTGCATGGTGGGGACTGGGGAAAAACTTGATACGTACGTGATAATATTGATATATAATATTAACAATCGAAAATTCTCTACGTCACACAATGACAATTGCTTTAAAAATCAAAGTGCTACTTCATTTAATCAGCTGAAGAGTATGAGGTAAATGCAAGAGCCACGCCCACTTAATTACTTCAAGTGCCCGGAGTACATCACATTTATCGTTATGTGTGTACGGTGGATTAAATTGGATCAGACGTAATGAAATATAACGTGATGGAGTTGACAGCGAGTTGAATATAATAAACGGCAAGGTACTTAATAGAATGTTATGTGATTAAATTAATTATGAAATCACTCATCACATTGTTATGTAATTTGCATTTAAATTACATCATAATACACAATACGTATCATGACGAGAGAAAGGATTTGTTTCTTGTCACGCTTGGTATCCTGCTTTTAGTATTACAAATTTTTATTTATGTAATACTCTTGTACCAATTCAGTAAATCTTGTAATTACGTAACAAAATTGAAACTTTTCAAGGATTGTTGATTTTATGGTTAACATTTTTAAGAAAATTTTAAGATTAACAATTATGACTCATTATAAATAAAATAAAAACAAACACACAAGGCTATATATAACATAGGACGCGTTGTAAAAATTTATATACACTTTAAAACGCACTGTCCTTTAATAATAAGAGGATATGATATTAAATTTCAGTTCTGCTTGGGATGGTATGAGGAACAAGACACAAGTAGTAACTTTCTTTGTCTGGGCCAAAGCTGAGTAGCTGCCGCCGTCGAGGGCGCTCAGCCGTTCCATGTATTGTTGCAAGCCGAATGTATTTCATACGTTCTTCCCATGGATGTATATCACATGAATGAATCAGAGTACTGAAAGCTTAACTAAATAAGCATTATAAATTTCATGTGTGCCAATTTAATTTAATTAAAATTTGAATCATCATGCAAATTGGGTTTGTGTGTAGAGAAGGTTTACAATAATTTAATATATTATAGTCTGGGGCGCTTGAACGACAATAAGGGTAAATGAAACTACAGCAACGGTGCTGATGAAAGCATGTTGTTTTTTCAACGTTTTTTTTTTTTTAACATAATATCACTATATTAATGCTCCAATGAAAGTGTCACGGACCTTTCCTTTTTAGAATAATAAATATATATATAATATATATATATATATATATATATATATATATATATATATATATATATATATATATATATATATATATATATATATATATATATATATATATATATATATATATATATATATCTGAAAAGTTCTCCAATCGTATAATTTCTAGTTAGTAATTACAATGCAACGCTTGTAGATGAGTTTTTATTTAAAAAAAAAACTATACTATGGTGTTCATAATTTATTTAGTAGCAGTCCAATCAATTCTTACTTTAATCGTCCTGTAAAATTGTTAATAATTTATAATTCAAATGTAAAGTGTATTTTTTAATGTATTGTAAGAAAACACAATACAACGGTATTATAAAAGCACACAACTGAAATCGTTGCTATTAAGAATTATTTCTCTCCCCCCCCCCCCCTCCCTCACTCGGTAAGTTTCCCTTGATCCCCGCTGGGCCTCAGTTTGGTAACACTATGGAGGTGCGGGTGCGACGAAGCGTGCCCCAGCTGCTGCTACCTTGTGGCTACTGCGGGTTTCCTGCTCTGGCTCACGGGCGAAAGTGTTTTGCTCGGCAGTAAGTCTCGCGCGGGTCAGCAACAGGTGGAGATGCCTGGAGTGAGGATGTACGGGACTGACGGCAGCACCGCTGTCTGGTGTTTACAGTGGTTCTCATCCAGCGACCGCGAGGGACGACTCTACTTCTTCGAGGAGAATAGCAACGAGTCTTCGTGGACCCTGCCCGACGATGTGGACCAACCCGCCCCTTCAACTCCAACACCCACGACGCCTACTAACAAGGGTCCGGACAAGACCAAAAGACAGGTGAGTGCAATACCTGATCACACCCACAAATTATAATCTTCAACTTCTTGTTTTTTGTCAAAATTGAGTAGCATTTTATATTTTCAACGTAATTTTGTGAAGAGAATTTCCGTTATTTTTGTAATTTTGTAACTTCGTTTTTTTAATCCGACATAAATTAAAATAAAAATAAGTATAATTATTACAATTTATATTAATAAGTGTTTTTTTAAAATGATTCGAATCATACAATGATTAATATTATTACTATACAAGTTAAAAATATGACAGTTAATTAAAAGTACTGGATTCATTTTATTACAAATTAATTAAAACCTAAAACCATTCGACTGCATGGCATGGTGAGCATGCAGACGTTAATCTAAAATGATAAGATGATGTGATGTAATCAATGTAACTTCTAATTATATCTCTATATTAAGATAACAACTTTGGCATGAAAAAATAATACGAAAGTAATGTTAATTAAGCGAAAAGAGCGTGGAGCGAGAAATAACGCTAGGCGTTAAAAAAATTAATATCATTCATCCCACTCGCTCTTGTAAATTGAAAAAAAAGTGAATTTTTTTAATTAATAGTTCAGTACAGATGATAAAAATACGCACTAAACATTGGGTTAAGAATAGTCGTTCGTGTTCCAGACCTCCGCGGTGAGCGCGTTAGTTGCGGCGGTGGATGCGCGGCAGGGGTCTGTGGCGGAGCGACGGCCGCTTGGACCAGCTTTCGAGGCTGGCTCCCGGAGCACCATCGCCGCCACGCTCCTCCACGCCCAGCACTCCGACGACGAGGACGACGAGGACAGCAGGACGAGCCCACACGTCCGAGCGAGACTGCCACCAGGGGCGCTGCTGCTGCCTGCCTACCAGCAACTTGCGAGAGGAAACAAGACGCGATCCATGGTTATCGAGGCCAAGTAAGAACGAACTAAATGTTTACAAGTAATCAAAATATTAAATAAATAAACTCATGCTCAAAAATTGTATATAGTATATCATGCTGTTTTCGAACCACGATATAAAATTTTATTGTATTTTTTTTAACTGATTTTGACCTTGGGATTATTGAAATTAAATTAAAAAAATTAAAATTACACACATTCACTTTGAAAAATTCCAACACATCATAATTATATAGCTTTATGCTCAATGACTTGACTTCAATCGGTTTGGGAAGAAACTGAATTATTTTATTAATTTTAATTTCTATTTAATATACAAAGAAGATTAAATTTATTACTAAGAGTGAATTTTATTATACATTTTATTATTCTTACTGCATGTGGTTCGAGGAAAGAGGAAGTAAATACAATCACTGTGCCCCTTTTATCTGCCTCTGTCAACACAGTATAACGATTGTATAATGACGATAGTGTATATAATTTACAAATTAAATTAATTTGAAATATATACAAATTGAGGTCTGGATTGCAGCTGCATGCACTTTATCAGTATAATAATGCAGGATGTAACAATCAAAGTAAATCGAGCTTGGTTACCAGACGTGTCCCGAGCGATGAGACTGTTGCCAAGACTGCGTCGATCCCTCGCAACTGGCCGCAGCTGCTTGAAGCCGGCATGGTAAGTAATACGCTCAATGTACACGGTTACGGTGAGTGTACTGACGTTTTTGTGCTGCACGTGTCGCAGGCCGTGCTCAAGGAGGGCGTTCTCCACAAGACCAAGATCACGGAGAACGGCAAGAAGCTCCGCAAGAACTGGGCCCCGAGCCACGTCGTCCTAACAGAACTCTTACTGTTGTTCTTCAGAGACGCAAAGAGCTTCCAAGCCATGGTACGTAACTAATGACAATTACGATACTTCAATAGATTTTGATTGAATTACTTCTGTGAGCGTTATTATACGTTATTAGTTGACACTTCAATATCAGAATACTTTAATATACATTATTGATTGATTTTTCTATTAAATCAATATTTTATTATATTTCCTCAAGAATGTCTTTAACGCAGCTCTTTTGATGCATATTATGTATAATATAATATATTCATCACTTTTAATTTCCTTTTTACACCAGGAAATTTCATAGAAATGATTCAGATCTTTTAAATAAATTGAAAAACTACTTCCAAAATCTCAAGACACACTTTCAATATATATATAATATATATATATATATATATATATATATTAATATTTGAAATTGAGAATTTTATATTTAGTTACAATGTACTTACATAAGACAACGGACAATTTTAAGTTGATTTCATTTCAATATTGTTTTTTGTCAATCCTATAATATACTGTAATCCTTATTATATATAATTTATAATTATGTAACCTATCTGAATTAGAATTTCGAATCTATAATTTTTCCATCGTTTCGGGAAAAAACAGCATGCAGTTGATATTAGCCATGCATATGAACAAAAAGTAGCTCTATTGCAATTCCATAATTTAATATTATTTTCTGTCACATACAATGAAAAAAAAATCTTGTACAACAATTTTTTCACTGCTACTGTAACGAGTTGTCAAGTGTCAATAATCCACTAAACCTAATGAATTAGCGACGTGACTTGACCTTCTGTCCGTGACCATCACAGAGGTCCGGCAACGTGACTGGCTCCAAGCCGGAGCTGTGCGTGGACCTGAACGGCGCGGCGGTGGAGAGCGCGGATAAGCTGAGCAGCCGCAAGAACGTGTTCGTCGTGTCCACGGCGCTGGGCCTGCAGGTGCTGTGCCAAGAGGAGAACGTGTCGGCCGCGGACAGCTGGTTCTATCAGCTGGGTCTCGCCATCAAGAACCTCGTAAGTCAAACCAGCTGAGACATCCGGGGCTACCAAACCTCTAACTATAGTTGAATTTGATGTGGTCTACTGATTTACATGGTGTCCTTCCTTCTGATTGATGAGACGTGACCGTTAATTTTTTAGTCAACGAGAAGCAATAAGTCACTCTGCTTTTAATATAAATCTGAATCAAATTCAATTATGGTTATATCTTATTTATATATACTATAAACATAACTAAACAAATTATTGCTATTCATGCTGTTTCCCATCTCCATTTTTCTAATATTATTGTAGCAATTTTTATTTGTTATTTCTGCTATAACCGTTTTTTTATGATATCGATGGTATCACGAATGAAGAGGTAATTGATAGCCATGTAACGAACATACAGAGATTACTTATTATTCATAAATTAATATCCTTTCCAATAAAATATCGAAAATCACAATTGACTGTTAAAAGTAGCTCTTAGCATTATTTGACCGTAGTTGATGAAATTTTACATCGGGCATGTTGTTGCATTTATGTCGGAAGCAGGAGCGTTATCAACGACGAGAAAACACTTTTTTCCCCGTTGTTTGGAGATTGATAAGAAGTTAAACATCTAGTTTTTAATTAGACGGACATTAGCGTGAGAATGGAACTGCTAAAATTATATCTGAAACCAATGAAGATAAATTATTTTCAGAGCTAGAGAAAAAAATCTTATCTTATTTTTTATGTTGACTTTAATCCGTCAGCATGATTAACAAATTTAATGCTGTATAGTTAAGAAATATAAATTAATTTATAAAATACAAGAACTTTTTCATTTAATTTAACTATTTTAAGAGCTATAAATTTATACAATCAACAGCAATCAATATTATACAATGTTAATATGAGGTTTAAAATTATATACATAAAAAAAAACTAAAATTTTTTAACATACGACTAATTTATTCTCTGCACTACACATGCTTAGTAATATTATTACACTTTATTTACATATAACATGATCTAACCAATGTAATGTGTTGATTTATTTATTTATTTATTTTATTTATTTATTTTTTATTCACCCAAGTACATATACAAAAAAAAAACATATATGACAAACAATTGAGGTGAAAAGGATAAAATACACGGCACAAGCAGCACCATAACACAGTATGTGGTATTATATCCAATTTATAAGAAGAACAAAAACAAAACAAATGCATAATGATTAAAGTTAATAAAATAGAATAATAAGTCTGTTATTATTAACATTGTCAAAATTAAAGTAAAATTAAATAGCACTTTTGATTATAAAATTATTGGTTCTGCGAACATAAGTCAACCAAATATGTCTTGCATAAACGCTTAAACACCACAGGGGGGTGGACGATCTTGAGGCTGGGCGGGAGTGTATTCCAGCTCATCACACTACGATACACATAACCATTTTTGAATGCAGTCGTTCTGGGCTTAGGCGGAATGAGTTTCTGCCCGCCCTCACCACGCACAGATACACCATGACGAATATTTTGCATAATATTAACATCGGTTCGTCCAGACAAACAACTATTAAAAAATGAAAGATCATTGTACAAAAGCTGCATACCAAGGGGTAACAGCTTGGACTTATCCACAGAGGGTTTGCTACTTCCATAAATGATTTTAATAGCACGATTTTGTATAGCCTGAAGGCAATGTATGTTTGACTTGGTAGTAGGATGCCACGCCGGGGTACCATATGTTAATATTGGTCTAATTAATGTAACATAGGCTAATTTTTTAATTTTTTGTGAACAGCCTCTCACATTTCTACTGACAAACCCTAGCAACTTTGACGCTTTTGCGCGCACTGCTTCTGACTGAACATTCCACTTTAAGTTAGACGAGACATGGACTCCAAGTAATTTTTCTGTATCACAGAATTCCAGTACTTTACCGTTTATATGAAACGAGACATTCAAGTTGTCCTTAGAAAGGGTGACATCCATGACCTTGCACTTACTTTCGTTAAGCTTCATATCATTATTATCACACCAAATCGATAAATTGTCAAGGTCCTGCTGTAAAATTTGAATGTCAGCCAAAGATTTGATTTTACGATACAGGGTGGAGTCATCTGCATACTGTGTAAGGTCAGAAGAAAATGTTTGAGGTAGGTCAATCATAAATATATTGAACAATAGGGGTCCAAGAACTGACCCTTGGATCACACCGGAAGTGACATCACTACTACCTGAACACGCCCCCTGATACACAACTTGTTGTGTACGGCCAGACAGGAAGTCTGCCAGCCAACACTTGACTGACCCACGGACAAAAACATAGTCTAGTTTTTGTACCAAGCGGTTATGCGGTACTTGATCGAAAGCTTTACACCAGTCTAAGAACACCGCAATGACATGAGATCCACTATTATTATCCAAAAACGTGAGCCAGTCATCCACAGTTTTAAATAACATGGTGGTACAAGAACGTCCTGGGAGGAAGCCATGTTGATTAGGTGGGATCAGGTTGCAATTAGAAAGATGATCATAAATTTTATTATTAACAATTCTCTCTAAAATCTTACCAACAGCTGACGTTAATGAGATGGGACGGTAATTGCGTATATCCTTTTTGTCTCCACTCTTATATACAGGCACAACAATAGCTTTCTTCCAGTCAACAGGAATCTTACCAACTTGCAATGATAGGTTAAATATACAAGTAAGCGATGGTGCGAGAGCTGCCGCGCACTCGCGCAGAACTCTAGGTGGAATACCATCTGGCCCAGGGGCCGAGTTCGCTCGCGTGTTGCGCAGCAACCCCCGTACCTGATGTACATTGACCACAATGTCGGTGAGTGGAGGGAACTGCTTGGATGGTCGTCTACTGAAATCACTACCAGTTAAGCCAGCATTGAAATTACATTTAAATTCTTGATTGAATGCTTCTGAAATTCTTGCTGGATCACTTTCAATTTTATTATTAATATTAAATACAGGTACTTGTTTTTTATTTTTTCTATGAGAATGAATGTGTTTCCAAAATTTTTTATTACCATCCTTACTGCTCCCCAACTCCCACATATAGTTTTTTTCAGCATTTTTAATTTTATACTTAACAGCATTTCTACTTTTTACAAACAATTCACGATCAGATGGATCCTTAGTACTTTTCCATTTCTTATACAATGCATCTTTTTCTTTTAACATCAATATTATATCACGTGTAATCCAAGGTAATGATTTTACATTGTTTGTGATTTTACATGGAGGAATGTACTTGTTCACACATTGCCAAAAAACTAAAGACCAATCTGTCCAAATCTCATTTATATTTTGCTCATAATTTATATTTCGAAGTTGCTCGTTAAATTCATTGTTTAAGCCAGTCCAATCTGCTCTACGATAATTTAATACAGTCTTACGAACCGGAGGGATTTGGGCCAAACTACCCCAAACTACGTACAATTGACCAACCAAACTTTAAATCAACGGTGCTCGCGCGTTTATAGTTCTATCATGACTCACGCGTGCCTTGCTCACAGGGTGGCGGGTGCAACACGACACCTCGCATCAAGCTGCTACCCACCTCTCGCGAGCCGAGTCCATTGCAGCAGGAACCAAGCCCTGAGGAGGTGCGCGCAGCATCCATCGGCAGGTCACGCTCCGTCAAAAGTAAGCAGTACTTCTTATTTTTTCAGCATGTCCTCATGCAAAAGGTATAAATGGCTACTTTTTCACTTTGTTGTTGAAATCATAGCATCAGGTACTTTGCCATTCTCTATTATATTCACTCTCCATTCTATTTATTCCAATACTTTATTTTTTTAAACTTCGTCATATTTTTTTTTCCTACAGTAATTAAAAAAATATAATTATATTTAATGAGTTTACTGTTTGAAATAATTATAAGTTAGCTTCTTTAATTTTTTTTTACATTCAACAGCTTTTTTAACAAACATTTTCAAGTCAAGTCAGTTATTCAATAACAAACAAAATCCTTATTGAATATATACTGACTTGAATAACAATTTTTGTGAAAATACTAGGACGCTAGAACAAATTACTTCGTCTCTTGTTTACAAGACCATTCCCACGTCCCCTCAGTTCTAGAGTGACATCATACGTTATGTTTGCAGTCAAGAAGGACATGGGCAGCGTGGAGGACCTGAGCGCCAGTCCCACGGAGCAGACCAAGATCAAGGACAGACTGAAGAAGTTCTTCGTGCGCAGACCGACCATGGAGTCGCTCGTCAAGAAGGGCATCTGGAAAGGTGAATGCCACCACGGTACATTACATAATATATTTTGACTTGCATCGTGTACAACAATTTCAACATGTCTCCAGTTTACAGTTTTTTTTAATATTGATGAGAGCATGCAAAGTTTGATTACTTTGATTCTTTTTTATAATATGTTGTTTTTTTTTTGACACCTATATTCCAAAATAAAAACTATTTTTTAAACTATCTAAAGGTGGATTCACATGGCGATTTTTATCATGCGACGCGACGCGAATAGTGCTCACTTGCTATAACATCCATTGGTGACAATATTTGGCGATTAAAAGAAAAAGAGCATCGTAATTAACGCGATTTCCGGCGAATTCGCCGCCGCATAGGATTTCACAGCTTTTACGTCAAAATCGCGTCGCATCGCCGTTGTCGCCATCTGAATCCGCCTTAAGGCGTCGTTATAGGACGATGTTAGGTGTCACAAGCGACAAGCGTTTATAAATTCACGTGATTATTACTTCTGTTTTTAATGAGTCACGAAAAGTTCTTAGAAACAATAAACAACAAAAATCAAAGTAGCATAAATTTAATTTTTAGTAATCTCTCTCTCTTCATTTGTGCACGAGTGTAAATTCAAAAGTATCCTTATTAATAAACAAATTTTAATGTATTGATATAAATTTAACAAACAGTATCAACTATGGAATTTGAAAGACTCCTTAAAATTTCAAAATAATTCGGAGAAAATAAATATAGCAGATGGTTGAACCGTAATATTGTGACATTTTTGTTTGCATTGTACAGATAATTAAAAGCTTAAAATTATTTAAAAATCAATGGTTAAAACTTTCAATTAAGTAATAGTAAATGTAGTAATATAGTAAATTGAATTCAAGTAAATTTGGTAAGTATATAGTATAATGGAGTATCGGCCTCAATTTTTTTTATTGCGGAAATCGATAGAGGGTGCAAAGCTGCAAAGTTATGCTATCCTGATTTTTTTGAGACCGGGAATCATTTTTAAAAAATTATTGAAAGTCGTTTTCGTGACGTCACGAGACGCCGCTCCTTAAGAAAAAGATAGAACTTGTCACCTCGTGACGTCACAAAAAGGACTTTCAATATTTTTTTAAAAATAGTTCCCGTTCTCAAAAAAAATCTGAAAAAAATCAGGGTAGCATAACTTTGCACCCTCTATTATTTCTGCAATAAAAAAAATGAAGTCGATACTCCATTATATAAAATATATGTCCAGCTTACTCAAAAGCCCATCATGTAAGAATAATGTTGGACTTAATTGCCTTACATATAGTAACATTAGTAACCCCCTTTGTCTGCTGCGCCATTAAAGTGTGATCCATTTCTCAGACGAGCCTGCGTTCGGCTGCTACTTGGGCAAGCTATGTATGGACGAAAGCCTGCAGGTGCCCGTGTTCGTGCAGCGCTGCATCGCCGCCATTGAGGGCAAGCCTGAGAACCTCAAGACAGACGGGCTGTACCGCGCCTCGGGAAACCTCTCGCAAGTGCAGAAGATTCGTCTGCAGGTATGTATCACCTGCCTGAGTCTGCCGTTATAACAATTATTAGAAATTAGAAATATTTATATATGTAAATATTTATTTATAATACCTATATACACATGCAGGCAATTTATTATTATATTATAGTGTTCATTAAAATGCGTAGTTTCATAAAGTTCTTGGATTATTTGCAGTTTGATGGCTTGACGATCCAAAAACGATTTTTTTTATTAAAATATATAAAGAAACTGGTCTTTAAAATATTGAATATATTATCGTTTGTTGTCATTGATCCCCAAGCTCGCGATAATATCCAGTCACATGCAGGGGGTCACTTGAATATAGATGAAATGAAAAGTAATAAGATAATAGTATTGGCCAACAGGCATCTCTTTCTCGCTTTTCACCACCTAGAGTATATTGACCCTTGCTCTTCAGGTGGATCAGAACAACTTGAGCGTCCTAGACCAGGAGGAGGACGTCCACGTGCTCACTGGCGCCCTCAAGCTGTTCTTCAGGGAACTAAAAGAGCCCCTCATTCCTTTCGATGCCTTCAACAAGGCTCTCAAGGCTAGCAGTGAGTATAAATCCTTTAAAATTTCGTATAATAATAATTCATATTTAAATTTTATTACTGCACTTTCATCCTTTCAAGAAATGTGCCGTGGGTATAATATAATATTTTATATCAAAAAATCGATTTATATTTGGAAAATGAATAATTCAATTATATTCAAGAAGACGTGCTTGTCTTTTATCTTTTAATAATTTCACGGATATGGCAATTAATGCAAAGCTATTTTCATAATAAACAGAAACTAAGAAAGTAACAATTAACAGGGGGTACTATTATAGGGAGTGAAAAACACCAACAAAAACATAACTTGTTTTTGCAGGCTATTGACTCATGCCTGTAATAATGCGTAATAGTCAACTGGCTCAGGTTTAATTAACAGCCTTTTTTTATTTCAATCGATTTTCTTTTTTAAATCTAAAAAAATATTTGAAATAATTAAAATGCAATTCAATAATGCAGGAGTATTACGCCATTATTTCTACTAATAATTTCGTTGTAATGCTTTCAGCAAACCCGAACAAGAAGGAAAAGTTGCAACACTTCCGGGAGATCGTGCGCCACCTACCAGGCCCCAACCACGACACACTGCAGTTCTTATTGCAACACCTGCTCAGGTGAGTGCTTCTCAAGGGACTTGAGCATTACGTAGGTCATGACTGTAAAATTAATCTAAAAAAACAGCAATTGTGGATGTTCATGAACATATTTATAATTATAAAAGTCATATCCTCGTTTCTTCATTTTCAAAACATAATGCAATATAATGAATACATAATAACTTCCATGTTATTGTGGATAAAAGTATTAATATTATCTTGATTTAATAATAAAAATATTTACAGAATCTCGAAATGGTCTTATTTCCTTTCAACCATTGTGATATATTATGAGTTTTTTTCTCACTGATATGTTATTTTTGTTCTCCAGGGTAACTGAACAGCAGGCGTCTAATCGTATGCACATTCCCAACTTGGCGATCGTATTTGGCCCTACCCTGATGTGGCCTGAGCAAGAGTCACTCAATATGGCCCTTGACCTGATGCAGCAGAACATCGTGATCGAGAGTCTCCTACTAGACTATGACAATATTTTCCGGTGACCTTTCTGTGACCTTCCACCTTTTTCCAGGACTGTATTAAAAATAACAAGGGTATAACCATAACGAATCAAACCTCGGCCACACTTTGTGATTTGGAGAGTCTCTCCCACTGTTTTACTAACATAGTGGCCACTAGTCGTTAAAAGATTCAGCCTTGTGATAGGGATGAATAAACAGACATTAGAGGAAACTCCTCAGAAATTTATCCCTATACAGCCTCATTTTTAAATGGTATAAATCCATATATATTTTAAACTTGGAAAAAAAAATACTGAATATATAATATATAATTTTTTTAATCCATTACAAAAATAAATTTTCAATAATTCTTTGTAATATGAATAATAGTTGAAACAACTTTTAAGTAATTCGAGCACGGACTATATTTTAATAACATATTTTACCAAGTAAATAGGAGGTACTCCATGTATTTTATCGTAATTTTGTATCTTTTTTTTTTTCGTTCTTTGTTTTACTATATAAATACAAATCAAAATGTATACTCATTATAGATTTGTTCTTAATTAATGAGATATTGAATTTCCCTGTAAATTGTTTACCAAAATGATATTGTATATAATGTATTATTATTATTGTACGATTTTATACTTGCTCAGTTGATGAAAATAATTATGTTTAACGTTGTTATCAAGGAAAAGTACATTCCTCTGCAGTCAGAATGAGAAGACTTTGTTGATTGTGTTGAAGTTGTGAATGATTTTATCAAGGTATATTATTAAAATAAATTAAATATTTCCAGTGATAATTTTTGTTCTTTTCATTTTTCCATTCACCTATTAATTGAAGTATGTACAAATTTTTAATTATGATTTCTAATTACCTTTTTTCAAATGAGATGTGTTATGAGAGAGAGGGGAGGAGGGAAGGAGCAGAGCATTATAGTTTTGTTTCAATGCAATCTCTGAAAATATATATAGTATTAAGCCGATATTATACGATACAATTTTTCCTTACAAGAAAATTTAATCTCCATTTGTTTGTATTGAGAGGAAATTTTCTTGCAAGGAAAAATTGTATACAATAATCAGAAAAATTGTATCGTGTAATATAGGCTTTATATATATAGGTACTTAATTAAAGGATATATCGTGTATAACTGATCAAACATTTATAAATGTTAAAAATATTCATTATATTGGCCCTCGACAGTAAAGAACTGAGAAATCTTGTGCTTTTATTTTATTTTAATCTTTGGTGCATAAATTATGAAAATTATAAAAACAAAATATATGTACATATATTATATATGTATAATATAATATATATGTACCAATATATTATTGGCATATACATGATTTTTCTATACATCTCATAAACAGTTGAAATAGAACTATATATAGTAAAATATAATTTTATTATACGTATACTATTTATTTATTTTATTTCACCCAAATACATATTGAATATACGACACAATAAAAAAAAATGGGATGGGGATAACAAAGCATCAAGCGACACTATATCACAAATAAATGTGACAGTTATTCTTAGATTATCTTTACACTATTTACAATTATTATTTTTAGCTATAATGTACGTGCTAAAAATAAATTATATATTATAATTAAAATTATGCTATGAATTTGTTAACCGAAAATGTTCTTTTGAGTTAAGTATATAATAATATATATTCATCCCACCTCTATTAAAAAATGCTGATTTTATTTCTCCTGCAGTTTGGTGCTCGGTTTTGGTACGATATAATTAGAATTTTGCTACATTTAAATATTTTTGACAATTTTTTGTCATGCGCGTTATGTATTTTTATTTCTTGTTGGTTGTTCATGCAAATGGTAAGTCTTTTAATACGAACATCTTGCTATATAATAGAATAAAAAATATAAAATTAATAATTTTATTTACTTTGAGGTTTGGGGGCATCCAAGAGGGGGGGGGGGGCGATCTCTCTCATCGCCCCTTCCCCCCCCTCCCCCCAAGGTGCGAAAACACATTGAAGGTGTTAACACCCCCCACCCGTCGTCCTCCCCCCTCCCACTCCAAATTTTAACATTGCGGTGTAGGGCACCGCCCTCCATCTCCAGATCCGCGCACTGGATCCGCCCCTGTTGAGGTTAATAATATAATTCTATAAACAATGAAACCATTAAAAACATAAATAAATTAATTTTAATTATGAGAAATAAATTTTAATAATTTTATGAGACTTCAACGCACGTAAGGGGGCATTTTCGGATGATTTGTATATTCAGTTGACACTAAATGTGATGATATATATATCAGTTTCCTACGAGGCATCCTATATATATTTTTGATAATGACACGAAATGACATGTTGCACCAGAAACTAGTTGACATTGTCGTTCACTAATGTTGATGCCTGACTAACACCTATCCAGTCTCCGAGAGATTGCGTGGGCGGGGATGTCAGCCCGCGGTCACGTTCTCCAGACGACGAGGTCACGTGGTCTACCGCAAGAAGCCCCACAGTGACCCAACACGTAAGCACGCGGGCACTCACAAGCTCGCGGCCATACATCGTTGGCAGCTATAGACAAGCCTTTCTAGCTGCTGCCAAAGTGCCAATACAAAGCCAGTATTGCGTCATCAGCTCTCAAGATAGCCTTCACAAATTCTAGTTTTGGATTATATATTTATATAAGTAATATATATTTAACTTATAACAGCGACAGAGAACAATTACAACTATCACACAAGTTTTCTTTTGACAACATTGTTTTGTTTGTTTTTTTAAACTTCAAAGTGTTAATTTTCACGTTGTATGTCATGAATAAGGTTTTGTGCCAAATTGCAAAAATTTCAATCTCCAAATATAATTATTTAAGCTTTTATTATTTAGTGTATTATATAATTTATTATTTAGTCTCTTATTTTTATATATAAAATAATAATATTAAATTACCAATAAAATCGAAGATTTTATTTTAAAATTATAAAAATTTAGAAAAAAATATTAATCGTTTGTTAGTCAATATTGATTTGAAATGTTGAACTTCTTATAATTTTTTTTTCTTTCTTCAAATCATCATGCAACCATATAAACTTTTATTCTATATTACACCTTTCAAGTTTCATCGATGCCCTAATAAAATCATGTTTCCGTTCTTTGAAAAAAAAAAAAAAAAAGCGTCTGCAGTATTAGATCAAAAGGAGGTGGAACTGACACGCAGGCAGATCGATGGAAACTTCCTTTCTATATACACTTTATTGCATGCGGAATATTTGCAAGGCTTCAATGCAAGCTTAAGCCATACATAAAACCCTTTTACTAGCATGTCGTTCATGCATGAGAAGGGTAGGCTGGTATGGTAATACAATTTATTTTATAATATTTTCTCTAGGATTACGTGACTTTCTGCAAAAGCAGGAAGTAGGTCGTCGCCGCCTTGACAGTCAGTGCAACTCAAGTAGATTCTAAACAACTTGAGAAATTGCATTATGGCTGGTGTACTTCTATTGTTATCCATTTGTACTTATAAAGCTAGCTATACATTGACGTCAGTTGATAATTGCCGTAAATATAACGTGTATACACAGCGTGCGTATACTACATATAAACAGCTCTACTTTTTGCGCAGTAATACTGTACAAAAAGGTGCAGCTTGACTCTTTTGGGTTTTGCGATAATCACACCTCATTCTGAAGTACATTCTAATTATACAACATGTGATTTACATGACTGTGTTTTTATGACCTAATCTTATTAAAATCATGCTTCCAAGCAAAGATAATTTTATAATATACCCCGAAATTATATATAACTTAACAACAGGGCTGATTTTGTATACATCTAAAAATTTAATATGCGTTTTTATAGTGACTAAAAAAAGTTTTAATGATAGAAATGTTGGTGTATTTTACGCAAAATTTAATTTAACAGATTTTTTTTTTAAATTTAACTCTGAAAGATGATTATGGTTAAAAAATTATATAATTTGCATATACTGTCATAATATAAAAATTGCACAAATAATGACATTTTGATTTTGAATGAGAAGCTTTAACATTGACGACACAATTCTCTCAGCCAATGAAAATCTAGCGCGCGAACTGCGCGCGACGACATGTTCTATCAAGCTTCCTATCCTTTAACCCAGCGGTACCTGGTTTTTAATTTTTTTCGGTGGTTCTTATGAAGGGCAAGATTAATAATTCATATGAGCCACGGGAAAGATCACTTTACACGACATAAAAAATATTCGAGATTCTGCGCAGCATAGAATTTGAATGAAAAAATAAATAAGATTTTTCTCCTAACAAACCTTATGGAGCGATGTCAGAATGCGGCGCTGCGGCATTTTTAAGTTGAAGCTTGTCATTACACTGTGAATATTATTTTTAGCAAGATATATATTACAAAAATAAGAAATTGTATATTGTACATTTATATAATATATATATGGTTACGATACATCCCTAAACAATATACGTACATATAATCATCGAGTCAAAGTGCAGCGTGATGTGATAAACATATTGCATTTTATTTTTTAAAATGTCACGTACCTCGCGTGATTTATCCTGAGGATGCATTACGTATTATCTGTACATGACATCGTACGCATAACATTCTGTTTTACGTAAACACAAAACGTCCGCGGGAAAAAAGGCGGATGATAAATTGTCTGAAAGCTGAAAAGAGGAAGCCCTATGTAGTCAATGTTTCTAGAATGTGGAGGGAGAATTGCAGCTAACATGCCAACTGAAGTAAAATATTTCACTGTTGTATTCGTAATTCACCTTTTTTTTTTTTTTTTTTTTTTTTTTCAAATTAATATTTTTAATTTCTAAATTCAGAACGAGATAAAAAATTTGAATGGAGTTATGTTAAATTTGCTTATCGTATTATATTGAATTTTCTGTTATAAATACAATTTATTCTTCATGATAATGTTATTTAATATCAAATTAAAATAGCACATTTGAAACACGTATCGAAAATCATGTCACTCTTGCCATGCCTTAATAAACTTAAGATATTTAGCACACAACGATCATATCGATGACGATATTCTAGAATCATTAGTTTTATCTCTTCATATCATCCATACACAAATTAATACATAATAAAAAAATCCTAATTATTCATTGCAGCAAGAGTAACGTATAATAAAATATAATATATAAATAAACTAGTTGGAGATACTGCATGGAGGTTAATAAGGAAGTAAAATTTCAGATTAAAATCTAAAAAAAAAAACAACATTTATTAAAATGGAACAGATAAAATAAATGGTACAGATAAACATAACTTATTACAAATTAATCCTTTTATCTTGCCACTCGACACAATTTTTAAGTTTTATTTTAAAACGCCCATATTTCATTATTATATTATGTTACAAACGTATTGTATGTGTTGTAGAGACTTTTTTTTTCGTTAAAAGAAATCTAGAAAGAAAATAAATATTGACACACATAATAATTACATAAAACACATAATCTCAATTTTATTTTTGTTTGACAGCTGCATTCAATTCATTGTATATAAAGCCTCGTTTGTCTAGATATAGGGCCTGTGATGACGACTATCCTGGCCTCCATAGATAAACTCTTATTGATCTTTATGCATTCGACGGTGCATCGAAAGTAAAGTTTATTAATCCGAGTGCTTGAAGACACGTGACGCTGATACATATATATTTTTTCTACATACAGTCTAACAAATGCAAAGATCCCACCGAAAATAACCGGAAACAGCTGCTGGAATTAAATATAGCCAATTCATGGGCATTTCAATGTTTGAATTTAATTTAATTCCTCTTTTAAAAAATATTTAGACCCGATGCGCTTCTGTATATATTGAAATAATGTATTCTAATTTCTATGGAGCATCATTCGTGTAAGGTATGGTGCATATGTTTATAATACGTGTGTTATATTCTGCAGTATAAAAGGGAGAAACAAATTGTACCACGTGATTCTGAAACAACGGTTTTGAAACGTAGAGTATGTCTAAAATAATGCTGGCTTACAATTTTTCAATGCTGAAATGTCAGAAAACTACCACTTTTGTGAAAATCTTTCCCATTGATGCCATGCTCTCTGTTTATATCATGGTATGATGTATATATTCCACATATATATACTGAAATAAAATATACACAATGAATGAATAATATTCCATTGTTTTATTAATAAACTACGTTTTTACCTTCATGTTTAATCATAAATTATTTATCATTTATTTATTACTTCTCCTATCATTAAATAAGAAAACACACACAACTGTTTATTATTTCCCTTCATGTTGAAAGTAAACTGCTAGGGAGCTTAAAGTTAATCCAAGGGTATCAGTACTGATATAATAAAACGAGGCTAAGGAAACATAACATTTACGGTTGAGAATAAAAAAAAAAATATTGCTAATGCTGAGTTGCACTTGATATTTGTATGTATGACGACTATTTTAAATCTCATGAAGCCTGCATGTTCTTGGCATTGCTCTAGAGATTTTTTTTGGCACTAAACGAGATATCATCAGCGTAACATGTGCTATAGCATCAACGACTCCAACAACGATGTATCTGTAATGACTATTTGTAAATGTCGTACTTAGTCACTGACACATTAAGTTTATTCGAGATTTTAGCAAAATAAACTAATGAGTTAAATTTTTAATTTTAAATTTGCAGTTTTGTGCGGTTTAAAAAATATATCATGATAACGTGCTTTATAACAATTAATCAGACAAAATATAAACATGATTTATGTTTAACTTTTAATTGAGGGAAAATATATTACAAAATATACTGTAAATGCTATTTATATGTTTAAATATACATATTTTTTGTAATTATATTTATCTTAACTTGCTTTTAGACTATTAATTTTTTAACGAGAAAATAAAAATATTATATTATATATGATTAGAATAATTTATTTTAATATTTATATTTTACGATTGTTTTTCATGCAATATTCTTATATATTTACTGTTTTGCAATTTAAAAAAAAAAACGTGTAATAACCAAATGAATGAATGTTTATTTGTTCCATAAATAATTTTTAAATTGATAAGAAAAGTTGTAATTAATTATCCCCAAGTAAAAACCTACAATAATAATTCAATACATAGTTAATTAACGATTTATCTTGCATCAACGTTTGCTTTGTTTTTAAACATGCATGTGAAAGGTTAAAAATAATTACATTAAATTCCAACTTAAACCAACACAGCCGAGTTAAGCAATTATTCTTCATTTGTCTTGGCTATCTCGACAAGGATAAACAAAATTCTGTTTATTTCTGGCGTTAGCAACAGGGTGATGAGAGTCCTTGTTTCATATCTCATCACCGCTGCCAGTGGGAATGGTTTGGCCCGCAGTATGGATATAGCCCGGACCGTGTGACGTCATAGGAACTCGCGTTGACGTGCGTGGCCCGCAGTGAGGAGCAAAGATCGACTGCGACAAATTAACCAAACATTAAAAAAACGACATGTGTACAAGACGACCCTGGTCAAACTGGTGCAATTCTTTCAGCTCTTGCTGTTTAGTTATCTGTAAGAAATATCGCGAAAACATTGATTTCGTTCTTTCAACATACCATATAATAAACGCCACTTGAAAACAGAACTTACAATTTTTTTAATCAAATGATTCAGTCAATTTATCTTGCTTCAAACTTCTTAGTTTAAACTAGTTAACATGAAATTTCTTCCCAATTTAAAGAAGCTAAAGTGGTATATAAATAATTTAATATTCTATATTATTGTATAAGCTGCACAATAAAATTGCTGTGTTCTTAAATTAATATTTGTTTTTATACTTTTTATAATACTTTTGAAGCTAATTTTTCTTCACCATGCATACACTGTAAATGCAATGAAATTACATATTTTATAATATTATATAAATTATAATTATTTGTAATAATTATTATTGTTTTACTACTAATTTATGATAATTTATGACGAGGAGTCACGAGGAGATATTTCTATTGAAATGAATTATAAATAAAAATAAAAAAAATATAAACATTGAAAAACTTAGCACCACGCACTACCTTTAAAAAATGTTAAACCATTCGGTTTCTTTTATACGTTTGCTAACATAAATTATTACTGTTTCATTTTTTGTCTTTTTTGAGTCAAATTATGGAATTACAAGTAATTATGTACATGCAATTTGATTAAAAAGTTTCAAATTTATAAATTTTGTTGGCTTTGTTGATAATATACTTCATGCAGAGGGCGCTAAAACCACCCAAATTTTACACTTCCTGATCATTATCATGGCAGACGTAGTGTAAAGAAATACGAGCTTTTTAACATTTATTTTAAAAGTGATTCCAATAAAAAAGAATTTGAATAGACCACTCCAAACCTTTTCAGAAAAGTGCAAATGATACGTACAGAGCTCATCGGACTCAACGTGATTACGTGATGTTAGTTCAGTTTGAGAGTCGACCTGCTTTTGACTTTTCCAAATTTACAACATCACTTCATTTTAATTGGGAACATTCAGAGATAAATTATAAATATACAGATGTTTATATATGATGCATCTGATGAGAATGTTTATTTTTGAGCACCAGAAAAGTTAAATTTAATATGAAGCAGCGGAACACCAGCTTAAGAATTTATCATGTTAACATAATATTGCACGATATAGGGATTAAGAACACGACTCCTGCGTAGTTGGCAGAAATACATTTTGACGACCAGGTGAGCCGTGTCGTGATTTAGCAGCACTGAGGAGGAAGAAGATGATGGAGGATGCAACATGCCGTGTTTTAAGTCTCACTATTCATAAACATACAATCATGTACTCATACTTGCTCTCAGGCACTTTTAATAACTGATGATGCTATATCATAATTATTATTGAATACAGTGGAGTGGATTCAAATTTAGCTAACTATTTTTTATAGTTTTCAAAAAAGACATCATGGGAGACATATTTTTAACTGAAGTATATCATTATAATATAGTCTATAATTATTTATGGTATATATATTCATAAAAATTATTATATAATAAAATGTAATATTTTCAAAGCTGATAAAAATCTGTGTGTTCTGATCAAATTTCGTGTACATCAGAAAATTAATTCTCCTTCTTTACCGTTGAGCTTAAAAAAATAAAAATGTTATTGAAGATAGCTTTACAAGACACACTGACGTGTTCAGAAGTAAGACGTTCAGACTCCTTAAAACTATTAATAATAGTCCGTGCGTTGGTGCGTGATACCAAGAATAACACGAACGCATGCTAGCTGAGCAAACTATTTAACTGTTTAGTTTCGCTAAACAAACAAAATCATATCAGTTAGAAACTTTGAAGAAAAATGTAAATGTTTATTTTGATGATGGATTCGGTTTTTCTAGATATGAATAGTTAAAATATTATGCATATCGGGACATTCTTAACGTTACCCTGTTGTCCCTGTTGTTTCTCCATTGTCACGTAGCTGATGGACACGTAGAGAACTTGAAGATTATATAGACAGGTACATTAAAAATGGAACTTTGAAAAAAAAAAAACAAAAAAAAGCAAAAAAAAAAAAACTATTATATATTACAGAACATTAAGTAAACTGTAAATCAGACATAACAGCTAGGGTGAACAGCGTCCCGCACTGATTTTAACATTTCATTTTTTTTTTTTTTAGCAATATTATAATTTTGTTTTTATTTCCAATGGTTTTCTTTATATTCAAACGCACTATATTACCTGCATAGAAGTCGTTACTTTTATTATAATATCTCAGAAGTAAATAAATAATCTTATCTGATCGATATATAGATTCGATACATTATGTATCCAGGAAAACTGCAATAAAGTTTGGTGGGCTTTTATAACGTGGGTACTTATTTGCCTGCAATTTGATCAAATGTGAATTAAAATAGTAGTTACGTTTTCTATTAGTGGTGACTTGCTGATAGGTAAAATAAAAACTGAATGTATAAGGCAAATAAAAATATGAGGTGACTGAAATTGTGGCTCTATAATTAAGTTAATCTTAAGAATTGAGTTGTGTTATATTAACCAGTACCCATTATGATGGATTTATAAATATTATTTGCCACTGAATTTAGGTAAAATGTGTCCTATATTTTTATCCTTTTATAATATATTAATTTTAATAACACTCTCTCGCAATAAATATAATACAATAAGATAAAAAAATAAGAAACAAAATCTTTCTTGATAACATAAATTTTCAAGAGAACCATCTCACGTACAAATAAATATAAAATACGATAATCAATCACGCGTATGCTATACTGACATTTTCTATTAGAATGAACACAATATTGTTATGGCTAATGACGTGCGCACCAAAACTGCTCGTTACAGGTGCAAAGCAAATTAGTGCTCCCTTGCTTATACGCTGTGTGACGTCAGTCGGGGTTCGGGGGATTAGCACTGACCACGTGACCCTCTCCTGTCACCCGCGTGCTCGGCGGTCAAGTCTCTAATTGAAAACTAGCAAGGGCTTCCAGACAATCAAAACTCGTGATGTGACAGCCTCCAATTGAGTGAGCCTTACATTGGTTTTTATCATTCAAGTTTCAATTTAAATATATAATATATACATAAAGATTATAGAAAACAAGGAAAAAAAATGTACTTCTCAAGTGATGTACAACCGGTGTGTTCGTAAATTTACAATCAGAAATAATTAATTATTATTGATGATCCTTATATTCCATGTACAGAAGGTTCATCAATAATAATCGATTATTTCTGATTGTAATTATACGAACAAACCATATAATAAACAGACAAAGAAATAAATGAATTTCTTCATTTCATGTATCCTTACAATATGTCATCCATTACATATATAAAATACATACATAATACAGTAAGTACATAATTTATTCTCCTTTTATTTCCAATATTGGAATTTCTTAAAACCCTTAATTGAAGTTGACGAAGGTAATATGTATGTTTATGCATCCTTTGTGTTTATATATGTAAATCGTCTTCCTTTCGAACCTGAAATCTTTTGCAATTAAATTCCTTTGCAAATCTCTTAGCTTGTAACTTGCAATATATAATTATGACATTAAAAAAAGCGAACACAATCATGTATTAATTTTTTTAACCCATAGCATTTAAGAAGTAGTAATTATAATTAATTCACATTTTCTTTGTTTTTATATATTTTTCACTCTTTATATACATAAAAATAAGCTATAATTATAATAAAATTACATAACTAAAATTTAATTATACAGTTAATGATACAAGTAGAGTGTGTAAGAATCGAGTGCTGTGGAGGTATATTTGTAGACGGCTGGAGTAAAATAATGCTGTTGGTTTACCCCGTAAGGGAATGACATCATGTTAGGTATGTAGTTTATTTATTTATTTATTTATTTATTTATTTATTTATTTATTTATTTATTTATTTATTTATTTATTTATTTATTTATTTATTTATTTATTTATTTATTTATTTATTTATTTATTTCTCATGTGGCTGTACATAATACAACATAGAGACAAAAACACTTAAAAATACCTTAAAATACCTTATTGTAGTTCATAATACAATAATACAGTGAGAAAATTTTTAAACCTCACGTTTGCATGATCAGCAAATTTGAAAGAATTCACAACTTGGTGATGTGATCATCACAAGCAGCAGGAAATCCACGCGGATACTGCACCGGTGGACTGGACCGCGTGAGTGTTTTGCTATAGAATGTGCGTGTACGCCGGTACGCCCCGTGATTCATTTCCCACGCTCCAAAGACACCAGCGGCCGTCCAGCTGTGACCACCTCGTTGCAATGACGCACGTGAACTGCGGCGAGCGGCGATATGTGCAAAATTTTCTTAACACCTGGTGCAATCATGGATTTTATCTGTCTTGAAAATTTTACTTCGTACGTGCGTGTATGAATTAGGTAACATCGCAAACAAGTTGAAAATAGATTTCATGGTTTAATTTACACCTCTCCTTAACTAACATGTAAGCTTATAACTCATATAGAAGAAGAAATATTATTTCAAACTTTATTTGGAATACACTCTTTACATATCGTATTTATTACTATAACATATATTATACAACCTATATACTGTTAGCAGTTTTATGAATACGAAAATCCGCAAATCCATAACATTTCAACTTATAAAACTAATAATTTTTAATAATTTGATTGATTTCGTCAATTGCGATGGAAAATCGATTAATCTTTGTTATATAACATCACAAGTACAGTAGTACAAAACTTATGTTACAAATTTGTGATTATAAAATACATCATAATATTTTTTACTGACTTTTCTTATACCATATATATATAGCTACTGCATGCATGAAGCACAATTATTAATTTTCATATTGATTAAACTTCATATTTAATTTACATAAAAATAAATTTATAAATAATTTTTTATCTTTTCAACTAATTTAAAATATGAAACTATACAATTTACATTCTATATTTGATGCGCCTATATTAATTATTATAACTTATTTATGTTATTTTCAGCATGCCCGAGATATCAACATATAACGTTGTTACCCAATATTAATTCACGAGCAAACAGTACATATAGATTGATAAGGACAGTTGCATTGCATCGTCACCAACATATCAGAAACAAATAATCACGTCCATGATATACACATGTATAATCCGTTTCACGTATACAACCTACGTAACAGCTAGGTGAGCTAGGGTAACACAATACCTATCTATGACGTTTGTATAAAAATATCAAAAATTTCCTTAAACATAACAATACTCGCTAGTTGGGTTTTCAGCGTACGTGAATTAATAAAGGGATTTTCCTGCTTATTCATCTATTCACCGTACAGGACATGGATATCCTCTACCTTTTATTATTCGCTTAGTAAAATAATAAAATTATGTTTTTATAGCAACACAAAACTTTAATATAAACATATCATGTGAATCATTGATTCATAATATGTCATATAATCAAGATTATTGCAAAAATGTGTTTGCAATCATATATAAGTCTAGCAGTGAATTAACGTCATAAGTGCCATGTATGAGTGTGTGTAAATACGTCATCATTAATAGTGTTTTCCTCCAGGCCAGCTTATAGAAAGTTCACTGGTTCACCGGCCTCTTCTTTATATAGAAAACAATTTATTTTCCTTATCCTGCTGGTATCCAAATTAGCGTGCCGGAAAAAAAAAAACACTTTCTGCTTTCCTCGTTTAAATTATTTACAACAAAAGCTTTTCAGCACACAATTATATGCAGAAACATTCCTCATCACGAACGCTTGACAAGTGTACGTATAACTATAAAATACTAAATAAAAAAGTATTCAGTTTTTTTTTTAAACTTTTTAGTTTATCATGCAATCATCATGCAATATTAAACAAGAAAATCCTTAATAAAAAATCATATAAAAATAAATATAAAACTTTATATAAAAACATTACGTGCTTTTCGTAGCCTAGTACGGCTCAATCTATAATCCAATAATGACAATCAGACTAAAATACCTCCGTTGATTTTGCCTGCAATTCTACCTATCCAATCATTTCGTGTGGTTTTTGTAAAGCACGAGAATTTATTCAATCCTCCTCCTCTTGCCGGGCACTCGAGCAGGGTGCGCGGACGGGCACCCCTGCCAACCCCGTGCCCTCCCCTTTGGCCCGCCACCCCACCGCGGCAGCAGCGCCGTGAATGGCACCAGCTCACGCAGATTTTGTGTAATCTACATACTTAAACAGACCAAGTAAAAATTAACTACCTTGCTCTTCTTTCCGTATAAAATAAAACTATATCATTCGTGCGTGTACTGTGATGGTGAAAACTTTATAGTGAGTTAGAATAATGTATAGACGTCGTAGAAAAACCTGTGAGACACAAATGACAGTAGTTGATTCTATAAGTATAAGTGGTCATGAAATGATTCTATATCCTCGAACTGTACTATATGACTTTATGTTAAGAAAAAGACAACAACGTAAAAAAAATAAAGAGTATAATTATACAAATTCATTAATACAACGTCGATTAACAACAGTGGATGTAGCGGCAAGTAGGCAAGTAGACGTAAATTGGAGAAATCGTCACCGTCGCGTTGATGACGTCAACGACAAGCAAGGGCGAGGTGACGGTATTAGAGCTGGCGGCCGCAGTAAAAGCAGCTCAGTTGATCGCGAGCAATCAGTCGAGCAGGAAGATCTGCTTGAAGCTGCCACTACAGCATCTTCTTCTCCAGTACTTCAACTATCAGTGCGAGTGAGATCTGTGATTCAGTGCAACCAGCAAACTGACAACATGACTACGGCAGCAGCCGCCACGGCACTAACTCATGCAACACGGGAACCCATACAATCGTCTACACCAGAAAGGCTTCTCGTTACAACTACTGCGGGTGACATGAAAAATAATTCTTTATTCTCTTCTCAACGTCAGTGCAGTGAAAACGAGTCTAGTAGCAATATATCACCAGAAGTATTACTTCAACCATCAACTCAACAACAACAATGTTATCTAAATTCAACATATGATATTTTATTTCAACGTCATGTCGATACATTAAATAAAGTTATCAGTGATAGTGCTGCACAAATAGAAAATTTGGATAATAAAAAACAACAACAACATTCAAAAGTTAAACAACCTTTCAATAGTGAACAGAAATTGAACTTTGTCCAGCAACAGCACCAGCAGATAAGGATAAGCGTGAGTAGCAGCGAGGAAGTGGCGGAGTTAGACAGTGGACGGAGTACCTCGCAAGACGCATCCAGTCTGGACACGGATTCAGGTACTTTAGAAGAGCGAAGATCACCCCCTGCAGCTGGTGACTGTTCCAGTGAAATTGGCCAAGCAATTGACTCCCTTAACATCGACCCTTCCAAGCCAAGGATCGTCTTATCGCAGCAGCCTCCAGTTAACGCCGGTGAGGACCCTCAACGTCTGTCTTCCAACAACCGACGTTCCAGAAGTCCAAGTCCATTATTGGAGGTACCAATTGAAAGTGTTGATATTTCACGTGAAATTAGACGACCTCCGATTCAGTGATTATCTTTTTATTATTATTATTAAAAAAAATGAGTTTAAAAAATGAAAATCGTCGTAGTTCTGTTTCTTCTGCGAATTCAGCTACGTGTACAAGGAAAGAGCTACGAGAAGCATTATACTCAGGAATATTTCATAAGTACAGAAAAACCATATTTGTAATGAGTTCTTTCTTACAATTGTTAAGAAAAGGAGATAGAAATTATGGAGCTATAAAATCAGATTGAAATTTTTTCATGAAGGATCTAAAAAAAATATGCAATGATATAAAAAATATATATTAATAAAAATGTTTGTGGGTTCATATATGTTTTTTTTTTTTTATATAAAAATTTTCAATTATAAGTTAAGTTTTATACATGCGTAGCAAATATGGGGCATTATAGTTGTATGCTTAAAATTAAAATTTATTTTCTGTTCATATATATATAGCCATTGAATTATTTGTTGAATCGATTGTACTTTAGAAGAAAAAATTTGTTTTAATATTCGTAAAGATTTTTTTTTCTTTGATATAATTATGTATTATGTAATCAATCTATTTATAGATAATAACAAGATCCTGTATAATTATATAAATATAGCATAATGGTACATAAATATAGAAAAAAAATCAGTATAAATAATAACATAATTATAATATGAAGTGCTTTACGTATATAAAATGTATTAATGAAAAAAATTGAGTGTCAAATTTCTTGTCATTAAGCATAATAATTCTTGACTTCTTCCTTTTTTCATACTTATGTGTTTGCTAGACTTATATATGCCAAATACTTATTATATTTTATGAGAGAGATGAATATAAAATTATGTATGCGAAGTTAGCGAAGTACGTATTATACGTAGATGTTGCAGCATAAACAAATTATATAACCATGTATTTGGAGCTTTTTTTTTATCTAAAATAAAATAAAATTAAAACATTACTCTTGTACCAAATTACTTAATTCCAATATATATTCCAATATTTATTACTACGAATTTTGATAAAAAGTATTAAAATTTAAGACATTAAATTTATATATTATAGGTGTGCCGCGTGTACCTGTATTATTACTAATATATACAATCTTATCTAGCTTAATTAACTAAATTATCAGTGACTTACTCTTATAAATTAATTATTATATTATTACATAAATTCAAATTTATATTTGTTTGTAATAAGATATATATATATATATATATATATATATATATATATATATATATATATATATATATATATATATATATAATATATAGATATACAAATTTAGGTAGTATATATATGTAAGTTGAGATCATATATGTTGAGAAAATAATTGTCCAACCACAGGCACATCTTGGCGCCACGATGTGAGCAAATTGTGTTAATTCCCGTGTGACCTACACAAAGAAACAGAATAGGTTTAATTTATTTCAAATTCACAAAATATAAAATAAAAAAAAAGGATTCAAAGCAATTAAGTTTTTTTGTTATCAAATTAGCCAGTATCATGATTTTAGTTGCATGCATGTATTTGCGACTCCCGTTACGCTTTGAAGCTTGACAAGTTGCCTAACCTCGTGGTGCTATGATTTGATTGATTTGACTAGGCGCGGACTGGTAGAGTCAGAGCCCAAGATTACTTACTCTACATAAGAGGGACCTTGGTCAAAGCCTATTACTATTATATAGGCTTTGGGTAGAGTGTAGTGAGTTTACTTCATGTCAATTGAACTAAATATCTATACTTATTTTAGTGTACTTTACAACCAATTCCAGAGTTGCTGTTATTTTTAAGAGGTATATAAAACTTGCCACATACTCCAATCTGAGCAGTTAGGGCACCGACTAGCTATGACTAATCACAAAGTAAAAGTAAATCTTTTAGGAACACTACACGTAAAAAGATATTAAATTTATAAATTAATATATTGACGCATTTGAAATTTTTATAATGGAATTAATTAAAAGCTGAAAAATATTTCATTATATATAGATATTATATATATAAACAAAAACGCAACCTTGAATTAAGATATTTATAGAATATCTTTCAACTTTGAACAGTTTAAGGAACACACGGCAGCGCTATATAATATATAATTAATATTAAGAATTATACTCTTGACAGCTATATTATACACCTTGAATTAATTGATATATTTTAATTTGGTGGTTTATATTTATATATATATAATTATATTAGATAATTAAATACAATTTCTCAAAGTGTCAGTTTTTGTAGGGTAGAAAGGGGGGTTGCTGTACGTACAGGCGAGGATGCAGGGGCCGGGTAGCTGCCCCCCCCCCCTAAATTTTAGATTTAACATATGGGCAAAATAATTATGAAGTGAGCCCCCTTTCGATCCCCCCCCCCCCCCCGAAAATTTGTTCTGGATCCACGCCCAAGAGTCATCTTGATCCACGCCTCGTGCTGTATTTTTACTATATATACATCGTAATTATAAAACTAATATTTTATGTTTCATAATAATTATCAATTCCAACTATTCCAAAACGATGAGAGCTCCAGGCGTAATTTGAAGGAGAGCTAGACGATCGAGCAATTCGAACCTTCCTCATGCATCTCCTCTATTCTTTATTCCCTCTAACACTTTTTGCGATAGAGTTTCGAGATTAAATATGTTTTTATTATAGGAATATTTTATCAAATCGATTCTTGTAAATATGAGACGATAATTAAATTTATAAAACTGCAAAATGCACTTACCTTTACGTTTACACTTTTTCACACTTCTTTATGCAGTGATGATACTATAATTAAACATTAAACACGTACACCAGAGGTATGTCCATATATGAACTCATATAAGATATAAGTAACATATATATAATTAATATAGCATAAATTTGGCATTTGGCAGCGTGATTAAAGCCTAGCTAGAACAGCTAGGACCAGCTAGGGTGCATGATGGCATATATGATGATCGACCACGAATTGCGTGCAGCATCAGCATCAATAACCCAATCCATCACCAATTAATCCACTAATTACTATCCATAATTATAGCCACAACCCACAAACAAGTCCACGTAAGATTTAATTTAGCAAAGGAACACTTCATTATTTGCTGTACATTATTATAAGGCTAATTAATGAATTAAATTTCTTAATACTAAAAAAAAAAGTGACAAAAATTCACAAGTTTGACGTCTTCCGTCACGCGCCATAATTCTGGTTATCGCTAGTGCCTGCAGGGAGCAGCACGTCCCAAGTCTGGTTCTCTGGTTTCTCTCAACACTCAACAGCTGTTTGCAAGTTTGTTTTGTTGTGGTTTCCGACGGTTTCCGTCCATGTTTGTGCCGCTCTTTATAAGTTTGTAAATTATAGGAGAACAGTAATATAAAAGCTCCTATATATAGTAGTCCTAGGAATGCCAGATATTAAAATTACCCCTCTTGGTAAGTTTTTTGCCTTGTACTCGGATTATGCATACACTGTACTGTACACAACAATGAAGACAATATTATAACATCGCCTGACACCTGATTATATGCAGATTATTTTATATATTATATTAGAGCATATAGCTGTATCATACAGTACATATTTGTGTGCTGGTTGACAAAATAACAAAAGTACTGTTTATTTATGCATGTTTTATTTGTATACTGTACATGATTACTGTATATATATATATTATGCATACATACACCAGAAGCACTATAATTTTGATTTTTCATTCATTGAGACCCTTTAACTCTAATGAGACGATTCTCTGAGCCAGTAAAAATCTTAATTGTCAATGACATGTTCTCATGCTCCTTATTATTTAAAATAGCAGTAAAGTGCATGGTTTTGAATTCTCACGGTTCTTTACAGGGGCAAGAGATTAGTCAATTTAGTAATTTGTATGAGCGACGGGAAAAGTCACTTTACACAACATTGAAAATATGTATTCAAGATTTTTTGCAGCATAGAATAAGATTTTTCTTGTAACAAACCTTACGGAGCAATGTATACAGTATGTATAAGGATGCGGTACTGCGGCATTTACAAATTAAAGCCAATTCTCATTAAAAAAAAGTGCTGTATTGATTTTATATTTTATTTTAGGGGCAGGCCAGGATGTTGGTCGAAGCTGTATTCTACTTTCCATTGGAGGTAAAAATGTCATGCTGGACTGTGGCATGCATATGGGCTACAATGACGAAGTGAGTTTGCTCAATCTAACAAAACATGTAGGGACAATAATGTGACTTGTAATCTGCTATGATTCCAGCGTCGTTTCCCAGACTTCACATACATTGCTCCAGAAGGCCCCCTCAACAACCATCTGGACTGTGTCATCATCTCCCACTTCCATCTGGACCATTGTGGCTCCCTGCCTTTCCTAACAGAGATGTTTGGCTATTCAGGACCAATCTACATGACACATCCTACAAAGGCCATTTGCCCAATCCTTTTGGTAAAGAAATAACCTAATAAATTAAGTAATATACTGTATTAAAATTATCTGTTATGGTGCATTATAAACTATATCCTACAGAATTTTATGCTATTTGATTATCTTGCACCTAAATTAAGACATTATTTTTATAGTATATTAACAACTTTATTCTTGACTGGTTTCAACTACTAAATTGTTGTTGTTCCCACAGGAGGATATGAGGAAGGTAGCAGTGGAGAGGAAGGGCGAGAGCAACTTCTTCACCTCTCAGATGATCAAGGACTGCATGAAGAAGGTGGTGGCTGTCACCCTGCACCAGAGCGTCATGGTGGACAAAGAGCTTGAGATCAAGGCCTATTACGCTGGCCACGTGCTGGGTGCGGCCATGTTCAGGGTCACTGTTGGCTCTCAGTCTGTTGTCTATACGGTGAGATCTGCATTTTATTAAGCAATGTTTTTAATAATTCATTACAAAAGTTTAGTAAAAATAAGAAAAAAAAAATAATAACAAAAATGAAATTTATTTAAATTTATAATACAATACACCCTGACATGATACACAAATATTGTGCAGTATTAAATATTGTTTTATTTCATTTCAGGGTGACTACAATATGACTCCAGACAGGCATTTAGGTGCTGCATGGATTGATAAATGCAGACCTGACCTGTTAATTACTGAGTCAACATACGCTACGACCATTCGAGACTCCAAACGCTGCAGGTTTGTGATGACCATTAGACAGAAGGGTCAGTTGGGACATGTTTTCTTTTACTTTTATAGAGAGCGGGACTTCCTGAAGAAAGTTCATGAGTGCGTAGAGCGAGGAGGCAAGGTCCTCATTCCAGTGTTTGCTCTGGGACGAGCACAGGAGCTCTGCATTCTACTGGAAACATACTGGGAGAGAATGAATCTCAAAGTGCCAATCTACTTTGCTCTTGGGCTCACAGAGAAGGTAAGAATTTTCAACTATTACTGTTCTGTTCTGTTTTTTTTTTTTTTTTTAATCTACTGTAGTACATGAAAGTCAGTTGTAAGTAACATAAACATTACAAAACAGATAGTTCATTGCATGTTGTTCCAGCATTTATTATGACATGAAATATGACTGTAAGTTATGATATTGCTGGAACTTAAACAAATGCCAGAGGAGCTAATTTATTTTGTTTATTAATAGGCCAACAACTACTACAAAATGTTCATTACGTGGACCAATGAGAAGATTCGTAAGACATTTGTGCAGAGGAACATGTTTGACTTCAAGCACATCAAGCCTTTTGACAAGGCATACATTGACAACCCAGGAGCAATGGTAGTATTTGCCACCCCGGGCATGTTGCACGCTGGTCTCTCCCTGCACATCTTTAAGAAGTGGGCACCCAATGAGAACAACATGGTAACTATGACCAATTGTTGGAATTAAGTACTTTTAATTAATTGGCTACGTTCTTATTCAACACCTGGTAATAAAAAAATTGAAGCTGTTGTTCACAAAGAACAAAATTTCAACATCAAAATAAAAAATAAGAATACAGTAAAATATCGCCTTTTGTCAATGAAAATAAGTGTTACAAACCTTAATTTGTTCTATGTAGGTAATAATGCCTGGCTACTGTGTTGCTGGAACTGTGGGCCACAAAGTTCTCAATGGAGCAAAGAGAGTTGAGTTCGAGAACAGACAAGTGGTTGAGGTGAAGATGTCAGTTGAGGTAAGGAAAAAAATGAGTTAAAATCCTTACTGAAAATAATGCAAGATCGACAACTTAACTGCTTTTCCTTTTAGTACATGTCCTTCTCAGCCCATGCAGATGCTAAAGGCATCATGCAGCTCATCCAGTACTGCGAGCCCCGCAACGTCATGCTTGTCCATGGAGAAGGAGGGAAGATGGCTTTCCTCAAGGAAAAGATTCAGCAAGTAAGTTTAGTTGTATTGTGCTTTATCCACTAAGAATCTAATTAATTTTTGTTTGATCCCCTTTGATGTTTCAATGTTTTGATTTTTTTATTTTTGCAGTATTTTTAATTAAGTATGAATCACTCCATTTATGCAAAAAAATATATATATATAATATATCACTTAGGTAATTTGTCTCTCGTCCGGAATAATGAGCTATCTGCTTAACACGATTTTGTTGCAATAATGAGCTGTCTCCTATTTTTGGGGAGCGCAATTATCAGTATAAAATAAAGCGCATTGTTGTGCTCACCTGAAATAGCAGATAGCTCATTATTGCAACAAGATCATGATAGGCAGATAGCTTATTATTCCGGACAAAGGACGAATTATTACAATAAAGTTATTGTACATTTTACAATAACATTAAATTGTTCAACTACAGGAGTTTGGAGTGGATTGCTACACACCAGCCAATGGTGAGACAGCAACCATCGTTTGTGCACCCTCTATTCCTTTGGATGTATCATTGCCGCTGCTCAAGGCCGAGGCTCGCACGTACAACCTCCTGCCTCCAGACCCCAAGCGACAGCGTATTCTACACGGCGTCCTTGTTATGAAGGACAATGTGAGTTATATTATGTCCTTGGTTCACTTCATATTACAATTTTTCGGAAACAGTCTCATACAACAAAAATCCAATGCTTATTGAGTTAAATCATGACATTTTACTGAGATGGTATTTCATCGATTCTTCTTCATATTCTTCTCAGGCGCAGTCCATGTGTCTGATGGATGTTGACGCTGCTTGTCGCGAAGCTGGCATTACGCGACACATTGTTCGCTTCACTTCCACAATCACACTGGATGATCCTGGTCCAGCAACCAAAACAGCAGAAAAGTTACAACAGCTGATCAAAGGGTGAGAGATTTGCAATCCACCACATGACATTTTCTAACTTTTGTATCTGGTATAGGCGTCTCAAGGACTGGAACATCCAGCTAACAGAAGGATCTATCTCCATAGAGTCCGTGCTTGTTAAAGTGGAGAACTCTGAAAACGACCGCAAGAATGTTCTTGTATCATGGACCAATGAGGTAAACAAAATTTTCTTTTTTCTTAAAAAAATAATCAAGAATATCTTGTCAGTAATTTAAGATTTATTTTTGAAAAGCCATGTGTACATGCTGCTATAAAATATATATGTTATAACATTCTAACAATATAATAATCCAAGGTTTAAATAATGAAAAAGGATTAACCTGTGTAAAATTCTATAAATAAATTAACGTATAGAATAACATTTTAGATTATTTGAGCATTTTATTTTTAACTTATTAATTATAATACATAGTGCGTATAAAAGGTTTTACATAGTGCGTATAAAAGATTTTCAGCATACATATAATACAAAGGCTGCAATTAATAAATTATTGTATGTTTTGTTAAACACTTAAAATTAACATTGTTTTTTAATTTATAGGATGAAGAGCTAGGAAGTTATATACTGAGACTCCTGCAAACGATGGGCAGATAACTAATTAACAGATTGTGGCAGCCTGTTCAATCTTGAGATTCTTGAGCTGGCTTGGGCTTGAAGAAGGAACAGTCACAAACTTTGGAAGCCTCTCATCAACATCAAACACCATGGAAGTTGGAGAGACGAATTCCACTTCATATTCATTGGGCTTGGAGACTTTAATGGGTGTTGTTTCCTGAGAAGCAGAATAAAAAGTCTTAATTTGCTCACCATTAAACTATGACTTAGATCATCAAATCATTACCTCTTCAACAGTAATTATCTCATTTTCTGTTGGTACCTGCTCAGAACTAACAGCCAATTGTTCAGGGGTGATGTCATCAACAGGTTTCTGTAATTATATAAATAAATTTATATGAAAATTTATCAGCAGTTTAATTACGTCTCATTTTATTTAGAATAAATTAAGTGCCATGATAATTCTGATGAATTATATCCTGATATCCTCATCAATAAAATGTCGGTAACAGTGAAATTAACTGGAATTGTATATAGCAATAAAGGGTGCAACCATGCATGATGTGGTATTAAGCATAGCGCCACAAAGACAACAATTTTAAGTGTATTCCTGTGGAAAATAAAGCTTTAACTCTCTTCTACTAACTGCAGGACACATTACAATATAGTAAATTAAGCAATTAATACTTTTTCTTTCTCACCTTTTCCTCGCTAGACTTGCAAAAATAGGTCCACAAGTTGCCCATTGTCGGCTTCTCTTGGACGCCGCCACTCGCGCGTTGCGAGTTGAGTCAGTTGAGCAGTTGACATGAACTATTTGATTAAAAGGTTTAAATAATACCTTTTATCTAGGGATCGGCGATATTTTTCGATACTACTCGATACCCGATACTTTTCTGGCGATATATCGATACTATCGAGTACTTTTCTAAGCCGATAATTATCGGGTATTCGATACTAAATTATGAGTATCGCGGCCGATATTATTTATCAAAAAATGCATGCAAAAGTCACTCGCGGTAGTCGCGGTAATCAAAAACCAAGGCAAGACAAAAAAGTATTTATTAATTAAATAGGTTTTCGTCCATGAGTTCGATACTATGCGTTTTTAAATTCTTTTTCCAATACGAAAATCTACTCGTTAATTGATCGAAAATACGCGATTGGCCATTTACTACTACAAGATGGCTTCCACTAGCTGGCATGCAGTGGCACTCAATACCTCCGATAGTTTTACTTACTATTGGCTCGAGAGTACTTGGCTTTGGCAGATTATAGTAGCCTATAGCTAAATTAATATAAGCTAGCTATAGTAGGTCGTATAGTAGGAATGATTTATACTAAATACTTTCACCGATATATCCGCAAAAGTATTACAAATTATTCATTTATATACAGAGTACACAGGTACAGGTTAGTATTTTCAAGATGGCGGAATACTTGAAAACTTGTTGTGTATTTTTTTTAAAATGATTATATATAACGTACATAAAAAATAAATGTTGGTAATATTTACTACATTAAAAGAAAAATGTATTTTTACCCCCCCCCCCCCCCCCAGAAGCTAAAAAATATGCTGAATTTTAATCTTTTTAAAATTACCGCCGATTTTTTCCGATATATCGAAATATCGATATATTTTGAGCCGATAATATTGATGAGTATAAATACTTTTTAAAGTACTCGATATAAAAAGTATCGATACTTTTTTCACTATCGCCGATCCCTACTTTTATCTAAGTTTTTTGTTTGTACGTTTATGTATACCAACTCAAATACACACTAAAATATATTTTATGCTATGACGTCATATATAATAATTCAACAACCAATCAGAAAGGAGAATCTTGAAAAATTGCGCACTAAACCCTTTTAATCGTTAAATGACTTAGAAAAAAATACACCAGCTGACAAAAAGGCGGGATCCGAGGAACATAACCAACACAACCTGTGACCAACAGCATAATTAAATATAATTAACACAAAACTGACAAAACCTCTCGTGTCTCGCGTTATTGCTTTACTGTCTTCATTGTTTTATAAAGAAGATATTCCACTAAATAGTGTACAATGGCAAGCTTTGCAGCTCTTTTAGATAATTTTGAAGAAAAAACACAAATTTCAAGCCCCAGAGCATACCACTTTGAGGCTGGTAAGCATACTGTCATTGAGTTCTACACAAGGCCTTGTGTAGAGCTCAATGCATACTGTATAATATATGCATATGTAGGCATATGCATACTTGTATATTATGCATATTATATGTATAGTAAGTAGTAAGTATATTATATGCATACTTCGCATATTCGCATACGTACGTACGTACACACACAGTGCACAGCCCAGTTTTGGATTTTAGCCCTGTTTTGGTTCCGACCTGCACCCAATGCCCTTAAAGGCAAAATAAGTAAAAAAATAAAATTGTAGTAACTGATTAAACCAAACCCTCCCTTCCATGAAAATAACAACTGCAATACCTTGATAATTTTTTTACTGGTTCAAAAAAAATCAAAAACGAATAAAAACATTGCAGGGTTTTTAACAAATAATTCGTTTTTTATTTTTTCTTAACTTATAGTAAAAAAAATATAACGGTACAGTATTGCAGTTGTTATTTTCATGAAAAAGCTGATTTGGTTAATGGGTTACATTTTTTTTTTTTTTACTTTTTTGGCTATAAGGATCGAGTACAAAAGCAGGCCTGGACCAAAACCAGAACATTTTTTTTTTTTCATGTCCCTCCACACAAAATTTTTTTCTACTCAAAGAGATGCTCTGATATGGAACTAAAATTATGATAAACTCAATTGCTACATTCCATGGAACATGTAAATCATTTTTTCGAATTTTTAAGAAAACCCTAAATATGGCAGATAAAAATTGTTAAAAGGGAAAATGTTGTTACCGGGCTGCGTGGTGTCTAGTGCTTGTTAATTTGCCTATATAGCTAGCTTTTACAAAATATTGATGCATACTGAATTGTAAGATTGTAAGGTATATATCATACATGTACGTAGCCGTGATGCCATGATGTAGCATCATGTAGCTCAATGAAATAAACTTTACGCATTACAGGCATCACAGACAATTACGCATGTAATGTTCAAATTGTGGGGGGGGGGGGGGGGAGGTTGGCAGATAGAGTGAGACTCCTGCACCTTGAAGCAGAGTTTGGAGCTAGGGGGAGAGGACACTAAACTTCTTCATGGCAATGGGTCCCTTTTGACCGTCCAGGCCCCTTTTGTTGTTAAATTACATGTCATGTATCTATATTATACATTATGCATATTACCTAGCTTAGTACCAAGCCAACTTTTGCACTTCAAGAGATGTGCTCTTAATACTAGCTCTTAATGGCTCATATATAGCATTATGGTATTGTCAGTATTGTCTATATTGCCGATCTCAACTTAATTGGTATAGCTATATAGGATTTACATATTATATATTAATACATACTATATTTTATATTAATGCAGATCTCAATCCATTTTCCAGTATGCATAACGTATAAAAATTGAGATCGACTATGTAAATCCTACCAAGTTGAGATTGGCAATATAGACGCTGCCACGATGAGCTGCTCTCTCTTTTAAAGCTGCATGATGCTACAAATCTTTACTGAAAATTTGATGCAACATATTTATTGCTCGTTACTGTATATATAATTATGTATGGAATCTATGAGAGCTAGAAAATTCAGTGATAACATATATTACATTACAATTATAATTTTGATTCCTTTTACCTGTTTTACCGGGTATGATTAAATGTCACTTCATTTATATTATTCACAGAGATCCAGAAGATGATGTTTGCTTGTGGGGACAACAGCAAGCCGTCATTGGAGTCAGCCCATCTGATTGAGCGAATTGTGCACCAACAGCTTGTTTCCCTTCTTCTGCAAGCCCAAGAAGTTGCTGAGATGAGGGAAGCCAAGTATATTAGAACAGAGGATATTCTATTCTTGTTAAGGAAAGATAAAATGAAGCTGCGTCGGGCTATTAAATTTTTATGTATGTACTTCAGCATAATTATATTTTTTTCTTTTTAATTAAATAGAATGAATATATAGACAGTATAAAAAGTATCTGCTAATATGGTTTTGACATTTTTTGTTAATTTTAGGCTTCAGTGATGTAAAGCACAGCTTATACAATGACTTGGCTGGCGGAGCAACAGAGAAAAGGCTGACCATGGGAGGCAAACGTCGTCAGTTGTGCAAAGACTTCCTCTTGACAATGGATTCAACTGGCCAGCTGCTGTCGTGGGTGGACGATGATTCCGTGGTGGATGAGGTAAAGGAGGAGCGGATGCAACGTGCAGACCAGATGGCGAGCAGCATGGATGCTGATGAGTACCTGGCATTTGCCCAAGCCCGTGGCCAATCCTTCACACACAGCAGTAACACAAACTCCATCAAGTTGAGAGCCTGGCTCCTTGCTGAAGGCAATTTCCTGGGAGACACATCGTAAGTTGGTTGATTCTCGTAAACGGTGCTAGTCCTGAGTACTGTACTGAATAATTATCAAGCTATATAGTTCAAACCTATATCATTTGCTGTGGTTATAATTAGTGATTCTAATATAAAAACTATTAATACTGAAAAACGTGATTATAATATTCAATATCACATTATAAGCATGACTTGAAAGACTCATCATGACTATTTTTTTTATTTAATCAATAATCATAGTAGTTTTGATGACTACATTAGTGTTATTAATTCAGCGTCATTGTGATTAGTGAATGTGTGTGTTGAACTATGTTATAATTTTAATTTGCACAAAACTGCAACTAATTTTGCTACCTTTTCAGACACCCTCAGCTACCTGTGGGTCATGGCATCCACATGGAGATCTTGGGCTATGCGGCACACGAGACTCTGGCTCAGATCATTGACTTCTCGTTGCTGGTGCGCCGCGACGCCACCGCTCTCGGAACTGACCCAATGAACCGTCTGATGCCACCATCCCTCTTTACCCCAGCTGTCATTGCTGCACCCAGGGTGAGTGAACAGTGTTTAAATTTTTAGTGTGCTTTGTTCTTTTAAGACCAGTGCTATGTTATACATATATATATATATATATATATATATATATATACATACATACAGTACATACTACATATCCAGTATACATAATTTTTATTTGAAGAAGAGGGAGAATATTTATTTTTATAGCCAGATAATAATCATAAATATTTTGCTTATTCTCGGATACAAATGTATTGTACATACATACATAACATGACGCCATATCCCTTTACGGGGTAAGCCAGCAGCATTATTACCTCGGCCGTCTACAAATTGTCCTCCAAAGCACTCGATTCTTGCATACTCCACTTGCTTCAGAAATACTCATAACACTCTTTTGCCTTCTGCACTCTCTATTACACTGTGTACTTTTAACACTTCTGTTCTTCAAACATTCTGCAATCACATCCAACCAAACCTTTTTGGGTCTACCTAATCCTTTCATGCCTTCCCACGTCTAAATCTGGACTACATCTGAACTGCAGCAGTCCAGATCAGTTCAAAATATGCTAGTCCACAATAGTTGTAAATAGTATAAAATTGGCCGGTTTTGAACTGTTTGAGCTACCAATTTTGAACTGGCCACAGTTGTAAATAGCTCATTGCAGTCCAGACAATACAGCTCAGAACAGTCCAGCCTAGCTCAAATGAGTCCAATGCACTATGCAGTTCAGTGCAGTCCATATTAGTTCAGAATAGTCCAGCCAGTTCAAACGAGTCCAATGCACTATATTTGTACACTACCTTTAAACACCTGTTTTGCAATTTGTTCATCACCCATTCTCTCAACATGTCCAAACCAACGTAGTGTACTTCGTTCATACTTGTCAATTACGCTTTCTTTCACTCCACACTCATTCATCACCCAAGTGTTTCTCACTTTATGTATTGTATTGTATTTTGTCTTAAAATATTGTAAGAAAGTAAAAGAACTTAACATTTTAATAATTTTATAGGGAATACTGTATATCCAATTTAGCTTTACAGTATTAGTTCATTATTTTAAGGTTATTTATTTATTTTTATTTATTTAATTATGTTCTTTTCACAGCTGCCCTTCCCTTTGTCAAATGAACCCAAGCCCAAGTCCATGAAGGTATGTGATATATTTTATTTATAAGGTCAATCTTGAATTAAGCTTTATGTTATACAGTATACTTATTTCTATTATAGATCAACACAATCATCACATGTTAATTTAATATTTTGTAACATGGATTAATTATTCTTCATGTTTGTAGCTTCTAGTATTTATATGACAAAATTTAAAAAGCAAACGGGGATATAATTTTGATTTGATGCCCTACATATATTTTTATTTAACATCACTGAAAAAATAATTATATATAATTATAATAAACTACCAATATTAAGTGCTGTTTAGCAACATATTTTAGATAATATGGTTCACATAGGGAAAAAATATTTATTTGCAAAAATCAATTAAATTATATAAAAAAAAAAGTGAAAAAATAGAAATAAATCAATACTGTACCTAAAAAATAAATTAATTAACCTAAATACAGTGGGATGTACAGTGATCTGTGTCCAGGCACGGACTGGGCCAAAACGGCACACCGAGCGAGAAAGAATGACAACCCACATAGGCGGGGGCAGAGAGCTTTAATTAAAGAGAGATCGAACGCTTATGGGGATGTTTTGTCCTCTAATAGGATTCTATACACAAGAATGCGAAGTAGAAAACGTATAACAAAAAAGTGCATTTTGGTAGATATAGGGACTAATTCAACTGGCGAGTACTTGGTGGCGCTGATCATCCCTTAGTTAACTCCGACAAAGTGCAGTCAGTGCCCTCGCAATGTCGCCAGGAGAAGCTCTCGGGTATCAAATTTTTTATACTTTTCTGAGCACTCCACCAGTTAAACTTGAAAATTCAGGGGAATACAGTTAGCACGGTCATTCTACCTTTCTTCAAATTAAAGCTCTCTGGCTAGGGCCAACACTCCAAAGGGGGGCCTGGGGGGCTCCGCCAGCAGCCCGACGCAGGCGCGATTTTTTTTAGGCTTTCACTAGATTTTTTACTAAATTTCACTAAATTTACCACAAATTACACTAAAAAGCTTCAATTAAATTTTAATATTAGCTGCAATTAATAATTACTATATTATATTACCAAGTATTAAATTTTAATTAATCAAGTCTAGTGATACTTATATAAATTTCCTATATTTTTTGAAAAATGAAAGAAGTATAGAACTCAATCTCTCCTTAATTTCGATTCCTTAAATATATATTTTTTTTACTAAAGCAACGTACTGCTAAATTTACTGCATTTAGCATTTAATTGCTTAAATTTTAAATTTTGTGTTGAATTGTTGCATAAATTATATAGTCCAGGATTGATTTGAAATTAGGTGGAAAAAATTAGTTGCTAACGGAAACTTCGCCCATATGTTCCAATGACCTATATGAACCCACAAAAAAAAGTCCCGTCAAGTCACCTCTGGCCTTCATGGTCAAACCCGGGTTTGTCCCGGATTTCAAAAAACATTTTTTATCTCAACAACTACTTGTCGCACACGAATACAAAAGGTATCATAGCAAAGCTTAGCAACTGCACAACACAGAAAAAAATACTTCAACTTGCCTAATTGATTTCATCATGCAAATAATTAGCAATTAATGAGTTTAAATCTATCAATCAAGATTTTAAAAGTAAACTACGCCGAAAATATGCAATATACCCGTTTTGAGTTTATTAGTAATAATTGTGTTCATTTAACAATGAACCGGGATCTTTTTATTTTACATCTCTAGCACTGATAGATCGTGAGATATTAGGAAGAGAAGCGCGAAAAACAGGGACGGGCGGGCATCATTACAATGGGTATAGCAGGTATACCGCCGCCTCCCTCCATACAAAATGCATTGCAGCGCCGCCGCGCTCGTTGTTCATATTCGAGTTTCACTCATCCCCTGTACTCTAGACAACACAATCGTAAATATACCTAAATCATAAATATGTAATTCTGAGGTGTGAGATCTAAACCGTGTGATCTCACTGCTACTTGATATTGTAATATATCATATCATGTTTATAAATATATTATAAACAAATACACACCTCAAATTAAATTTATAACAGTAATGTGTGATAATAAGTAAATATAATTTGGGTAATGATAATTATTATTAATTATTAGTCTTTTATTAAACACAGAAAGTGTACATATTAACAGCACTAGAAACATACATTATAGAAAAACATTACAATAGAACACATAAAACATACATACAAAACATATATAATAGTTACAGAATAATAGAACAATAGAAAATGATAATAAAACAATATAAAATAAAATAACAGATGATACTAACAGCCTGTTACATCATAATAATAATATATCATATATATAATCACATATATATAAGACAAAATATGACATAGAAAATAGATAGAATAAAAAAAAACTTATTGCTTCATTGCTATTCAAAATCTATAGACTATATGAAATCTCCCCTGGCATAATCGCTAATAGATTTAATTCTAGATTTACAGATATTTAAATGATATTGGCTACAATATTCATTACATAATTTACATACACAAGATTGTTCAGCTTTATGATAACCAGAAGATTTACAAATTAGATAGTGGAAGCCGTGAACAGCCTGGCGAGTTAAAACATTTCTAACATTGGATCTATCCAATTGGGGCAGACACCAATATTTACATGTCATAGCATCAGTGCTGTAAAACTCAGGATTAATATCCTGAGCTTTTTGATTCCTGACAGCTATAAAATTGGAATATTGATCTGTCGTTGGAAGTTTAAACATTTCTTTGATTTCTGTAATAAAATAATTGGAATCTATCAGTTTATAGGCCAGTCTAGTTTCGGTAAATTTTGACAGACACAGTAATCTTTTAACAAACATGGCTTTTACTGATTCTAATTTATCAAAATCGGATACAGATAAATGAGGCCATACAATTTCAATACTATAAGTAGCCACAGGGGCGACTTTTAAATTGAATAGTTTGAGCCCTGTTTTGACGGATAGACCAGACAGCCCTGAGATAGTGTACATAACAGTGATAGCGTTCTTACATCTTTCTGTTATATGTTTAGAAAAAGAAAGCCCTGTCATTTGAAGTATTATGCCAAGATATTTAAATGAATTTAGAAATTCAATCTTTTGACCGTCACAATAAATTTCATCGTTTTTGCATAATGGTCCGCCTCTTCTAAACTTAACAACCTTGGTTTTCTCTGTGTTAATTTCTAGACCATTTGTTTTGGCCCAGATGGATAGATTATTTAGCGCTTTTTGTAGCTTGACTTTGCTCTTTGAAATAATAGCAAGATCATCTGCATATAAATTTAGTACGACTTGATCATTTTCATTTTCACAGTTTATATCTTTTGTAATCTCAGTTATATCTGCAGTAAAAAGATTGAAAAGAAGAGAGCTGCTCGGGTCTCCTTGCAAAACTCCGTTAGATTGAATAATATTACTAGAACATGATAAGCGATCTTGAACACATACATAATTGATATTTAGAATAACAGCTAAGATATTCAAAATTTCAGAAGGAATTACTTTAAATGACTTCAGCTTTTCAATGAGCAAATTCCTATTGACCGAATCAAAAGCTTTTCTGAAGTCTACAAAAGCAATATATAAATGACCCTTTGGCTTCTCCAATGCTAGTTTAATTTGATTATATACTGTGGATACAGCTTGTATTGTGGAACGTCCTGGCATAAAGCCGTATTGCTCTTTTGGAATAAGATAGTGGGTGGAATCAAAAAGCCTGTTTGCAATTAATCTCGAGAAGAGTTTGTACATGGTATCACCATGGATAATACCTCTGTATGAGTCGGGTGACATAATGTTACCCTTCCCTTTGTATAATACCATTAGGTAGGCGATCCGCCACAATTCCGGAATTGTAGCCGTTTCAATACAGAGGTTAAACATATTGGTGATTGTTGGGGTTAACGACTTGCTTACTAGCTTCAAATGTTCATTCGTAATAAAATCTGGGCCCGAAGCTTTATTGTTTTTTAGGCTTTGCATACAATTATAGACTTCAAATTCATTAAGAGGAATATAATTTGAGTTACAATTATAGTCTCTTGTTAATGATAAAAGATTGAGAGTTTGGTCGGATTGTAATTTATTTGTATTTAAGATATTTGTAAAATGGTTTTCCCATTTGTCTATGTTATATATATAGTATATAATAACACAACTTGTATTTTTAAGTATCGCAAGACAATTCTTTGTTTATAGGGAAATTAACTAAAAAAAAGCATTACACTTATTTGAAAATGATCATGATAATAAAATAATACAATAGGCGGTATAATGAAAATAGACATAATAGGAAATAAATTAACTGCAGTCGAGTATTATTATTTCCTTATTTTCTGTTATCGTGTCATTATTGCATACTTTATTATTATACTAAATTATTGAAACTATAATTTAATAAAATTTACTATAGTTTACAACATTTTTTATATATATAGTTGCTATAAATATTAATGTAAATTGGGAGGATATTGGTAATTTCAAACCATGTTTTGTACGACTAACGGTAAGTAACTAATAAATTCTGCACACTTGTTGTCTCATATATTGTAATGTAATGAAAATATGAACATGCACGTATCACGTACCTGTAACATTATTCCTTTTTCTCATATAGATATGCAAGACTAAGCCATCACATATATATTATTTCTAATATCTGGACTTCTTAAATATTTTGGCAGGACTATCATTATCCGAACAGTGTGGAGCTAATGAAATTTACCGAAAGCAAACCATATGCTTTTCAAAGATGTATTTGAAATTGGATGATTTTGTATTACATTATACCTTTATAAAAAATTAAATAAAAAAAAAGTAAATAAAATAAAATTGCTGTCATATTGAAATATTTAAATATTATAAACATGCTCATGTGTTTATGTATATGGTATAGTGTAGTATTACTTTTTAGTTGATAATGTACTGCACACCAAATTACCACGTATTATAACATCGTGAAACACATATTGCACATATTTATAATAATAATTTTACTTCCATGTATTTAATAAAATGCTAATTGATAGATGCTCCTTTAAAATCATTGAAATATTTAAGTACCATGATACATTTTATAACCTAAAACAAAACATTGAAGAATTAAAAAAAAAAAAAAAAAGTAATACAAGCGGTGACGTAATTTTATCACTACAAAGTCTGTGAAAAACTGTTTGATCAAAATTTAATATATATTATAACCTTAATTAATATGTTAAGAAAATAAAGAGTTACTTAAAAAAATACTGTCATGACATAAATATAGCAGGAAATAAATCACAAGTTAACATAATTCGACAAAAGAGTGGTTACAGTGATACAAGCTGCCTACTGATCATAAATATGAATAATACGTACTGCAACCTATAAGAAATAATTACCTCCCCTCCCCCTCTCCTTCACACCTCAGAATTACATATTTATGATTTAGGTATATATATTTACGATTGTGTTGTCTACAGTACAGGGGATGAGTGAAACTCGAATATGAACAACGAGCGCGGCGGCGCTGCAATGCATTTTGTATGGAGGGAGGCGGCGGTATACCTGCTATACCCATTGTAATGATGCCCGCCCGTCCCTGTTTTTCGCGCTTCTCTTCCTACTATCTCACGATCTATCAGTGCTAGAGATGTAAAATAAAAAGATCCCGGTTCATTGTTAAATGAACACAATTATTACTAATAAACTCAAAACGGGTATATTGCATATTTTCGGCGTAGTTTACTTTCAAAATCTTGATTGATAGATTTAAACTCATTAATTGCTAATTATTTGCATGATGAAATCAATTAGGCAAGTTGAAGTATTTTTTTCTGTGTTGTGCAGTTGCTAAGCTTTGCTATGATACCTTTTGTATTCGTGTGCGACAAGTAGTTGTTGAGATAAAAAATGTTTTTTGAAATCCGGGACAAACCCGGGTTTGACCATGAAGGCCAGAGGTGACTTGACGGGACTTTTTTTTGTGGGTTCATATAGGTCATTGGAACATATGGGCGAAGTTTCCGTTAGCAACTAATTTTTTCCACCTTCTCCATATACTTTTGCATTTCACTCCTGGACTAATAACTATTCGTGATTTTTAAAAGCCAACAAATAGTTTGGCCGCACTTAATAATTACATTAAATTAATATATAATATATACTTCCTGGACTTGGAAGTATACCAACATGGGGGAGGGAAATAAAAAATTTATAGCAGAATTGTACCTTCGAGAGCTCAAAATATTCGAGAATCGTCATCAAGATAAATGCAAAGTATTTTACTGATATTTTTTTATTTACTGCATGACATGAAGTACTGTATTTGATTCTAATTATTATTAGATTAATTTTAAACTTTATTTCATGCAATTTCCTTGCTACTATAAATGTTTTTATTCATCTTCCAATTGAAAATTGCTTACAGGGATAATGATTATAGAAATACGCCAAATTAAATATGCCAGCAGCGGGCAACAGCTATAGTTAATAAAATAAACCTAACCAGGAAAAATAAAAAATTATTGTTGCTTTATTCAGAATCATATTTTGTATAAATTGTGATGCATGCAGAGCCTGCATGCAGGATCACCTTTTTTTGTTTTATATAGTTTTGGTAAGTCTGAGGTTGAGTACTCGCAGCTAGCTATTTTTATGCTATTGTTAATTTGTTATATATAAAAAGTTCCTCTTTTTTTTGCGGTAAATTAAATAAATTTAGATTATAGATCAGTATTTTAGAAAAACGAAAAAGAAAAAAAATGTATAAAAAACGAATCATAAATCTCAATCACATGGATAATTTTTTGCTCTTATTATAATTTATTTCATAGCGCTTGATTTTAAATGCAAGATGCTTTCATAAAAGACCAGAGCCCTGAGAAAGCTCTGATTATATGATATAAATTAGATGAAATATTAATTAAATTTAGACACGTTATTTAAAAGATTGCGGAAATAATTGACACCTCTGGGCTAGACTACTGCAGTACATATATAATGTATACATATTGTCTTCTTCATCCCACAAATAAAGCTGATGCATATATGCACTCTTCCATTCCCTCTAATTCCTTGATCAATTTATGTAAAAAAGTGCTCTTTAATTCCATTGGTTTTTGCTGTCATTTTCTTTTTATTTCCCTCTTTTTTTCTCCCTCCCTTTTACCCTTTTTTTTTCTTTCTGACCGGCGGCCTACATTTGCCCCGGCGGCCCATTTTTGCAGCGGCCTACCGACCCATGCTCGGTGGATCGGTAGGCCAGTCCGTGCCTAAATTCTACTAAATCTATTTATCCGTTTAAGCTGGAGGGTTCTCCCCCCCTGACACTCCATGAGATTCGTGAGGCCGTACGTCGCTACTGGACCCCGCTCTCCCTATTCTCCGCCTTCTCTCGCAACACCCAGCCACCTGTCGACCGTCAACTCTTCTGCAAGTGATTTGCCACTTATTTAGCAAGCAAACTTTGAATTTTTATTTTCTAAACTTATTTATTAAGGGTAAAAAGGTAACGCCACCAATGTTAAAAAAAATCCCTCTCACAAAAATTCTGAAAAAAATTTAAAATGTTCTCCTCTATACCCCCTATCAGTACCTAAAATATCAGGTATACAAATACGATCTAGTTTTTGAGTTATAAAATTTTAAAGTTGACTACTTTAACATGGAGAAATGAAACTCCCATGTTAAATTGGTCAACTTTAAAAATTCATAACTCAAAAACTAGATCGTATTTGTATACCTGATATTTTAGCTACTGATAGGGGGTGTAGAGGAGAACATTCTAAATTTTTTTCAGAATTTTTGTGAGAGGGATTTTTTTTAACATTGGTGGCGTTACCTTACCCTTAAGAAGACCAATAATTATTTTTTTTGTCATTTGGTTAAATGATCTTTAATTTCATCTTCATATTCTATTAAGATTGTGTTGCTGTATGGAAAGTAAGTTTAGAGTGTTTTATTTTCATTATTCACTATAAAAATAGTTGCAGAAGAAGATAAAAGACAAGAAGTGGCTGTAATTTCAATGTTTGAACTATACATATAAATATAAATTATGTGTAAATAAATATTAATAATGTGCCCATCTGAAAGAGCTTATCTAGGGCAGCAACTTTATGTATAACATCACATTGCTGAAAGTAATAAATTATTAATGTGTACAGCCATCACTCCGCGAAAACTAGCTGCTTTGACAGATGGATATTGCATTGATGTATTGTTTGAAGTATACATTAGCACTGCAACCATTTGTTGGAAAGGCTGTTCAACGCAATAGCTATATTTCTAGATTTATTTATTGTATAATTGTAAAATTCATAATATTACACGCTAAAGTTTTCATTGCCTAGACAATTTTTAAAATGTAGTAATCTGACTTATTTGTTTGTAAAAAATGATATCTTGAGCATATTTAATGTATGTATTATGAAAACCTTATAATTTTAGGTAACTACGGCATTTGCTATAGAACAATGACATTTAAGCATTATAATTACTTAAGCAATACACTTGTTGAAACATTGCAATTTTCTTTTATGATGAAACAGTACAAAAAGTTATAAGTACTGTTAAGGGTAAGGTAACGCCACCAATGTTAAAAAAAATCCCTCTCACAAAAATTCTGAAAAAAATTTAAAATGTTCTCCTCTATACCCCCTATCAGTAGCTAAAATATTATCAGGTATACAAATACGATCTAGTTTTTGAGTTATAAATTTTTAAAGTTGACTACTTTAACATGGAGAAATGAAACTCCCATGTTAAATTGGTCAACTTTAAAAATTCATAACTCAAAAACTAGATCGTATTTGTATACCTGATATTTTAGCTACTGATAGGGGGTGTAGAGGAGAACATTTTAAATTTTTTTCAGAATTTTTGTGAGAGGGATTTTTTTTAACATTGGTCCCATGTAACATATAACGGAAAAACAACGTCACTTTTTGGATGTTTTGGTTTTAAAAATTTTGCGTTGCATATAGAACGTTTATAAAACCTTTTATTAATGTTTCCTAAAATTATGCTTAAATGTGATAAATAAATATCTAGACAGGTCTAAAATGATTTTATTAAATATTTTACACAATTATTTTTTAATTTGTTGAATATTATTTTTATGAATGACGTACATAGAAAATATGTTTTTCATGCGATATAAAATCGTTCCAAAAATAACTACATTTATACATTTTTTAATCGTTTTTATCTCCGGATAATGAGTTTTTTTAACACGCCACTATAGTCAAAATAATGTAAATAAATAATAACGTCGGATATAGTAATTAACTTGTTCTTTTTTAAGTTAATAATTAGGATAACGTGAAAATATATAAAAAAAATTAAAAAAATTACCACATTAATTTTCTATAATTTTATTGAGTTAAGAAAAATATAAACTGTGTAAATAAATTTCTAATAAAAGATTCTTCAAAATAATATTAATATTACAAACTTATTTCACAGTAAAATTCAGGAAAAAAAATCATTGCTTATGTAATGAGAAAAAATATTGTAAGTCGAGAAAAGAAACGGTAGAAAAAAAAAGATATCGCGCCAATCCAGCCGACCGGCCAAGCAGCATCATGTGTGGGCGTGAGAAAAGACGCCGGAGCTGGCGCGGCGAGGAGACATTAAATTTAATGTGTTTTAACGAAATTTAATTTAAAATTTAACAACCGGCAAAGATGACGAATTCATCTCGCAATCTGATTGGAAGAAAGGGATCATCTGTTGTCTGAATCACTGCTGTTTGGCGAGATGTGACGCCTAAAGACTCCTTTCTTCCTCTAGTCCGCGATGTTTTTTATAGAGATAAGACGTGTGAACAGTGCATCGGGAGTTTTGTTTTATTAAAAGTGTTAATATTTACTGTACTTCAGTACTCATTAATTTAATTTTTAGTTTAAATAAATGCCTTTTACAGTGGCCACAAAGTGATATATATAATAGTAAATTCAACTTAAATTTACCTGAAGTACAATTAATTGAAACTAGATCTATGTATGGTGTGCGTAGAATGGCAGTTTAACTGTATTAAATTATTATTATGTATCGCCAGTGTTCAAAAGTTAAGAAACTTCCGTTTTATAATTCATTTCATAAAGCAAATATAATATTGCAGTGTATACATTTCATATAGAGTGCAATATTGATGTAATTTTTAAAGTGATTACTGACATGACGTGTTTGTGTAATATTTTTAATAGCACAGCAGAAACAATTTTCAGTGAGTAAAGGTGGAGTCACATGGCGATTTTTACCATGCGACGCGACGCGAATAATGCGCACTTGCTGTAACATCCATTGGCGGCCATATTGGGCGATTAAAAGAAAAAGAGCATCGTAATTAACGCGATTACCTGCGAATTCGCCGCCGCATAGGATTTCACAGCTTTTAAGTTAAAATCGCGCCGCGTCGCCGTTGCCGCCCATGAAAATCCACCTTAACTAGAATTTACTTATTACTTGCAGAAAATCATTTGCCTCCATTGCTTAAAAAAAGATTAGTTGTAGGGCGTTTATAATTTTTATAAATAAATGCAAATTATTATTTAAAATAATAATTTTCAATTAATATCAACAAACGACGAGCTAAACGAGCCGAATATTCAAGAAAATATTTTTGGCGGCAAAAAAAAAATCCCCCCCCCCTAATTAATTTGGTTGCAGAACAGGTTTTTATTGGCTGTTTTGCACGACGTTTACGCAACGGAAACATACCGGTCCTAGGAAACCTCTTGAATCCGTATTTTGTTCACCGATATAAAACGGATCCGAAGATGGATTAAATCCGTTGTTGCAACATATCCTTGTTACATGGGGTGGCGTTACCTTACCCTTAAGATAACAATACTCTATTTTAACTTTACTAAACACAATTGTATTTTATTGTAAATATAAAATAAAACTTCTCTCAAGACTAAAAAACTAGTCTTGTTACATAATTATTATAATACTTCACATTTTACTATAGAATACTGTACTAAATTTAAATATTTTTTATGTAATTTTATTACGTTGAATTCTATGAATAAACAAATTAAAAAAAAAAACTATAGTTGTATACTTAACATTAACAGTATAAGTATAGGTTTTGTTAAAGTAAACTAAAATGCAAAATTAAATAAGTTGCATTTATAATATATTTTTATTAGACACAAAACATAGAAGCTATAATTATGATAATCATATTATAATAGCTTATTAACACAGATAACTCTTAAATATATTCCTTTTTCTGTACTTACAAACAAAATAAATCAGGAACCAGGAAATTGTCAGGAAACATTCAATACATGGTTGAGATCTATTCTTAGTAAAGACACTAAACAAATGTTTCTTTGTGTGAATCATTTCATTCTTACTACATATAATCTGTTCGCTTGAAGTAGTTTCTTTACGGGCTTGCCATTATATATTCTGTCAAGTATTTATCATGATTCACCAGTTGCGACTACCTGGAAGCCAAACTTTCCAGTCGCTGTGTATAACACGGAGCGAAGATTGTAGTGATTGTATGTACCCACTTCATGCAATGTCGATTGTTTAAATTAAATGGGATCACAATCTGACTATTGCATAAATATAGCCTGTTTAAAATGACAACTCTGAAAAAAAAAAAAAATGCTTTCAAGCAAACAGATTAAAAAAAAAAAGACTTCCAAAATATTTGAAATGATTTTTTTGTAATTTTGTCAGCAAAAATATGTACTTCGTTATCAGACTGAACATTGAAAAAGTTTGAAATGAACACCATTTCAAGGGTTTTCTAGGTGTACTTATAATTACTTACATTATAACTTTGTCTAAAAATAAATTCATTGTTAAATTCTGGATGAATTATGCGGTACAAACCAAGCAATTACTAAAATGTTGCAATTTTAATTTTCGTGTTTTTTTCTTTATTTCTCATCAGTCTTGTAAATTTTTAATTCTATGAAAATGTCAAATCACCAAAATAAAATGTATAGACTCCCAAATTGCACACACAATTATGACACTAGAGCTCCATGTAGAGATAATAATAAATTATATACGTCCAGTGAAGTTTATATGGTTCAATCCAAATCTTTGAAATTGATTCTTTAATCGGGATTATGTCATTATATATTATAATGAACAAATTTGAAACACAACTTTTTAAAGAGCATAAGTACCATGCAATGAGAGATTTCGGCAAATAGCAGCCATGATGCAAATTGACACCAAATAGTGGTCATTTGCCTACTCTATATAAAATCATGGTTTAATAATTACAAGATTATTAATTGACATCAATAAATATAATATTACTATATGTATTAAAGTATAGGACTGATATCACAACCAGTATTTCATCCCACATAGGTCCGTTTATATTTTAATGTATATTCAAAACATTTACAGTTGGGGATAAAAGCAGGGTATTATCTTTCATTTGTGTCCATGTGATTTTAATGTGCAGCACATAAAACAGGACATATTAAAAAGCCTTAAAGAACATTGAAGCAGCAATCTAATTTTTTTTTATGTAAACATGAAACTTCAAAGAGGAAAAAATATTCATACTATGTATAAAAAATTAAAACATGTTACACGTTCATACATGTTAATACAAGGGGCTCCTTGAAAATGACAATGGCTATGAGTGAAGATCTATTACCAAAATCTATCTAAGAAGACTGTGTGTATAGTCATAGCCCCTAAAAATTACCTCGACAAGTGATGAATTCTTCAATCAATACAGAGATGCCGTCCATGGCTATCTATTACTGAGGAAAATTTTCCAAGGTGAGGAGTGTAAGCTTTAAAAAAAAAATAATAATAATGTGACTCTCCTCTTAAATACTACAGAAAATTCTGTTTGGGTAAAATGGCTCTTATTGCTGTGTATGATGAAATACCCATAAGATAGATATGGATGGAGAATGGAGACCTCTCCATTGTAAAGAATTTTAAACACGTACACATTGCAAGTTAAATAAAGACGTCATATATTAGCTGTTGATTTTGAATTCAAAACTTGGCAACATAGAAAGAAAGTTTAAAAAAAAGGTATTATTAGAGTGATGCTTCAATGTTATTAAAAGTTTCTTAATACAGGATTATCTAACATTTATATGATATTAACACATGGCTTACTTTTCATGAAATAGATATTAATATTATGTAATTAGAGTTAATTTCTTAACTTCTTTTCGGTACCTGTTTGCAGATTTAATTGTCATTTAACGAAGCTTGAACATAATCTATTTTTATAATTAAGTCTCAAATGTTGATATTCAGTCAGCTTTATGTGAATACTGCAAATTGATTGTAGCCTTCAATTGAATTTAATAAAGTTGTAAACAGGATATTAAGAAGAGATTTAGTTCTACAGTATAGAATAATTACCAAATGGTCCAAGCACCAAAATATTGAACATAATAATAGAAAATATTTAAATATTAAATCTATATATAAATTAATAAATTATTTTATCAAAATATAGTTTAAAATTTTTAACTAATTAAGAAACTATGAGTGAGATAGGACCTCAATAAAATGAGACATAACAGAAAGTCTTTGTTTACATATTATTTTCTGTAACAACCAAGTATTGAACTTGCGAGATACTTTGTGCAGTGCGGTCTGTAATTGCTGGATATTACGCATGATATGATAAAACATGACAAGAAGTGATAGGGACGCACAACGACAAGTGGCAAATGGACTGTTTGCTCACGGGTAAGATCTACTCCGGCATGGAACCAGTTAACAGCATCTCATCCTCTGGTAGAGGGACTCGACGGTAGCTTTCAGTTGTCACAACGTACATGACGAGCATTCCAAACATGATCAGTACTAGACCGATCATGTTGACCATCAAACCTTCGGGTTCTAAGTCCTTATAGTTGGTGCTGCAAGCAAAGAAATGTTCTGGATCAGTGGCGTAATAGCCAGGGTAGTGGGGGTCACATTTCCCTTTAATTTTTTTAAGGAAGTCCCACTTTCTTGCCTACTTCTTATCACAAATTCCTCTTTTCTGACTACTTACTGCTTGTGACATGTTATGTAATTTAAAAATACAGCATTAACAAACTGAAATGCTATACTTTTGATCAGGTGCAGTAGAAAGAGAAGGAAAACAATGTATACTGCTAAATATATTGCCATCTCTATTTTATACCATTGGATTATATCAAATCCAAATATTTTATTATTTCCATTTCTTTCTACAATCATGCATTCATGTACATGATGATACAGCTTACATGTTAAGGTTTATAGAAGTAATAAAGCCAAATACGTAATTAATAACAATTCAACATTACTTGAAGTTATTCATTCATTGTTAATGTAGTTCTTTATACTGTACTATAAAAACACTTATCAGATAGCCACTTTCTAACACTCACTAAAAACAACTTCAAATTATCAATACGTAATTTTAATATTACAAGGCAGCTTATTATGCAGTACATAGTATATAGTCAGGAAACTCATAAAGGGGCCCTTCTTATACATATTTAGTCTAAATATAAATAAGTGCAATTAAATTCTTTACATTTCTAGTATTATGATTGCAATGTTGCTTGAAATGTGACATATATATATATATTTTTTTTTTTTACATACAGTACATCACACTTTTTATAATAAGAATACAAGGTAGAGTTAAAATTTTAAATATTTTTACACAAGAAGACTTCTTTTTAACAATGAACACGAGACATATTACATTCTTTTTTAACATAAAAAGTCTATTAATATCAGGAGAATGGCCCCAACAGATAACTACGTACATTATAAATTTTAAAAAAAATTGTTTAAAAACAAAATAAAACTTACATGGTCCAATTTGCTTTCTCCAGAATGCCCATCAGAGCGGCTGTGATCGAGAAGATGAATCCAGCCATGCCGAAGAAGCGGTGAACTGGCATGTAGGCTGAGCGAAGACCAGTTTTTGCTCCGGGCCACAGAAACGTCACCAGTCCAGCAAAAAACTAAAGCAAATGGAAAACTTGGAACTCGCAGTGCAGTAATGCAAAGAAAATACAAAACTATTCTATTGTGCATATTACTAAGAAAATCAAAGTTAAAACAAAATGAGATGGTGAACTAGTTTTTTCAGATTTATTTATGTACTACAGTTTTCCCGTAAAACCCGAATCTTGGGAACACATTTGCAGATTGATACGTACCCTGCCTTTTTCCGAACACATGCAAAATTAGCTTCATGTTTTCATATTTTAAATACGTAAAGTATAAACATGTATATATATATAGAATAATTGGTCACCTGGCAGGAGAAGAGGATAACAGCAGTGAGCCCCACCCAGCTGTGTAGAGAGTAGAGATTTGGGATTGGTGGCTCGGCAAGGTTGTGCGAGTCAAACGCAGCCTGTAGTCCTATCACCACCAGGACAAACGTCAACACGTGCGAGCCAGCATGGATGAACTTCAGTTGACGCTTACGGCGGTAGCGCAGCGATCGGAACATCATAATTCCTGTTTACAAATTTTATTTAGACTTCAAAATATATATATATATATTTATATATATATATATAATATATGTATAGGTATACTGTATATATTAACAGTAAGATGCTACGATAATACTTGCCATTTCCATATAAAAACACCATAGACAGGGTCATGAGAACAGGATGCCAGTTAAACTCCAGTTTGGGATTTGAAGTCCATGCAAAACCACCTCGATAATGGCCTGCCCAGACAGTAACTAGAATGACAGCAACTGCTCCCATGCCTTGAGCAAGGCCATAGAAGAGAGGGAAACCCTCTAGTTCCCTCCTGTTGATTCCAGAGCTCTCCATTCTGCAGTCAAACAACTTCTAGCTGGGCCAGGTGTATCAAGTTACCTGCAAAAACATAGCCATATAGGTTTTAGTTTTCATCATTGTAATCACAAACCTCTTCTGCTTTATTGACCCAGGCACAGGTCTATAAAAAAAATCAGAGAGATCCATAAAAAAAAATGGGTAGGGGAATGTTGCCCATTTAAATCCAACATTTCAGGGGGGGCAGAGGGTGCGCCCAAGATACCGGTAGTGTAGATTATCTTGAAGTGCGCCTCCCCATCCCTCTCTTTTCTCCCGGGCCTTTACCTGAGGCCACATATGCACGATACATACATAAAATAATGACACATCCCCCCTTATGGGATAAGTCAGCAGCATTATTACCTTGACTGCCAGAAATTGCCCTTGATTCTTACATACTCCACTTGCTTCAGAAATATGCATACCCATTGTACTATAGACACTCTTTTGCTTTCTTCACTCATCTCTATTGCACATAGTACTCTCTACTGTACGTATGTAAAGGTGCTTTCACATATTTGAAAATTGCTATGGAGTCCATAGAATTAGAAGTTCTGTAAGCCTTTCACATACTCTTGTTTGTCTGCGGCAGCTGTGGCAGAAAATCAAGATGATTTTGATCAAATTTATTTTTGCTATGGCGTGTCGTAGAACGCTGCAGATCACGATCTCTACGGCGTAATCAACAACATTTGCTATGGCGTGTTGCGGCATGATTCCTGATTCCGTAGCGAAATCGGACTATGTATGTGAAAGCATCTTTATACATATAATATGCATATGTACAGTACATTTTCTACAGTATGATAATAGCTCTATGCATATAATAGTAAAATTACTAAAAATAGTAATATGAAGCTGGCTATATAAGCAACAGCAGTCCAGTGCATTCGCCTTGAGTGCATTCATGGTGCATTGCAGTTGAAACACAAAAGAGCTATGATCACCTCTATGATTGCTAGAACAAAAGTATTATATATTACATATGTAATATGATGTGCATACAGGCTGAATTTTTTATTGCTGTTACTTGTGCTGGCAGTCGATGTGTTTTACGTATGCCGTATGCACAATATGATATGCATACATATATATATATATATATATATATATAATATTTATATATATAATATATATTATATAATACAGTATATATAATGCATAAATAATATGGAGTATGGAGAACTTTTTACGTATTTATACTTGCCTTTCCTTCGTTAGCTGCAGCCTGCTGCAGTTTGTTAATAGTTAATACCACAACCACATTAATACCACAGCCAACAAGGTTCTTTGACCAACAAGTTAACACAAGAAAAAATAACAAATTGTACAGTATGCATACCTCTATGAGTACAAGTCAGGTACAACTGGTACAAGCAAGAAAAGTATGCATATAGTCAAAGAACTCTTTTTGAGTAAAGTGAAGAAAGTGACAACGAACAGCTGTTCAAGCGTTTCCGTTTCCGGTTTTTCAACTCCAAAGCGGGAGCGCTTCACTCAAATTTTAAAATGTAATTTATTTGGTCAGAATTTATTAAATTATTTGTTCTATATATTAATATATATCATGCAGTTCTTAATTAATTTTCTTATCTGAGTTCATATATTTAAATGAGACTTATACAGAGACTGCGTGATCTCTACTGTAATATGAGACGTTACTGCACTTATTAATCATTAAAAAAAATCACATATTTATTTACAATATTATATATATATAATAAAAAAAAGCTCTCTTTTTCTATATATTTATCTTACAATTTCTCATTTTATGGACTATTCCCAATTTTTCCTCTGCGTCACGTACCGGCCAGCATATATATGCACCCTCCCGGTGATGATATGATATTTGATATTATGCGCATGATCCATGATGTTATAATCATGGGAGCAGGGAGCTGAGTCCAAAAACATATGTGAAAAAGTGACCAAAAGCCGAAAATAAGGCTCATCGGGTTTTGGTTTTTCTGATTAAATTTAACCACAACTAGATGTGGTTAATTTTGTTTGACCAAAAGCCGACGAGGTCTCTCTCAACGGGTTTTGGTTTTTATGATTTGACCAGATGAACTATAGTTATAATTGTGATCAAATTTAAATGAACAAAAGCCGACGAAATATTTGTTAATTTCGGGTTTTGGTCAAAATGCAAAAACCACAACTAGGTTAATTTGGTCACTTTTTTTGGACATTGTCCGAATTCGGCTTAATTTGGGTGCTAACATATATATTATACACTATATACAGAGTGAGCCACTCACAATTCGTGTTTCATTTTCGGTCATGGAGTTTTCATTGAAAGGTTGTTCGTGGAGCTTTAAAACTTTGTACCTTTTGATAGCTGAGATATATAGCTTTATATGGTATACAATTTTTGAATTTGAATTTTTTTAGTGAATCTTTGATGATTTTTTTTAACCTTTTCATCAATTGTGGGGGTTTTCAAACCTAAAAAGTGCATTTATTTTATGAGATTTCCATGTTAACTTATATAGTACATGTGATTCAAAATTTCTATTCAATGTGCATGCATCAAATTCTTATTTTAATGGTCGAGCGTGGCGCAGTGCATTGATCGGTTCTCGTTAGATCACCAAAGTCAGGCTACGTCGAGCGTGGTTAGTACTTGGATGGGTGACCGTTTCAAGTAAAAATTACGTTGCTCCCTCCCTGGGGTAGATTCGTCTCGCTTTCTACCCAGTGCATCAGTGATGCACTTGTGTGTGGTTCCCCAGGCTATGGACATCAGTGACATCACTTTGGTCCATTGATAAAAAGTAGAGGTATATATCCGTCCTGACTGAGGTTTTCCACGGTTCCCTCAGTTTCACCTCAGCGAATGCTGGGACGCATAGCAGGCCGTGGCCACCATCCTTTCCCTCCCTTATCCCTATACCCATTACCCCGCCGCGAGCTGTAAGCTCTTAGGAGTGTAACCTTGTAAAAAAAAAAAAAAAAAAAAAAAAAAAGTGACTTAATTACACTTTTTTTAATCAAATGGTGCTATGATATTTTAAAAATAACCAAAACAACTCTCCATTAAAAAATGAACTCTAACACATCAAATAATCAATTAAAGCTTCTTTCTGCAATGTCTTTGCCAATTGCTATATTCAATCAGGCTTCATTTTTTTACCACAGGAATAACATTTTTTGAATTTTTTAAATCGATTCACATGGATTTGATGATTATTTTTAACTCTAATTATAAAATTCTTAATTTGAACCTATTAAAAAATTAAAAAGCTATTCCTATAGAGTAAATAATAAAGCCTGGTTGATGAATGGCAATGTCAAAAAGAATTAAGCTAAATTGATTATTTGATGCGTTACAGTTAATTTTTAATGAAGGATTATTTTGGTAATCTCTCTCTTCTCTCTCTCTCCTCTCTCTCTCTCTCTCTCTCTCTCTCTCTCTCTCTCTCTCTCTCTCTCTCTCTCTCTCTCTCTCTCTCTCTCTCTCTCTCTCTCTCTCTCTCTCTCTCTCTCTCTCTCTCTCTCTCTCTCTCTCTCTCTCTCTCTGTAGCAATATAGCAGCAATAAAAATTTTAAAATTAGAAAATTTTCAACTTTAAATTCAAATTCCTATATACGTGTGTATGTGTGTGAAACAATTTAAACAATTTAAAAGGAAAAGCTGTTTCTGCTGTAAAAATAAAGTCTAGCTGCATGATTCAATAATAATGCGGGAAAAAAATAATTTTATTATTTAATAATTCAATTCAAACCCAAATTTTCAAAAAGGGTTGATTAGATTAATAGATTAATTTTAATTAATTTCATACAATAAATTCAGAAATTCGATTTGAAGATCTGTGAAATAACAATTCGATAACGTCGTATAAAATTTCTTTTTTCACTTTCATTTTAAAACCACCATTCATGGTCGTTGAAATAAAGTTATAAAATATGAAGATTGAACATTTCAAAGCTCTACTAACAAGGCATCCTTCCTCAATGCAAAATCTATGATCGAAAATGTGAGACACAAATGCACCCCCTACTCTGGGTATGGTACCGTACACGTAAAGTTTTCTTTATATAATAAAATATCAAGATTCGAACTATACAGTCGTTAATAACATATATCATACTATGCACAGTAAAAAAAAAAAAAATCTTGATGTACCGATTATATATATATATATATATGCGTACTGTATTTACATTATAATGATTATAATAATAGACAATAATGGTTGCATTTTTTTATTTCATAATTAGAAAATATACCTAAAATTATGCTTTTCTGAATTTTTTCAGATTTTTTGGAGTGCGGGAACTAATTTTAAAAAAATATTTAAACTCTCTGAATTAGGGTGGTACACTTGATGGGACAACCGTGACGTCATTTGTCGTGCTGTGATTGGCTATTGATGACATCACGGTTGCAGTGATTGGCTATTGATGACGTCACGGTTGTCCCATCAGATGTACCACCCTAATTCAGATATTTTAAATATTTTTTAAAAATTAGTTCCCGCACTCCCAAAAATCTGAAAAAAATTCAGAAAAGCATAATTTTATGTATATTTTCTAATTATGAAATAAAAAAATGCAACCATTATTGTCTATTACATAATTACATAATTACATATAGATTATTATATTTATATCGTTTAATAACATTTAAATACAGGCATGTTAATATTTTTTTATTTAATTCCTTGCGCTATTTGATATACATAAATATATATATTATACATAAAAGTTAATAATATATGTGGTTCTACCACTTCTACATTTTGTGATGTTACAGACCTGTATATTAACTGTAATATATTGTGCCAAGTACTGGTACATTGCACGGATCGACAAGCTGGGGAAGCTGTTATATAATTATGTAGGCCACTTACCGGAGGACAACAACAACCTGTAGCTGTCGAGTATCTAGGCGAGGCTCAAGACCACAAGCAGTGTGACTCGCATGTGATGACTGCAGCTGCAGTTAGGGCTCTGCCGATCGTCCAGCCGTTGAGGAGGGAGTCCCACATTTGTTCTCCACCACACGCAGCCAATACGGAGCCAGAACTTAGCCACGTGACTGCGACTTATTGATCCGCTCAGTCTTGAAGATATCTCGCACCAGCTCGCGCATTACGTATTTAAAAAAAAAAGAAAGAAAAAAAAGATGGTTCACATTTTATAATAAACCGCGTGTTTTGATAAGCATTTTATTTTTATACAGCCTGATGTTTTATTATAGATGACAGATGACTAAAAATTAAAGCGTTATTCCAGCATAAATATGTAATAAAATCTAACTCTATATATAATGAATAAAATATAATTATTTTTTGAACGGTTCCTCTTGAATTAATTATTATATAATGCTTGCATAATTATATACATATATTAAGTGCATGAATTTATTTATACAGCCTTGTACAATAATTACACAATTAAATATATTAATTGTGCTTATCCATTATAGTACCGCACAGTATAATCTGTATAATTAATAAATGTAAATTATATATTATAGATATGCACATTACATTAATACAATAAATCTCATCATTTTAATTAATCAAGCAAAATAAATTGCATTCCAAGGGGGTATTTTTATATACAGCGATGCACCACTATGAGCTTGAAAATCGAGGCGGGGTGATTATTATATTATATATATTTTTGGCTAATGTAATGTATTATGGGAATATTACATAATAACTTAATTGGTTTTAATTATATATATATTATATGTTATAGTTGCTTAAAATTGAAAAAAAAAAACATGGGTACTATTTTTATTTTTTAAGCCTATTCATATAACTTTTTATCTTATTTTCTTATTTGTATTATAATCATAGAAAAATAAAAAATGCTGGACCAATTCGTTTTTGTTTTTTTTGTTTTTTTTTTTTTTTAGTTAACGATTGACCTCGGTTATTTAATTTGGAGACAAAGAATATTGCATGCGATATTGCTGTCAGAAGGAATCGAATGAAATAAATTTCCATCCATAAGGCCCCATGTTAAACCTCGACCTCAATTTTCACAAAACTGATCAGACCACATATATCTCATATATCCACTGCAAAATTTGTATGCCAAATTTGTATGATGGCGAGTTCAAAGTCCTCTGTAGCAAGTCTTGTTGAAATAAAGGGGCCGGGCTGATTTCGAGATCTTAATTATAACTGAGGTTCATCCTTAAAACACTTGCAAGTCTAAGAAGTCTTTTATACCAAAGGAATAAAATTCCTAAAATTTGGAGGGACTTCTTGTTCTTAATTGTCTTCGTTTGTGGGGAAAAAAAATGCAGGATCCACCTATAGCCCACGTATTTTTCCTATAAGATAACCAATTCCTTCTACGTTTACACCACTGGTTCATATTCATTGTAAAAAACTTTTATATATATAAATAGAAAAAATTAATTAAATGTTCAAAATACAAAAAAATCACATGCTACACTATTATACATTCATACATAAATACTATGTAATAATATATTATACACAGTATTTATTTGTAGTACATACTCGTACTATATATAAGTTTGTCGCATAAAGAGTGAAACATTATATATGCAGTACGTGATGTAGGTGCTACAAGGGTATACGCAACGTCGCCCAATTTCAATAACCACTTTAAATCTAAAAACAGTTTACTTTTATGATAAAGGAAAAACGTTTTTTTCTGTTGAAATTGTTAAAAATACACAACTATAATGTTGATTATTAATAATCAATTGAATGATTTGATGTAATTTTTACTTTACTGAATGGTGATCTCGAGCTTTTTTATACGTTGCATCATATATTCCATATTATAATATTACTTTATTAAAAATTTATATAATTGTTTCTCTTTCAATAAAAGTATCAATTATAGCATGTAATTCTTGCGGCAAATATTGTGAAACTTATTTTGTGATCTCACATCTGCTGCATTATAGTTGATATGTTTGACAGTAGAAACCAATTAGAGCGGTTCGAATTTAGGAGAAACGTCATCAGGTTCAGCCTCCCTCCGCAGCGCCCTCAATTCCGCGATTTCATGCCTTTTGTTCGTTGCAATCCGACTTATGTCCGTGTCCATTATGCTGCAGTCAGTATAAGTCACGGCATAACCAGAGCATCCATCTGTCATATATGGCACGAAACTCATCGAGCATGAGCATAATAACCATCACGCGAGCAAGTGCAAGTTTTAGTTTATACAGTTTATAACAAGGTTTATAGGTGAAAGGACTGAAAGGGTATAATTATGCAACTTGGAACAAAATAGAAAGTCTCGTCAGTCTCGGGACTCATCACAAATATACGTACATAGTTGACATGGTAAAGAAACGTGTAATAGTTTATTTAACTATTGCACGTTTAACACGTTTCTTTTTTAAATAATATATATATATATATAATATATATATATATATAATATATATATATGTATTTACATATTATATTATATATTAATATATTATTAATTGAATATTATACAGCTAATATATATATCGTTGATCAGCGCATATATATATAGCGCAATATATTACATATTTCCTACAATAGTTCTTCGTTATTCGGGGGGAGGGGAGGAGGACCATTTAAGAAGTTGGTGGAGAAAAGATATAGGACGCACACCACCAATTTTACATGTTTTTTTCTCTTTTTCTGAGCTACCATGACCAATTTGGGGAAGGGGTGGATATAAATTAACCCCTGCACACCCACCTCAATGTCTGCACCACTGTTTTTTTTTTGTTTTTTTTTTTTAAATTGTTTATTCAGAACTCAAACATACATATTACAATAGAAATACAAGATAAACCCCAAGAGTTTAGAACTCGTAGACGGGGAACGTTAGTTTGTTATTTAAAGATTTCGAACAAAATATAATCAATATAATCCTTTTAATGATAGAGAATATAATTATAAATAGGGTATAGACCCCATTTAAAATATAGTTATGCAAGCGCAACAACTTTATTTTTCCTTGTATAATAATGTAATCATTATAATGTTACATTATAATGTAATAATGTCATCTTTATTTTAGCTCTATCTATAATGGACAACATACATGAAAAAATTTTATTGCAGAAATGAATAGAGGGTACCAAATTATGCTACTCTGATTTTTTTCAGATTTTTTTGAGACCCGGATATATTTTTAAATAATTATTGAAAGTCCTGTGATTTCAGTTGGCACCCCTGAATTCTTAATAAAGAGGATAGAGACTGGGCGCCTATTGACGCCTCCAGGGGGCGTGGCCGCACTTTCAATAATTATTTAAAAATAGTTCTGGGTCTCAAAAAAATCTGAAAAAATTCAGAGTAGCATAATTTGGTACCCTCTATTCATTTCTGCAATAAAATTTTTTCATGTATGTTGTCCATTATAATGCAATATGCAATGCAATTATATAACCATCGAAGCATTTTTGCTTTTACATTAAAAAGAAGAAAAAGAAAATATCATGCAGTGTTAAATATGTGTTTGCATGTGTAAATGTATCATCAATTAATTATTAAATATAATGATTTATATATATAATATATACCTAACAGTTTTAACTTACAATTTTAGAGTCTAGTTTACCGGACAACATACATAATATATAAAATACTCATTTCGTGAGAAAATTTATAAAATAATAATATTCTGTTAGTGATAAGCACACTATAAATTGTGTTCTGTTTCTGTTAGTGCAATTTATTATAAGTTTAGTGTTTAAATATATGTATAATATATAATACATATAAATATAACAACAATTCTAAATAATTTTGCATTATTGTTAACACTTAAAAATTATATTTTTTAAATAATATATAGAATATATTATGCCATTAGTAATTGGGGAGTTTTAGGGGGGGTATTTATAAATATAGGGGTTTCCCCCCAACTTTTGCACTTATACTCACGGAAAAACTGTAACTTAATTTGATTGAAGACCCGATCTTTGTTTCATGCAATATTTGCAGTCATATTCGTGTTATAACTACACTGTATAGAGGCGTGAAAGGGGAGCTTGACAGCTGCATGATGGGCCGAGATATTAAATATCACTCTCGGGGAACTATAATCTCTTGCTCATTACCATAATGTCACAGTCGAACCCAAGCCTTTTCGTAGGACAGTGTGAGAGGAATAATCCCTCATAATCATCATATTTCTTGAAGCTAGTTTTTATAATTTTCTATATAAGCATCTTGAAGATTCTTGAATTAAAATTTAACACAACATAATTATAGAAATTAGGTTATTCATTTTGTTAAGTTTGAATACTGTTATAATTTCAGCTCAGTGTCCTTTTATTTACTGAAATATATCACTTGCCTCATGCAACATCTAATGTGCGAGATGAGAGAGAAAGAGATTATTGAATGCAAATGATAGAAAAATGTGTACGGTGGGGTAAAGAAATTAAGCGCCTACAAATAACATATTATAAAATCTTGGACTTTATTTTATTTATTTATTTATTTATTTATTTAATTTTTTTTTTTTTGCTTACCGCCGCGCGAGCAAAGAAAATGAAGAAATCACAAACCATGCGTGCACAACTATTTACGTTACATCAGTACTAGCTAGGACATACACCCAATTTTTTACGTTCATATATTATAGTAACTAATTATATGTATAGGATACATACAACAGAAATTAAATATTAAAAAAGTAAGTGCATGGCGCAAGTATACATATCATGCATATATCATATCATATACATATATATAGATATCAAAAAATAATATGTCAATGATCAAGTCGCAGCAAAGTATTTTCATGCGTGTTTTAAAGAGCTAGAGAAAAAAGTAGGTAAAGAAAGTAAAAAAAAAAAATGTTTTTAAATATTTATGCTGATGGCATATATAAGCACTTGCTGCCCCCCACCCCTTCCCCCGGAAGAAATAATAATCGATTAATTGACAAATCATGAGCACCATTAAAAAAATGGAAACAAATCATTATCTTTAAAGGCCCTGTGACCATTCCACAGTAGTAAGTCCACAGTTAGTATTGCCTCAGTATGATAAAGCTGCATAAAAAAAAATTGTTCCAGCAGAAATAATATCAGAGATAATAGCCGATGAAAAGGCACCTGTGACGTCATTTGTACCCATTCTGCGGTGACGGTATAGGGAAATCCCTGCAAAAGGTAGGTTCACTCTAGCTAAAACCACAGACATAATTTTAATTCTGGAATGTTGAAATTTTACCAGGGCAGTCTTGATAGTATTTGTCAAGTATACTGAAAGAATTTTGTTGTTGACATTCACACAGACTGACTTATTGCAGTAGCAAAAAGAGAAAAATGTTGCATAGGAAAACAATGTTAAATTTTTGGCTTATCTTGCTACTGCAATAAGTCAGTCTGTGTAAACGTCAACAACAAAATTCTTTCAGGATATTTGAAAAATACTATCAAGACTGTCCTGGTAAAATTTCAACATTCCAGAATTAAAATTATGTCCGTGGTTGCAGCTAAAGTGAACCTACCTTTTGCAGGGATCTCCCTATACCGTCGCCGCAGATTGGGTACAAATGACGTCACAGGTGCCTTTTCATCGGCTATTATCTCTGATATTATTACTGCGGGAACAATTTTTTTTATGCAGCCGTATCATACTGAGGCAATACTAACTGTGGACGTAATACTTTAAATTGGTCACAGGGCCTTTAACTAGCAAAATAATTATCACAATATAAATATAATATGAAAAAATCACTTATTTCACATAGTTATAATTTATTGAAATTTAAATTATTTAAATAATAACACAAATTAAACCGTATATAACAATTCACTAGTTTTTTGAAAATTTAAGCACAAACTATAGAGTCAAACATTCAATAAATGAATTTGTGAAATGGATACACATTTAATAAAACTTTACATTCATCTTAGCCGACACTAAGCTGATCGTCCAAGTCAACATCCTTATTAGCGGCGGTCCCACGCGGGTCAATTGCAGGCTAATCTGCATCGCGTGCGGCTGCGACAACAAAGGGATGATCCTGACGAGCGGGGGAATTTGTTCCGCCCCCCTCACCCCTGTCTATGTTACCACGAGGGGCGACGTGGCATATGTTGCACATTATGCACCCCTCCCCTAAATTATATATATAACAAGCGTGAAAATCTCGCCAACTCTATATTAATTTTTGCCCAATCCTCTCTATCATAACTATAATAATTTCTTCATATCTATTCTAATTTATTACATAAAATTAATATTATACCGTAATATATAACATCAATAATAAACTATATACAGAGTAGATTTATTGAAAAATAATTTATGCTGTATAATATATTATTATATAATGCATGGATGATGATAGACAATAGACAAAAGTCATATCTCATGTATTGTTTACTCTATATTAGAGGGCAGAAACTTTGTACTGTGTTCACATTCAAATAATAGTGATAATTTTTGAACTTTCATCAGAATTAAACAAAGCTCTTCAGTTATATAAGGTTACATCACTTGATTCTTCCAACTGGACAAAGTTGAATATAAAATGGGGTACTGACCGGTATTTGAGTTAGCAATACTAGTAAAAAGTACTGTGAATTCTATGAAGAACGAGCCCTATTAGAGCATTCTACGACAATTTGCTGATTTTATATGAATTTTTAAAACTTTTTTTGGTGACGTCATACCATTGAATCTTAAATGGGGAAATGCATCAATTAAGGGTAAGGTAACGCCACCAATGTTAAAAAAAATCCCTCTCACAAAAATTCTGAAAAAAATTTAAAATGTTCTCCTCTATACCCCCTATCAGTACCTAAAATATCAGGTATACAAATACGATCTAGTTTTTGAGTTAGGAATTTTTAAAGTTGACTACTTTAACATGGAGAAATGAAACTCCCATGTTAAATTGGTCAACTTTAAAAATTCATAACTCAAAAACTAGATCGTATTTGTATACCTGATATTTTAGCTACTCATAGGGGGTGTAGAGGAGAACATTTTAAATTTTTTTCAGAATTTTTGTGAGAGGGATTTTTTTTAACATTGGTGGCGTTACCTTACCCTTAACATTGCTAAAATGAAAAGTTATTGAAGTACGAATTTCAAACCTTCATTATCGTGATTCTTATAGTACCTGAAAACCCTGCAAATTAAGTTTTGGTTACATTTCAATATTAAGTATGGGATTTGGCAATGTTAACTGATCTATTTTACCATTTAAGATTCAATGCTATGACGTAATTTTTGAGAGGTTTTAAAAATTCATAGAAAATCAGGAAATTGTTGTAAAATGCTGTAATAGGGCTTGTTCTTCATGAAAGTCTCGTGCCTTTTAAAATGTTGACAAAAACTTGAAACTTTTTTTTTTTGGTCAGTACCCCATTAGGATTAATTCAGTTTATTGGAGTGTTTTATGTTGAGGTCAGCTCTGATCTAAATTTAAGTATTAATATACTATAATATTATTATATAATAGCTGCATTACATGTATTGAGGGCTATATAGGCGTTCAATCAAACAAAATTATATTTACCAAGTAAATTATAATATTAAATTTGCCAAAAATATTTCTGGCATAAGCATCAATTAAGTAATTTTTGTACATAACTGTATGTTTGGTATGTACTTAAAAACTATTGTATGTATATTATATTATTATATAATATAATAATATAAGTGGAGTGGAGGTGTGGCGCAGTGCGCTTGACCGGGTCTCGTCAGATCACCGAAGTCAAGCAACGCCACGCGTGGTTAGTAGTTGGATGGGTGACCATTTTCAACAAAAACCACGTTTCCCACCCAGGGGTAAAACGTTGCGCTTTTCCACCATGTGGTTCCCCTGGCTTTGGACCATTGCACTTCCGGTTCATTGACAAAAGCTGTAGCGTCCATCCTGGCTGAGGTTTCCACGTTTCCCTCAGCCGCAGGCAAATGCCGGGATGGATTTGCAAGGCCGTGGCCGCCCCCGTTCCAGAAGAGCCCGCGAAACGCTCAAGTTAGGGTTTCGGAAGGTTCGGGGTTTCAAAGTAGTATGTAATTAGTAAATAAAAGTACCCAATAGGGTTTGATTAAAAATTAAAAAAAAATAAAAATAAAAAAAAATATTATTATATTTTCATTTCTTGGAACAGGTTTTAATGCAACATATTTATGCATTATATTAAATATATAAATGTACATGTACAGTCGACCTCAGTTCTTAAAGAAAGGAACAGGAAGAAAAAAGTTATGCAATCAATTTTTTAGTATTCATATTTTTTGGGTTGAGGAACTTCTTCAAACATCATTTTATTGCTCTCTAAAGGTCAATGGCACCATCCTGGCAGATATAATAAATCTTTCCCATCTTTTCAGTGCAGTACACGCTCATAAAAATAATATAATTTTTGAGAAAATTAAAGAAAACGGGAAACAGGATAAAGTTATTGAAGTTATTGAGATACATGACATATAAGGCATTGAGCTCTATACAAGGCTAGAGGGCTAATCAGCTGTTTTAGGCGCGCACGGCGTCTGGGAGGAAAGTGGGTGGTGGTCGGTGCTATCGAATGCCTGGTTGACCAACCTAAGAAAGTTTCCTTATAAAATAAATATTAAAAGTTACACTGCAGTTGGCAATTCTGAGGAGAATACGTTGGAATGTGTGACGAAAGCGCAATCTCCCACCCACTTCCTCCCGCCGGACCGTGCGCACAGTTTAACATTGAGAAGTATAGGGCATTATCCCTCTAGCCTTGTATAGAGCTCAATGATATAAGGATATAAATTGAAAAAATATTATATCGTCAAAATTTAGTCAAATCAACATCTAAAAAATAATAAAAAAATTATAACACAGAAACTTCATCACATTATTTTTTTATTTGATCAAGTTATAATCAATTTGTTCTTTAATTTTTAGGTTTGCCATCGGGAAATAATGAGCAATGACCGCCAATGGTGCCATTTTCTTTTGGAAAGAACTTCTTCAACACTGGAAACGTCTGTATTCCAATATATTTTTTAAATATATTCCCATGGCAAACTCATAAAAAACTAAAAATACAAATTAAATATGAAATCAAAGTTGTCTAGCATATATAGCATAACTTTATGTTCTATTCATGCATTAAAAATTAAAATGTGTGAATTATTCACTCAATGCGAATTATGTCCCTTATTAATATTTTCTTTAACCTCGACAATCACAAAGTTAATAATTATTGCTGCAAATATTTGCCCTTATAGCACTCATATAGCAATTATTCAAGACACTTGCGATTTCAAATTAACTATAAGTTATCTAAATAGTTCTATTGTATAATTAAAGCAATTTATCATGCAGTTATGTTACATTTACAATTAAAATTAGGTTTTATTAAGTTAAATGACATCATGAACACGTACTACAATTGAATTTATCTTGACATGTTTGTTTACACGTGTTTTAATTTTAATAATGTCTAAATGATGAATAAAATATAAACATTAATTTTAATGATAGAGGCTTGACGCAGCCTCGATCTTTTTGTATATTTTACTCTTATGTATAATTAAGTAAATTGTTAACGTGTGAAATCTTTTCATTGAAGTTTGTTTATTGTACGAGAGTGCAAAATCTCTACAGCAAATTTGTATCTGATCATCGCAATGTGGACATATGCAACTCTTCCTTATGTCAATTTCGGACCAACCTGATGAATGCTCTGTTTTAAGGTTTTGAGCTTTTTTTTTTTTTTTTTTTTTTTTTTTTTTTTTTGCTATTTACTGTGCATGACTATTATTTTACTGTGTTTTTTTTTTCTCTCTTATATTTATATTATAGTCATTTTTTTATTAGTACCATTATTATATGTGTTGTTTTACTTGTTTTTGTATGTTGTGTATTATTGATTTTATTATCAATAAAATTGGTCATTGGTTCTGTAACTGTTGCCGAATAAATAAGAATTTAATTTAATTTTAATTTTGAAGAATTCTACTAATTTGATTTGAACACGTTATTACATGCAGAACAGCTTTAAACTGCTCGTAAAATATATCTTATTACATGCATGGTTAATAACATTTTAAATAAATGTAATTTTAAGTGTATGAGTGATCGAGAGCAACAATAAATTTTGAAATTTATATACCTCAGAATAAAATTAAGACTTTTTTTTTCTTCTTTTTTTTCATGTGATGACTAAAAGCAAGATTTAGAAATTGAAATTTATTTACATTCCGAATAACAAACCAAAATTAGATTTTGAAATATAAAATACCACCACTGTTGCTAACAATTCTAAATTATTACATAATTTCATTTTTTTTTTCATGCAATAATATACATTTTGCTTCCTTTTTTACTTTCAATAAATCAAAGCACATTGCACATTACGAATGTGTTATGAGAGCAATATTGCGACCCTCGGCGAAGGCCGTGACACCTGCGGCCGCAGGGGTTGGTTGGGTGTGCTCCGTCGCAGAGCGGGTAGCCAATCAGCTTTCTCCAACGTATGCCCCGCCCCCTGGAGCGGCTCACAAGGGTGGACACCCCGAAGAGGGTGCAGTTGAGAGCAAGAGGAAATCGAGAGGGATGACAAGTGGACCTCACTGAGTCGTTGAATTCTTAAGGTAAGTTGGCTTATAATTCAATAGTTGTTGCTTCAAATTAAAAAAATTATAATTAATTAACAAAATTGTTTAGTTTCTGATAATTATCTACATAAAACAAGCATTAGAGGTTAAAAAAACTGCCATTCACTTATCAAATTCCAATTTTGAGTTCAGTGATCGATGCAATGTATTTTAGTTTATTAGTGAATTAACAACAATTTCTCAAAACAAATTATTCAATTCAAATTTAAATTGGCTAAAAAATAATAGTCATGGGAAATCATGGCAGGGGGAAATAATTTTTCGGAATGTGTTATACAATACATGACGGTTCGAGTTTGTAAATTATAGTTAATTAGTAGTCACAGTTCCTAATTTACTATTTTTAAATATTACGAAAGATAGAAAAGAATGAATTGACATTCAGATCATTCATGAGGTTTAATATATGACAAAGAAACAGAAGTTAAACTTTAGACATCCGCCGGTGTTGATGCTTCTGCTACTTCCATCGATATTTCTAAAATGGCGTTGCATCTTGCAACATAAGCTACTCTATACTGTCTAGACGCTAGTTCAGTCCATGCAAAACTGCCAAAGTAAAAAATATGTATTATAAATATTTCATTATTATAGTATCTAAATTTTTACACTTTCTACAGCATAAGAGTTTGCATTTTTTAAAATTGATATTTAATAATAATATTAATAATGTGATATCATAATATGTAATAATTGCATGTATATTATAATATAAATGTAGTATTAATTTCCTACATGACCAAGTGCTCCAGATTTACAGATTTATACATGCACACCTAACGTTGATGCTTGTCAGTCTCTGTAATATCATGCATGATATTATAGAGATAATATATGGAATCAAAATCGTGCACATAATATATATATTTTATTAAATTGGGATATAAAAATATTCTATAGTATTATACTGCTATTAGATTTGTAGGACAAATTTGTAACACTATTTAATATTATCCCACGAATCCCACAATGGTATAGAATGAATTCAATGAAGAGTTATTAATTTATTAAAGTTATTTCTATAACGCAAGACGCAAGAGCTTTTTCTCTTCTTCTTTTGTATATTTACTTTAAATTGCTATAAATTTATTAATATCATGCATTATAAACCATATTTCTTTTACTTTCAACTCTATATGTGATATTAAAATTTCAGTTCAATTTATTAAATATAAATATAATATAATAATTATTAAAATTATTGATAAACGCAAAGACTTAATTTCCGTATATAAAAAAAGTCTATGTAAATTGAAAATTGGCATCATTGAGTCATGGTTTTGGAGGATGTCATAATTATTCGTATTGAGAGAATTAAGAGGACTGAGGAATCATGGCTGCTTGCTTTTGCACTTTGCAGCAATGTCGGGCGTGGTACAGCAGGCGGCGGCGGACTCCCTGTGGGAGCTCAACTCGGAGCTCAACTACGCAGAGTTGGCGTACCACGGTGCCGCGGTGGCCGCAGCAGCAGCAGCCGCAGCGGCCGCAGCAAGCAACTCCTCGTCTGGACCGGCGGGCGACAACGGGAACGGCTCAGCACCAGGTCAGCCGCCATTGTCGCGCCCCTGCCATTCACGCAGCCCGCATTACAGACATGCTCGAAAAGTTGCATGTCTTCAGGGGCTACGGATACAAAAAAAAAAAAAAAATCTCCATTTTACTAACATTTTTACAGTTTTTAAAAATTTTAATTGGTCTTTCTGATATCGATTGTTTTTTTTTATTTATTAGATTAGTTTTTAATTAATTAAAAGCAATTAATTTTAATAAAGTAACAATAAAATATGCCTAACACATTATATTATATTCTTATTATGTTCTCAATTTTACAAAAAAATGACATATATTATATGATATATTATTAATAATATTGCAATTGTATTGTATATCTAAAGATGCAAATTTTCATGATGTGAATCAGGAGGCCCGGGCGGGTACGGTGGGGGTTGCGGACCTCTGTGGAGTGATCATGCCAGCTCACTACACCAGGCCGTAGTGCATCACCATCATCACCAGTTCCATCATCATCACCACCAGCCTGCGCACCCCGGGGACCTGCTACATGCACTGCCCTGTGATCTGTGGCCTCGCGGCGTACCCTCTGTGCAGAGGTGGGTCATACACCTGTATCTCGTGGTGGGAGTCGGTCAAGAACCGCTTGCTAGCAAAATTCATACTAACATATCCAGGAACTATATATATAGTAGTATAGAATAAAGGCACAGTATTATATCAGTAGCATTTTTTTTCTATTATTATTAATATTTTTTTTTAGAATGTTTAAATAATTTTCAAATTTACGATTTCTTAAACTCTATAATACAGAAACTGCCTCTATTCAGCTGGAAACCTCAACTGCATGTATTCTACACTTCGACATAATTAAAACAGCTAGTCTTTGTTTAAATACCAATTATTTAATGAGCACAAAATTATAACAGCTATATTTAATGCCCTCTCCAATGTAAATACATCATATTATGACTCGACCGTATAGCGTAGATGTATTGCTATCTATTTAAATAGTTATGTATAACAGCTAGCTATCTATTTTACTATTTGCATGCCAGCTGGTGACTGGTGAGTGATATTTTGAGGGGTGATTCGAGCATGGGACAGCCCTAATAATGAATATGCGCTCAGTCTGCTCACATGCAACAACAAAATTGGAGGGCATCCTTGATTATTAAGGGTAAGGTAACGCCACCAATGTTAAAAAAAGTCCCTCACACAAAAATTCTGAAAAAAATTTAAAATGTTCTCCTCTACACCCCCTATCAGTAGCTAAAATATCAGGTGTACAAATACGATCTAGTTTTTGAGTTATGAATTTTTAAAGTTGACTAATTTAACATGGGAATTCCATTTCTCCATGTTAAAATAGCCAACTTTAAAAATTCATAACTCAAAAACTAGATCGTATTTGTATACCTGATATTTTACCTACTGATAGGGGGTGTAGAGGAGAACATTTTAAAAAATTTTCAGAATTTTTGTGTGAGGGATTTTTTTTTAACATTGGTGGCGTTACCTTACCCTTAAATTTTATATATATTTTTTTCTTCATGACTTCTTAGCAATATTACTGACTCAAAAAAGTGAAAAAAAAAAAGTCATTACAGTTTTTACTCTTTTCAGCTTCTCGGATCACACGTACTGTAAAAAGCCATGCATGCACTATATGGTATATATATCATGTGGACAAGTATAAATCGACAAAAACAATTATTTTATTGCAGCTACACAATATGGAAAAAAAACTACAAAAGACAATAGATATGTTCAGTTAAGTATTTATAGAACTTAATTGTAAAAGTGATGAGTACTCTACGTCGCAGCTTGTCAAACGCTCCGTTCAGGCTGAACATGCGGCATCACTCGCGGATGTTTGCGGCGCGACGCTGCGTCATGGTTGATAATACGCCAACTGTCAATATCCCGGCACAAGAGGCGGACGTGAAGAAAACAACAGAAACTGGCCACAATTTTTTATATATGATAAATTAAAGAAAGTTTTAAAAATATATATTATTATAGTATTTTAATATTTTGAAGTCGAAATCAGTTTAAACTTCAAAGCAAATAATGCTACACTCTTCAAGGTGTTCAAAAGGTTAATTAATATTTTTAATGATTATTAGAAAAAAATATGTATTCTGCATTAGTGCATTTTATTAAATATTTCATAATTAATATAATTTTATTTTTCTTAACTTTATTATAGTGATTATTATAATGATTATTATCTGCATTTATTAATTAAAGCATATTATATTAATTTTATTTAATTTGTTGTGAAATGGAGGAATTAAACTTTTGGGACACCTTGCTAATTTTAATGAATTATAATATTACATTATTCAGTAAATACAAGACGTTTTACAAGAAAATTATTCGTCAATATAGCTGAGGTATTAATAAGTGGTTCCGCTTGGTGCAGGTACGGCACGCGGTCAGCCCTGGGTAGCGGCTCATCAGCGGGGAGCGGTGGTAGCAGCGCTAGCGGGGGCGGGGGCACCACCAACAAGAAGACACGTCGTCGCGTGGCAACCATGGCGCAGCGCCGCGCAGCAAACATCCGCGAGCGACGCCGCATGTTCAACCTGAACGAAGCGTTTGACAAGCTACGACGTAAAGTGCCAACTTTCGCGTACGAGAAGCGACTTTCGCGTATCGAGACTTTGCGACTTGCAATCACGTACATATCGTTTATGATTGAGCTGCTCGCAGGAAAGGGTGGTGAAGGCTCAGGCAGCTTGCAAGTATCATCGGCAGGCGCCTCGTCTGCACTCCTCGGACCATCTGGTGCCATGCACTGCTCGGAGTACATCCCTTACACACTGCCCTCACTCGGTCAAGCATGAAAAAACACATTAAATATGTAATTAAATACACACATATATATATATATATATATATATATATATATATATATATATATATATATATATATTATATATATATATATTTATATATATCTCTCTGAATCCTCTCAAAGTCTTCCATGCATATGAGACAAGCTATTTTTTCACTTGTCGCATTAAATTGGGCCTGCTAATTAAATATCCATATAAATTAATAATAAGTGAATGAAGTGCAGTATGTAGATAATTTTATTGTAAAGTACGCGATCATAATATCATAAACAATTTAAATATTGCTGCATATATATATTATTGATATACTGTATAATTATATACGTATTTTTTAATTAGTACCAAAGTTCAGACAAAGTTGGAGTAAAAAACTGTTTTCTGTTCCATAAGGATGCATGTTAAAGGCCTTCGAAACACCAACTTTGGGAATTTTTTGTGGTGAAGCTATTTGAGATGGAATTTTTTGGTTTTCATTTATCAATATAAGGCATGCAGGTTAAACTATTTTTAGAAAATAAAATATTCCAAAAAATAAAATCGCTCACTCTATACTTTCATTGGGTCAAAAAATAACATTCATGGAACAAAAATTTGCCCATTCAACCAAAAACCGAATTTAGGAAAAATATCAAAAATGGAAGTATAGTGGTTTTTGAATTGTAACCAACACATTGGAAATCTGCCCATAACTCTGTCAAAAAAATTTTAAGATTTTTTTAGATAAAATATTTGGGTAAAGGGAGGTCATTAAAAATGTACAGTCTGATACCAGCAAACTTCTCATTTTAGAAAAACTTAAAATTTTGCCATGCATGAACCAATAAAAATATGAATTTTGAGTTTCAGGCAAACTATAGGTATCTTACGATATTAATTTGGCCCCCAGAAAGCTGAATTTATGAACTAAAAAATTCTCAAAAAATATTTGCGGGTTGTAGAACATTTGAAAATTTGAAAAAGTGATTTTTAAACGTTCCCGCTGTGGAAGAAGAGGTTTTTGCACCGTTTTGCACCCAACTTCTTGCTTTTATAGCCATGCAATTTAGCATGTGAACTAGAGGTTTTTGCAACCCAATTTTTTATACCTAATAAAAAAGCGTTTTAACGAATATACGTATCAATAATAAACCCATTTTTTGAAAATTTGGTCATTAGAGGTTTTTGCACCCAGTAGACTCAATATATTATATATATTATACGGTATGTAGATATTATTTTAATATCAATTGAATTAATATACCCATTGAACAAATTGCAATTTATTTAAGGGTAAGATAACACGAAACATCGATTGTAGTAGTCCCATTTGATTAACATGTAAAACTTAACAACCTCATAATAATTCTGATTTTTTTTTTTTTTTTTTGAGAGACAGTCCTTAGGGTCCTTAGCACCAAAAGAAACGTGGAAAAAATTTCAAAACAATCGGACGATCCAATTTTTTTACATTAATTTTTTAAATTTTCAGTATAGGGCTTTCCCATGCATGGAGACCTAAACTAAGAAATTAATTTAAAAAAATTAGATCGTCCGATTGTTTTGAAATTTTGTCTATATTTTTTTGGTGCCAAAAGGACTGTCTCTAAAAAAATAATAATAATAATTATTATGAGGTTGCTAAAAGGTTTACATGTTACATGTTAATCAAATGGGACTACAACATACAGGTGGCGGATTATTTCAAGATTATAATTATCTCCTGCAGGCAAAATCTGTTAATAACATGCATAAATACTTTATATTTTGTTACAGCTATAGTCTCTATGATATTATAATTAGTAAACTGTAATTAAGAACTGTATATATATATTATTTAATTTGTTGAGTCTTATTATAGCTGACTGGGCTCAATTTATTATAAAATATTATGCTACTATGTATAACATATATACATATATAATTATAATATATTATTAATTATAAAATATTAAACGCGCAGTATAACATATTAATCATATATTATATATATTACTAAATTACTATAATATTAAATATAGTACTATATATATATATTATATATATATATATATATATATATTATATATATATTATACTGTGTATAGTGATATTATTCGTTTACTATCATGTTGAATTCAATAAACGAGTCTGAAGGAAAAATAAATTATGAATTTACAAACTATGAAAATGCGTCTATTCATTTATTCTTATTCCACCTCGTATATATTAATTCCCTCAAATTCAAATCGTAATTATAAATTCGCAATTTATTTTTAACACTTAATTAATTAAGGCTTAAGGGTAAGATAATGCCAACAATGTTAAAAAAAATCCCTCACACAAAAATTCTGAAAAAAATTTAAAATGTTCTCCTCTACACCCCCTATCAGTAGCTAAAATATCAGGTATACAAATTCGATCTAGTTTTTGAGTTATGAATTTTTAAAGTTGACTTATTTAACATGGGAGTTCCATTTCTCCATGTTAAAGTAGTCAACGAAAAATTCATAACTCAAAAACTAGATCGTATATTTGTATACCTGATATTTTAGCTACTGATAGGGGGTGTAGTAGAGGAGAACATTTTATTTTATTTTTTCAGAATTTTTGTGTGAGGGATTTTTTTTTAACATTGGTGGCGTTATAACCTTACCCTTAACCTGAGAAACATAATGCGAAACATACATATCATAAAATATTCTCCTCTTCATATATCCCCTATGGCACTATGCAGTAGCTGTACAATGTACAAAAGGGTGTGTATATATTTATAGATAACATTTTAAGATATGTTTCAAAACTTCATTTTTTTTAAACATTGGGCATAATATTAGTTTAACCTTTAGTGTTAAAAATATTAAGAAACAAGAAAAATTATATATATATATATATATATATATATATTATATATATATATATATATATTTATTTATTCACATACGGAACTGATAGACAAAATAAAATAAAATCATGTTAGTAAAAAAATAAATAAATAATGAATTAATGATAATTATGTAATATATTTTATTTATTTTTTAACCATATATGCCTTTCTGTGCTTGTAGCCTCCCCCACCCCTCCTCCCTTCTAAAAACTAGAGAAATTAAAACTTAGAGCAAACCTACTTCTGTCAAATATATCATGCGTTTTCAATTTTTATGTAATATATGTGCATAATTCTTAAGGGTAAGGTAACGCCACCAATGTTAAAAAAAATCCCTCTCACAAAAATTCTGAAAAAAATTTAAAATGTTCTCCTCTATACCCCCTATCAGTACCTAAAATATCAGGTATACAAATACGATCTAGTTTTTGAGTTATAAATTTTTAAAGTTGACTACTTTAACATGGAGAAATGAAACTCCCATGTTAAATTGGCCAACTTTAAAAATTCATAACTCAAAAACTAGATCGTATTTGTATACCTGATATTTTAGCTACTGATAGGGGGTGTAGAGGAGAACATTTTAAATTTTTTTCAGAATTTTTGTGAGAGGGATTTTTTTTAACATTGGTGGCGTTACCTTACCCTTAAGCACACATGTACTGTATATATATAGTTTTATTATAATATATCTTGGGAGCATATAACCTGCCAGTCACCTTGGTAAAAACTGTAAAAAGTTTTTAAATTGATGTCAGTAGGATATATACTTATAATATGGGAAATTAAGCTTTTCAAATCAACAATTACAATTTTTAGCGTTTAAATTAACCTTCCTTGACATTACAATAATAAATAATGAACCAAATGTTAATCACTCTTTAATTGTTCTGTATCCTTTATACTTTTCATAATGCGCATAATTTGCATTACAATTCCCTAGCTATTATATTAGCTTAATTTTAAAGAGGCTTGGGAAAGTCCCCCTTTTTTCCTCCAAAGTTAGTGACAATAAGGGTATGCAATGATTTTACATGGACAGGGAATAATATTAATTTTAGCAACAATTAACACTGATTGTGAGTATTGCAGTCTATAGTCTATTGCAGCGCCACGAGATTGTTGGGTTGCCTACTTACAGGATAATGCTCAGCTGACATGTTTACCTCCCCTCCTGTTGTCATACCTTACGCTTTAAAGCATTAAAAAAAATAGAAAAATTGGCTTTGTTGCCAGGTTTAATTTATAAACTAGCAGGAGATATTGAAACGATATAAATGCAATAATTGCTGTCTATATTTACAATTATTTTTTTTTCTACATTTTCTCCCTTACACGCTGCTGATGCAACACAATATGGCGCGGCAGGTTCCTGTAAAATATGCAATATGCGTTGCAGTGATGTCACATCGGTTTGGCATATATAAAACAAAAATGTTTCTCTCCCTCTGTATTTTTAAATACTATATATTATATTTATGTATACCTTAATTTCAACCTCTTCTCAAATAGTTCAATGAAGAAATACAGTAAAAACTTGATATTACGTAAAGCCAAGGAACCCAGGAAATTGGGTTTACGTTATATCAAGTTCTTCCTATTAGGCGCTTGCGTGTGACGTCAGTGTGACCTTGGATCAGGAGTTTCAACAGTCGTCCGCCAGTCGTCGATGGTGGCCTGGTGGAACTCCGCAATGTATAAGCATATAGGAGAAAATATTAAAAAAAAATATTTAAAAATATATAAAGAAAAGATTCTGAATTCTGAGGTGAGCAAAAGTTTGTAAATTTTATTTTAAACATTTTGTTCACCTCACATTTTTTATTTTCATTTTAAATAATTTATAATGTATTTTTTTAATCTTTTGCCTGCATGCAGAGTTCTCTACCACTCCACCGGCATGGCAGAATGCGCGCGCATGTTTTCACTCAGCCCCTGTAAAGTAGACTGATTGCGTTGCTCATGCAACCGCCTTATACCTGCAATACTAATTCATTTTTACGGGACCTTTACTCCCTTACTCAATATCAAGTTTTTACCTTATAACAAGTTACGTAATAACAAGTTTTTACTGTATAACTAACTTACTGATAAGCAAACAGATGCATCCTGAAGAAATTATTGATTTGATATGCATGTAAGAGAAATTCCTTTTTCAGTTTTTCCTTTTTCCTGAATAAGAGGTTTCATAACTATCAAGAACAAAAATGCAAATTTAATTTTTTTAAAAACATCTATTTTTCTATTTGTTTTCTCTGCAACATCAAAATGTGAGGATAATACATATGCTACATGCAAGCATTTTTTGAACCAATTTTACAAATTACATAAATTTTAATTTATCAATCACATCTTTGCATACTGTACAAGAAAAATCAAAAGTACTGTCCTCGATGACATAAATATAATGAAGTACACAAAGTGTATAGAGCACATTCAATATCACTTTGTCAGACGAACATTGAGGTCAAGTTTTGTTCACATATTATATTAAAAACATTAAAATATCCTCTCAACATCAATTGTTCACAAGAATCTCAAATAGACAAAAGTGAACACAATTAAAAATTTGTGAGAACATAAAAAGAAAACGAATAAGTTGTCCTGGGGAATAAAATATCACTTGTGTTTGTGGTAAGGTGTAACTTGCTTGATGTGGGCGGAGGTGTTGCTCGGGCCATTATGAGCAGCAGGCCTGCTTTGCTACCGTCGGATGTCTTTGCTTCGCTTGTGACCGTCCAGCCCTCCCCGGTGCTTACCACTACTACCCTTGTTCTTCTCATGGTACTTGTATCGGTCGTGGGATCGGGAACGGGATCTGTCTCTTCGCTCGCGATCTCTCTCGTGAGAGCGGGACCTTGACCGGTACCGAGGCTTCTCCCTGAAAAACAAAAACACACCTTCAATACAACAGTAACACACAAAACAGGCCATTTGAAAAATGCAAACAATTACCAATATTCAAATATTAGCTTAATAGATACAGATCCTTCACTTCTTTTAAACTCATCAGCCAATAGCAGGAGATCAAAGAAATTGACTGGTTACAAATATTTTTATCTTATGGAGAGAGGGATGTCACTTTCCAAAATGAATGTAATTATTTTTTCCTTCCTAAAGATTTTTTTTAAATTAAGCATGAGAGTTTCTGTACCCACCTGGCTTTACTCGTCTTGCGGTTGATCTTATGAGATGGAGGTGACAGGGGTGGGGAGAGAGAGTAGCTACTGCGTACACGGCTACCACCCTTGTGCGATGAATTCTTTTTCCTACGATCCCTGGAACGAGACCTAGAGCGAGACCGAGAGCTCGAGTCACGTCTGCAACAAACTCAGATTTTAGTCAGACCTGTACAAGTAGTAGTCATAACAAGACAAATCAAATTATTTTGTCTTCAAATAATGACTATGAGGAAAACTCACTTGTGCTTCTTGCTGGTCTTACTGCGATGTCTGTGAGGGGGGCTTGCCGAGGTGGTTCTGCTCCTACGCTTGTCCTCCTTGCCGTGATGCTTCTCTGCCGTGTGGTTGTTCTTGGCCCTGCACAAGAAAACGTCAGAACTGCCACACACCCCAGCCACTGCAGGTTTTTGGACGCACCCCCACCTGGGCGAGGTCTCTGGCTTAGGCTTGTGCTGGACGGGAGACGAGGGGCTGTTGCTTGTGTTAGCGGGAGTGTTGTTGGCCGAGATGAGAGCCAGACCTGCAGCCGCCCTTGCCCGCAGACGGGTCTCCTGGTACTCCCGACGAAGCTCATCCACCATTCGCTCCAGCTCGTCAGGGTTTACCTGTCAACACCAGTCAGCTGTTAAGAGCTCATTCCAGAACCAAGTTTACATAAAAGCACACAAATAAAAATAAAGGGCAACTTAAAATTATTGTTTATTGTTGATTAAAATAACAGCTGAAATTTATTCAAAAGATTACGTTCTAATTACGCTTTCTAAAGCCACTATTACATGATACAATTTTTCTAACTATTGCATACAATTTTTTCTTACAAGAAAAATTGAACCCCATTTATTTGTATGGAGATGGAATTTTCTTGCAAGGAAAACTTGTATGCAAAATTGTATGGTGTAATATAGGCTTAATACTAACGCCAATTAATTTTAAATCTGCAAGTGGCAGATAAATTGACAGCCAATTTTAAACTCAGTCTTGCAAAAAAATTTTTATTATTATTATTATTATTATTATTATTGTTTTAAATAGCAAAAACCTCACCTTAGTTCTCTTGTAGAGCCTGAGGATGGCGTAGCACACATCGTGGATGTCCTTCTCACTGACTCCGAAGATGGAATACCAGGCAGGGTTCTTGGGCATGCAGATCTTGAGGCGACGTGCAGTCAGGTAGATGCATGCACACGCCACTGTCTCTGGGTGGTAGCGTACAAACACGTCTGTGCGAAGGGCATCATTCATGTAGTTCCTACAAGAACAAATAGAGTGAGCAATAAAAAAAAAAAAAATAAAAAAATAGTAAATTCTGTATCCTGGAGGCTAACAAATTTGAAAGAAGGAACTTACCACGAGTACTGCATCAGAGCTTCATTGTGTTCAAATCCCAACAGCTGTAGGTAAATTACAATGATCTGAAACAAATAAAAAATAATTTAATTTCCTTGTGATAAGTCAATTACTTAAATGAGAATAGACGTAATTTGTTAGTTAAATCTTAATCTACAGTTAAAATATGCAAAACAGCAGCAGTTTGAAGTAGAAATTTTACAGTTGCCACCACAATCATAACATATCTACGTCTTCCATGTTAATTTATTTTTAACTTTTAAGTACAGTAAAAACTTGTTATTACATAACTTGTTATAAGGTAAAAACTCAATATTGAATAACGGAGTAAAGGTCCCGTAAAAAATAATTAGTATTGCAGGTATAGGAAAAACTTGATATAAGGTAAACTCTATATAAGGTTAACCTAATTTCCTGGGTCCCTTGACTTTACGTAATAACAAGTTTTTACTGTAATATTGATTTTTACCACTGCATTTTTCAAAGTAGAATAGACAATAATGGTTGCATTTTTTTATTTCATAATTAGAAAATATACATAAAATTATGCTTTTCTGATTTTTTTTCAGATTTTTTGGAGTGCGGGAACTAATTTTTAAAAAATATTTAAAATATCTGAATTAGGGTGGTACATCTGATGGGACAACCGTGACGTCATCAATAGCCAATCACTGCAACCGTGATGTCATCAATAGCCAATCACAGCACGACAAATGATGTCACGGTTGTCCCATCAGTTGTACCACCCCAATTCAGAGATTTTAAATATTTTTTTAAAATTAGTTCCCGCACTCCAAAAAATCTGAAAAAATTGAGAAAAGCATAATTTTAGGTATATTTTCTAATTATGAAATAAAAAAATGCAACCATCATTGTCTATTTAAAACTCTTCTGTACTGTACTATAAAACTACTTCAAATCTTCATGATAGTTGACATTGAGCTACACATAGTAAAACCTTGTAAGCATATAAAATTCTGCAATCCAGAGGCATTAAGTTTCAGAACAACTGAACTGACATTTAGAAAGAAAATCTGATCCAAATACTCTGATAACTTGTCTGTGGTACTCACTTTGTGTGGGTGCTTGACGTGGACGCAGAAGCCCAGCTCCTTGAGGACTCTTCGCTCCGCCTTGATCACCTGGGTCTTAAGCGTGATGTACGACTGATCCAGCACCATAGGGGAGATGGTCCTGCAAGTAATCAAGACCCCCCGTCAGCAACCCACCCCCTAGACAGGACCTCACAACTCCCCACCCAAGCACACAATTCCATGAAACATCCTGCATACCGTTTGTCTCTCGGGCAGCAAATCTCAGTCAGTGAAAACAAATAATGCAAGTTTTTCAAAAAGCTGAAAATAAGAATGTTATTACAGAGCATAAAAATTCAAATTCAACTTATAGAATGATTTTTGCATTTTTTTTAAGTTTCCATTTTGATGGCGTATTTTATTTAACTTCTTACCACAGCAAATTGTCACAAAGATGGGTTAAACATTTTAAGTTTATAACATTCATCAAATGCTATTTGCTATTAACAAATCAACCATCAACACTGCTACAACTATTATTTAAATTACACTAACAAACAAATAAATTGATAGAAAAGATTGTCAGGCATTACTACACACGAAATCCCCCCATTCTCAACTATATTGTTGAATATCTTTTTTAAATTTTAAATTCTGGATTCTAAATAACGCACTCTCAAAAGGACAAGAATTCTGTGATGGCAACTATGCATGTAACATTTTAATTCACGGTAATTTGTTTTATTGAAAATTGTCTATAATATTTTATATTTAAAAGACCTTTGGTTTGTGTTTCACCAAAAAGTAGGGTTGCTGCAAGCTGTCTACTATTAACAGAAGACATTACAAGCATGATGAAAATCATATTAAATGTGAGACCATGTAGGTAGAAGCAAGACATGAAAGTGAAAAGTAAAAAACAGTGCATGATAATGGGGAGATATAAAAAAAAAAAAAAAAAAAATAGAAGCTGCCAAAATTTTTGGTTTACAAATATAATTAAGATGTGCACAGTAAGTGAAAAAAAAAAAAGAAAACAATATTTAATTTCTTAGCAGCCATGGCAGAAAATGAAAAACAGTTGTTCATATGATCATTCTCAAATTGAATTTGAAGTTTTAGACTTTGAAACAAAACAAAATAATTTGCTATTTGCTGTCTCTGGTTTGATCCTTGGAAAGGTTATATATAGAAAGGACTTGTTACCTTTACTGGTCCGCATAGACACACCATTACCATTGCCAGGGCTCTCAACTCGGGGAGATGCTTCCTTGGACTCTTTATCGTGTCCCACGAGGTAAGGCTACTTCCTGGAAATGAAGCTCAGACTGATATTAAATAGACAAAGCCTCAAAGCTCTCCTTAGTTTTTGCCAAACCATTTCCAGCAGAAACCATTAACTACCTTAGGCAGTTCTGCGTACCAGTTGTTTTCAGTTGAAGGTTGGAGGGAGGGCAGGCAGGACTCGGGTCGCACTCACGCTTTGCTACAAACAACCACTTGCCAATGAGATCAGAGAATTACCAGTAGAGAGAGAAAATCCAGTAAATGCCAGTACACACTAAGTACTGTAAAACAGAGGACATGCTAAAAAGCAAATCTTAAGCAATTATTTTTATACTAATTTTTTCAATAGCTTGATTTGCTTGCTTGCACATCACCCTATTTTACAGTAGCGTAAACTATTTTTAACCTAGTCTAAAAATCACACGTTTTCTAGCTCAAAGCACTTATTTTGTTTGTTTCTTCTTTTGTTAACACTTTAATGTTCTGAAAATATGCAATAAGAGAATTCTATGTTGTGTTGGTTAACTTCATATAAATATAACAATTGTCAGTTTTTATAGTTTTTCAGACTCTCTTCATAAGAATTTTCTTCAAAAGATGACCGATATCACTTCAGTTATTTATTTATTTTATTTAGAGATGTGCTGTAACAAAAATTCAATGAAACAACTATATATGTACAAAATTTGTTTGACAAAATAGTCACAGTCAATATCGTCTTCTTGGGTATCATTTTCAACACATTGTTGGTAGTAAATTTTAACCTCTGGTCTTCTTGGGTGTATGCTCCTCACTGCATATCTTCCCAGTTGGCTTTTGCATAAGCAAATTAAAACAAGTGATGCTCTATAAAAAAATAAACACCAAAACAATTTACATAATTTACAGCACTAACTCCTTTTACTGTCAATCTGAGTAAAAATCTAATTACTAAAAATTCATTGCACGACATTTCAGATTAGCACTTCCATTTCAAATCAGTTAGTTCACTTCATTCCAAAATTTCATTGCTGTAATTCATCTATAAATTCAATAACAGAATATCAACATTTAAATATTACATTCCTGTCAGCGTCTTGTGTGCAGAAATATACAAGCAAACCATTTAATGACCGTTTTATTTCCACTCTTTGGCCAATAGCCAAAACTAAGAAAACAAAATTACAGCTTTCACTCAGACCGTCTTTTTTTCCTTCTTCTTTTACACAGCTGTATGGAGTAATAAATTCCTGTAATATTTAAAATATATATCCAGGTTTCTTAATAACCAGTTTAGTGCCGTCCTAAATCACCGATATAAATGCGGTTAGTGAGAAAGCTGGATGGATAACTTTCTAGATAGCTCTTTTGCAAATGACTCTTAATGGTGGCAAGTTAGTCCCCCCCCCCCCCCCCTCCTTTCCCCCATGCAAACGTAGACAACTTACACTTGCTATTTCCAGCATTTAGAGATTGAAAACAGCTCAAATCAGAAAGTGCAAATAGTTATTTCGCTTCAACATCTAAAAGTCAAAGTCTCATAATAAATTACAGTGGACTAAAATGACTAGACTCGCTAGATGACATCCCGAGAAAGGCATCAACCAAGAAGAGGTTGATTGTTCCCTTTAATGCAGGTACACTGGTAACATGAGCCTACGTTTTCAGAGCAACAACACTCCTGAACCCTCCTTTCCACTCAATGAAGGAGCAAAAAAGTTTCAACGAAAGATTTAGTTATATTTTTCTCATTTTGATTCTATTCATTTTTGCATTTGCCAATTATTTACTCCTGCTTTGTTCAAATATAGATTAAATTTGAATATGAAATCTGGGTCTCATCATAATACACATCCTGTATGTTGACGGTGCTCTATCATGAAATACATGGATGTAGTTGTTTTTGTACAGAATATAAAATGCTTAACTCAGTTTTTTTCATTAAACAAATGGAACAGCATCACGAGTTGATGACATGAAAGAATCAATAGTATGTGGTAATCTCCATTTTCCATCAAAATACAGGTAAAGTCAGCATACACAAAAATTAATAGTATTAGTTGAAGGGAAAAATTATATTTACATTTTATGCAACTTTTAATGCTGCATTATGACAACTTGTCTATGAATTCAATAATATTATATAATACAGAATAAGAAGTTATAATGCTGCCTGGTTAGTATTTTGATCTAGCATTTTTTAAATTTTTTATTTGTGATTATCTTTGCCAGAGTTTTTTTTTCCTATGTAAAACAACCAAAATTTTAATATTTTATAAAAATGCAAGAGTTTAACACCCACAAAGAATATGATTACTATACTCAAATTGCCATAAGAATAACTAAATAACAATACTTTTTACAACTTGATTCATTTGCAGTAGTTCTAAATGTAGCAAGGTTATTTCATAACAAGGGAGTAACAATAGAGTATTGACCTCAAAGTTTTTTATTACAGAAATGGATAGAGCCTGCAAAGTTATGCTACCCTGATTTTTTTCCGATGTTTTAGAGCCCGGGAACTATTTTTAAAAAATTATTGAAAGTTCTTTTTGTGATGTCACGAGACGCCGCTCCTTAATTAACAAAAAGATAGGACTTGCCGCCGCGTGACGTCACAAAAAAAACATTAAATAATTTTTTAAAAATAGTTCCCGGGCTCAAAAAAATCAGGGGAGCATAACTTTGCACGCTCTATCCATTTCTGCAATAAAAAATTTTGAGGTCAATACTCCATTGTGTAGTTTGTGTAGTTACAACTCAACTTTCTTTTTTAGTGCAATTTTAATGTTAAATTTTTTACTCATCGTTTCCAGCAGAAGTTGTGCATAAATTTTCTTTCTTGAATATAAAAATTATCATATATATATACACACACACACACACATATGTATGTGTCTAGCTTTGCAGTCAATATTTTACTTATTCTATAAACAGACTATTGCATGTCACTTTTGATTTTAAATAAAAAACTATATTTTGATGATATCAACGTGATTTTTTGCACAGGTTATGCACTAAGGTTTGGGTAATTGAATGACATGGGTTTTAAATAGCTAATTAAATTATTTCACCACCCAAATGAGGGAAAATAAAAAAGAACTCCCTATGGAAAATCAATGTTAAGTGAGCTTTTTACAAATGAGTTTTGACATCATCTTGAAAATTTCAGTATTTTCGTAATCAACCCTGCAGATTTCAAAACTGACATTATTTTTGTTCTCTGACCCACTCTTAATGAAAATAAGCTCCTAGCACTGTTAAAAAATTTATTTAAGACAATTCTGACAATTCCATCGTGTTGCCATAAAATTTTACTCTAGATTTTTTTTTAAATTTTTATAACAGGACAAACTTAGTTTTTTTCTTGCATTTAGGGGATTTTTTTTCAACGTCTAAATAAAAAAATTGTTACATTGTCCAATTGAAAAAATTCAAAAAATGTTTCTGGGTAAAATTTTACCCAACACGGCGGTGTTGTCAGAATTGTCTTATTTTTATTTTCTAACAGTGTTAGGAGTCTATTTTCATTAAGGGCGGGTTAGGGACAAAAAATAAAATCAGTTTTGAAATCTAAAAGGTCGATTCCCAAAAAAAAAAACGAAATTTTCAAGATGATATCAAAACTTTTTATAAAACGTCATTTAACATCAATTTTCCATAAGGCATATTTTTTTTTTATTTTCCCCCATTTTGGGTATGAAATATTTTAAGGGTAAGATAACACGGATCAGCTGACCTAATGCTAAAATAATCCCACACATGAAAATTATGACAAAATTTAATATGTTCTCCCCTACATCCCCTATCAGTGGCTAAAATATCAGGTATACAAATTCGAGCTAGTTTTTATGTTATGAATTTGTATACCTGATATTTTAGCCACTGATAGGGGATATAGAGGAGAACATTTCAAATATTTTCATAATTTTCATGTGTGGGATTTTTTTAGCATTGGGTCAGCTGATCCGTGTTACCTTACCCTTAATTGGCTAATTAAAACTAATGTCATTCAATTGCCTAAAACTTTGTGCATAACTGTGCAAAAAATCATGTTGATATCATCAAAATTTATTTTTTATTTATTATTATTATTTTTTTTCCAAAATAAAAAAGTGACTCGAGATATGGAACAGTCTGTATACAGTATTCAGTATACAATTTTAATAATTATGAAATTAACTGTTTGTTATTTAATTATAAAACAATGTAATTTGAAAAGTTGATTGTCACTTTTTCAAATTTACCAATTTCATAAGTTCTATAATATTAAACAGAAACTCAAGAACACTAAAATACAATTAAATATATACATTAATTTGTAAATCAAGATATGGTACTTTTATAAAATAATTTTTGCTCATAATTTGGTTTACAGCATGACATTAAACTTAGTATATATTTGACAATGTGGTATTTTCTCTCTCCAAAAGGCACATCATAAATTAATACCATTCTTACCCACTGTACTTACCACCAAAACTGGCTAGCAAAATCTCATTCACTCTGGCATCTCTGTCTCACAGGAAGTGAGTAATCTCCTCTTATAAACAGATTAGCAGAACAATTAAGTAGAGAATTTATCAACTTATATGAGATATAATATCATCATGTACCTTAGACAAAGGCTGGTTGATTGTAGCATAGTGGTAGGTAAATACCAGGAGTAATAAAGGTGAGGTAGGAAATTGGTGAATGGTAAACCGAACCAGAGAGAACGAGCAACACTTTTGGTAAGGGACGTTGCCTTGCGCACGTACACACGCACGGCGAGGCGAGCGAAGCATGATGATCGATCACCCACCCCCACCCTTGGCGAATAGACTCCACTGCGTCTCGGGTGGGACTTAGGTCATGTTTCGCTGTAGCTGGGTGGGGCAGATTCGGCCCACGACCACTCGCTTGGGGGGCCATCTGTGGAGAGTAAGTAAAACAAAACTCTGAGCAAATGTTCAAGAAATAAGCCAACGGGGCTAAATTGTGGGAAAAAGAGACTGTGTAATTAGTAGCACAAAAACTGACTTCAATAAAGAGTAAAATAATATTCCAAAAAACAAACAAATTGCTCTCTTACTTAGAGCACTTTTGGAAAACACAAGTTGTTACATTAATGTGTAACCAAATTTTACCATAATTCACTGAATAATAATTTATTACCCGTAGTCATTTAAAAACATAAATGACAGTAAGATATAAATCTGACACAGTTCGACCCAAACAAAAGAAAAATAAATCACCACTGAGATTTGCCAAAGCCTGAAGACATAATGTGACAATGCTTTATAAACATGTTTCATGGAATTGAAATTCTTCAAAATCAAATAATTGCATAAAAACATACACCCAACCAAATTATTACAATCCTTCAAATTTATAAAGTAGAAACAAAAACCTATCTTTTGATGAAAAGAAGAATTTAACGTAATAATATACTGTAGGTAATATTATAATCTTAAAAATGCATGTTATGGAAAAAGACCTAAAAATGCTTAAACATTGATAGGCAGCTTGCACAGTAAATGAAATTTGGTTGAGTGAAGTACTACTTCATTTGTAATAAAGCAGTATTGGCTACATAAATTCCTGATGCAAGCTCAATAAGGTGTACCATAAGCAGCCTTCAATATTATAGTAAAAAAGTTTCACATTTTTTTTAAAGAAAATGTTACGAAACAAAATAAAGCTAAGCAAATAAGAAAATTTATAATTATTTTTTATGAGTGAAAATTCTCAGGAGAAATGAGCCAGTAAAAGCATGATGTACTGCAATGTTCTTTAAGTTTGACACATATTTAGTGTCAATATTAAAATTTACAATTATCTCATAAAATACATTAGCAAAAGAAGCAAGTGAAAAAGTGATGCTGATTTTCAGAATATAAAATAAGTTGACGATAAAAAATGCTAAAAAATAAATAAAATTATATAAAATGTAGAGTATTCTCCTGTTAGTCTTGAAAATTGTGAGCTTGCTATAGGATTCTACTACAGCCAATTAGCAATGAGAATGCTGTTACTTACTTTCCACCGGTGACTTGTTTGATATGGTGAAAGACGTTGATCACATCTCTAATCCTCCGTGGTGCTTCCTCGATCTTGGATGCGAGACAAACACATCCCATGGCAGTGGTTTCCATGGGGTGTCTGACAAATGATTTTGAGTAATAAAACCGTTGGAACAGAACTTGTCCTGTTGCCATGGCAACCTGAAATGTCCACCAATACAAAGCTGGGATCATAATATAGACAAAAGTCACACATCACAACAGACTTTAACACAATATGGCGTACTTATAGGGCCTGCTTGCATACATGAAGTTAAAGAATTTAAAGATCAATTTTACTGTTTATTTTCATTGCTCACACAATCAAAATTAACAACTTTGAATATGGCTTAAAAAAGTTAAACTTCATTAAAAATCTTCATAAATGCACAAACATTCCATAATCAAGAATCGAGCATGCATTATTTGTTTGATTCAGTTGCTAAAACTTAGTCTATCATAATGCTCAAAAATCAACAGTCAAAGCTAGATGACTAATTACAGAGTCACGGACTACTGTACAGTATGCTGAATTGAAATGTTGATAGAACCTGTTTCGTTCAAATTTGCCAGTACCTGCTAATTTTATTTGGATATTTAGACACTACCACGACGATTCATATTTATTGTATCATATGAAGTTCAAATACTGAAAGGATGTGAGATGCATACAGTACATTGGGGGAAGAAAAGCCCAAGGCTAGTACTGATCAAATTAATCAAATGAGTTTTAAGCCTAGAAGAATTTTTTTTAAGCAAAATATATGTTATTAGAAACATGAAATAATATATTCATAAAGTTTAAAGCACATAATGTGGTGATAAGAGAAATTGATTGTCTGCTTAAACTTCAGTTAGTTGACCGTTATGCATACTAGAGCCTTGGCCTCTTCTCCCCCCCTTGGTGTTTAATATAGCATAAAATATAATATATTATGCACACCTTGCACCATCATGAGATCATGAACATTAACCTTTGCTTTCACATATGCATACTTACTCTAATTGCTAAAGCGTGCTAAGAGCTCCGCATTGTAAGGCACCGTGGAAAAAAAAATCAAGCTCATCTTGATTTTTCGAAGGCACACCATAGCAATTTAAGAGCATATAATTATGAAAAAGCACCGTTAGAAGTATGCATAACACAATATGCATTTCATTTAATTATTACTATGCATATGCATATTACCGCAGTATCATATGTGTAATATGTATCATAATCATAACATGCATAATATATATTATATGATATCATTATATCATATGATACAGTATGTATGCCATGTATGCATATGCATAATTATGTATGATGCATAATTATCATTATGATATGCATTGCATACAGTATATAATATCATAATATGCATAATAATATGATACACTTATATCATAAATATCATACTCGTTATATTTATGCATATAAGAGTTTCCTCCTTTTCTTGGAAATTACTAAATTCCATGGGTTTAATGGCGTCAAGGTCACTGTATGCATATGGAAAACTTGAACATATATTATCGTCGCCTCAATATGTATATGATAATATGCGCCTTTGGGAAGTGCATTAGCTTACCTGCGGCAGTTTGAGAAGTATTCCTGCAGTCTGGATCAATTCACATCCCAATATTCGAAGATCCGTCTCGATATTATAATCTAGCCCATCAACCTGCGATGGTGTAGGAGAAAGCTTGTCCTCAGGTAGCAAGCAGTTAGTAAGCGTGAGGAAAATTTTGCCGTACGGCTTTGGCAACATTTTAGTGGTCGTAGAGCCATTATTTTCTAATAAAGGCGTAGCCATAATATAAATTACATAAACCTAACCACCATGAAACTAAATATACAGCACAAAAATGAATATTCACAGCAAATTGCACAAGCGAAGCCTAGAACGCCGAGATGGACGTTCCAAAAACGTTATGGCGGCGGCGTCGACGTCATACAGCGTTGCCGTTGGGAGTTAAGAAAATGGTGTGACATTTGAAGATTTTAGAATTAAATTTCTAGTAATATTGTTAAAATTTAAAACAATTATTTATAAATATGATAAACACGTTTATAAAATATTAAATTATATCATAATGCTAAAAATGATGACTTTACAGTATATATTTGAAGCACATTTGACACCAGCGCAAAAACCGCGATTTTTTTAAACAGAAGGCCTCTCCGAAATTTTGAAATATTTATAATTACATAAACATGCATATATATATTATTCTGCGCTCTAATTTATTAATTTATAGCGTCACTGAATGTTGTGCACAAATTTCTGGATATAAGATTTATAAGAGTATAATAATTTGTTTGCATATCTGTACAGCCTGCAGCTGATGGCACATGCAATGATTTTAATTTGCCTAATTTTTGCAAAATTATATTCTGAAAAAAAAAAAAAAAAAATGCATGCATGCATGCATGCATGCATATATTTTTTAATATGATTATATAATAATAATAATATAATTACATAATATTATGCATGCATTGATCCAAATTTAAAAATGTGATAGTTCATTATAATTAGTGAAATGATGTTGTATATATGCATGGCAATAAATTAACTATTAAAATTTATTAATTTTTTAACAGTTGATATATATATATATATATATATATATATATATATATATATATATATATATATATATATATATATAGATTCGTCAGGATCAATATATATATATAATATTTATAATCATCAATCATTTCAATATAAAATAATATATAATTATAATATAAACAATAAGATTTAATTTAATTAAATTTATTTGCGTATTATATATGTACGTATAATTAGAGGTCTGCACGAGCCCAAGGCACGGGCCGGCCACCCCCAGTCTGCAAACGTGCTGGGGGCCTGCATGTATACACATACATATACACACACACACAATAAGATTTTCATATGTTGCACAGGAAAAAAAATGTGTAACAGCAAATAAAATCATAAAACTTTTATTAACGAAATTCATGCACCAAATCACAATCAGCTTAATATTTAATTCAAATTCAGACTTAATTGAAACTATTTAATGTAATAATTAATATAATCGACCCATGCAGTTCTCAAATGACAGTGTTATGGTGAAATTAACCTTCTTGCTGATTTTGCAGTAAACTTGGGGGTAGAAGAGAGAAAGAGAGAGATCGGGGAGAGAGATATATGAGGCAGGTCGATCAAAAGTATAGAGCGACACACGATATGATCTTGGACGGACCAATTTTTTACTGAAAATATTCTATACCACTATACCTAGCTGTCATAGAATATTAATTGCTTGCATTGGTGCCAAATACAATTAAGCTATATAGGTATATATTATAGCCAAGCCTATCAACCCTGCCCTTATTCACTCTTCCTTTAATTAAGGCTACATTATTTAATTATAATAAATACTCCTCATCAGATTACAATATATATATCATACATAAGGTAAGGTTTTTCAAAAATAGCCTTGCATGATAAATATTAAAGCAGTTGTAAAGTAAAATGTTTAATTGAGAACCACATATATAGTAGACTAAAATTCATGTAAATTATCATATTCAAATTAGCATACAGATCGAGTAATTAAAATAATTATAAATTTAATCAATAAAAAATCACAGAGAAAAAAGTAAGAAGTATTTTAGTTACTTTTGTTAGTTACTTTTTTTTATGAAATAACTAAATTAAGCCACATGCAATATACATATATATATATATATATATATATATATATATATAGATATACGCACGATACTGCTAGATGTCAAATACCTTATTTTTCTATATATTGATCAATATAATTATTGCACCTATCTGATAAGAATTATTTTATCCTAAATTTACACTTGAAGTTTAGTCTGTGATTATAATAAAAGTTCATTAATTGAACAATTAAATTCTTGTTTTCATCTAGAAGTCTCGTGCATAATATTTGGCAATCATGCAATCAAAGGGTTATACATATTATATTATGTGTGAATTATACAATGCACACATCTTTGTGGTAAACATGCTGTTGATTGATTAACACGCCCAATGTTAAAAAAAATCCCACACATGAAAATTATGAACAAAATTTAAAATATTCTCCTCTACATCCCATATCAGTATTATAGCAAAAATATCAGGTATATAAATTCGAGCTAGTTTTTGAGTTACGAATTTTTAAAGTTGACTTATAATTATTTAACATGGAGAAATGGACGCGAACTTCCGTGTTAAATTAGTCAACTTGAAAAATTCATAACTTAAAAACTAGCTCGAATTTGTATATCTGATATTTTAGCTACTGATAATTAAGGGATGTAGAGGAGAACATTTTAAATTTTTTTCACAATTTTTATGTGTGGGATTTTTTTTTTAACATTTGACGTGTTTTACATTCACCTTACCCATAATCAGTGAATAAGCCTTAAATTTTGATTTTTAATATTCACAAACTTGGTATTGATTGGGATATATGCAATAAATATATTAAAACCAAAATAGCATAATTCATATAAATAATTAAAAACTAAAAAAATATTTTAAAATAACAAATTTTAAAAATTTAGTTAACTTAAAGATTAGTTTAGTGTATCGCTCAATATAATATGCATATCATTAAAAAAAAAAGCAGTGCGTCTGAACTATGTTGGCATGTTGGGTTTCAAAAAATTAGTAATGCCATGGAGACTATAAGTTTTATATATGATCAAAAACAAGAGATCAGACTTGACTATTTCAATATGTACAAATTATAGCCTGTGAATCAATATGCCCCATAAATATTACAATAAAACGTATGCACAATAATTCATACTAAAAGTTGACTACATATAGTATACTGTATATACAGTAAATTCCACTATTGGAATGCAAAAGCTAATTAAAAAATAAAATTTGACTCTATAAATTTACTACAATAAGTTACAATAAGTTATAAAAAAAAAATACTGCAGAAATTCTCTTTAGTCTTGACTCCAGCTGCGAGCACTGACATGTTGCCAGCCAGTCTGGAATGTGGACAATGGTAATTAATTATATAGCCAGCACTACATGGTTAAAAATTAATGATTACTTACGGAGGAAGCATAGCTCCAAGAGACTCCAGAACTGGCCTTGTCAGTGACTCCACAGCGCAGACCAATGACCCCAGGTTCATCTCCAGAACCAATCACCGCCCAAAGACCGCCAGGACTACTAGAGACCTGCCGCACTTCCCGGCCACCTGGACAATTAAATATAGCATCAAAGGAACAACATAACTAGTTCATATAGGCTTGAGAATAATAATATCGTACTAAAATACTGAAAAACTTTCACAATTTTCTTACAGGTTGCAGTTATTTTTAATTTATTTCAGGAGTTTTAATTAACAAACTCCAAAAATAAGGAAGGAAAAAAAATATATTTTAAAGATCCAACGGAGGATACCTGAGAAGACAATATAATACTTGAGTGTTACAACACGTCTAGGGTACAGAGTGCTTATTATAAAGCTAAAGGTTGCTAAAAAGTAAATTTAGATTATTTTTCTGTAGTACCTGCATCTGGAGTGTCCGTGGTCATCAGCCAGTGAGTGCCCTCAGGAAAGACAGAAGTGACCTCTCTGCGGAGAAACACCTTGCTCTCACGGTCTAGGGCCCACACATCCATGTCCACAGATATCTGCTGCAGAGGACTAGGAGGATCCACTAACACCCACGCTTCTCCTATGATGAGAAATAAATAATTAAAGACAAGACTTGAGCAGATCGAATAAGGCATTGTTGAAAATTATTACCTATTGGGTTGGAGGCAGTAATTCCAAATCTCCAAAATGCAGATCCATTCTTGCCAACAGCCCACAGTTTATTTCCTTTTCCAATACTGATGCCAATTAATGGATGCTCACCAGAAATATGCTGCCAGTTTTCTCCCTGGAAATAGCATGTCACTCACAGTCAGCTGTGGCTAATGGCTGCTTCACACTTTACATACTATAATTAATACAACCATGCAGCAGCAACAGGCGCGGATCCAGCAAAAAAATTCGGGGGGGGGGGGGGGGGGCAATGTTAAAAAAAAAAATTGGAGTGGGGGAAATGCCTATATTGCCCATGCTAAATCTAAAATTTCGGGGAAGGGGGCTGCAGCCCCCCCCCCCCCCTGGATCCGCGCCTGAGCAGCAATAACACATTTTATATATAAATAGAACCGATGGTATTTTCCTCCAAGCCATTATGTAGCAATGAGCACTGACCTGAGGCTCTTCCAAAGTTACTCCACACCTGTAGAGGGCATCACCGTTCACTGCTACTGCCCACACTGTTATGTTGTCTCCTTCGCTCTATAAGTCACAAAAGAAATCATATATATAAACATTTCCCTCCTATTGTAATAGTTAATTAAATTTATTGATTTTTGAAGCAACTTTAGTTTACTTCTGGACAAGAAAAAAAAAGTGCTGCTGCTGAACTAAATAACTAACCTTATAATGTAACACTATGACAAGAACTCACCATCACACTGACATCAAGTAATTTTGTTCCTCCAAGTTCAAGCCATGGACCAGAGGTTGTAATTCCACACCTTCTTTCCCACCTCCTGCGTCTGACATAGTCTGTAAACTTCTTACGACCATGATACGTGGCTGGGAAATCTACAGCATATTGCCAGCCTTCTCTATCTACTCCCCCAGAAGTGTGAAAATCAACTCTCCATTCTGTCACCTAAAAATATAAACAGAAATGTGATACCAGCTTTCAAGTGCAGTGAAATTTTCTCAACATACCCACTGCCAGTGCATTGAGCGCAGTCGCATTTTCTCTTTACTGCGCTTATGCTTGCCCGTCTTGTCACTCCAAGGTGGACGGTCCGTAGGCAGCCCTCGGGCAGAGTATCCAGTAAGAGGATTCCATCTTTGGTTTTCATACACATAGCAGCTCAGAGTGTCTGTCATTGTATAAATGGCACCAGGGCCCGTTGAGCTACCAGTATCTGAAGCTGTAAAGAAAGAATATGATCACTGATGAGCACAAACGTTAAATTAAATTTTAAAACATCATTTGACATACCTGCCAAACAGCCTCCGCCCCATCCACCTGTGTAGACCCATGCTCGGCCGTCATAGCCAAGACCCCAAGTAACTCCTTTGCTACATGTTTCTGTACGACGAAGATGACCTCCTACTTGCCGCCAGAACATCTCAGATGGAGCCACTGATAGCTGCATCATACATTTAATAATATATTATTTTGGGAGCAATATATTATAAATTATAAAATTTTACCTTGTTTGACTCATAAATAATACTGCTTATAGAAACTGCCCCATCTATTGTCACAAAACTCATATACTCTGCATGAATACGGTGTTTAAAAGTTGTCAATTGTTGACCATTTACAAGAATCTGTAACATTTCAGATTGGTAACAGTTTATCAACATTACATACAGTTATAGTACCTTACATACAAAGCCATTTTCTATTACCACTTACCATGTAACAGTCAGTGTGACACTCAATTCGTAAACAGAACTCAACTTCTTGCTCAAAAGGAAATGATCCATCTCTTTCTTCAGTACCCCAAGTTCCTGCTTCCTTTGTATTTCTTACAATGCACTTGTCTTTAAAACGTGGGTTAAAATGGAGACCAACATTTTTGCTTACATCACTAACAGGACCCCAGTAACTCTGAAGGTTTACAGCAAACCTGAAAGTAAGTAGCTCAAGTCATTCTTCAAATTAAAAATGAAGTATAAATATATACACATTATTTGAGTCTACTTGGTCAAATTACCCTATAATTTCATTAATTGTCATGATTATCAGTAAAATACAAACCTTATCAGAAATAAAAACGGACCATTTGGAATTATAAGTACATATGTAGATATTTTTTCTAACATTGAACTGCAAGGTACTTTCAGTAATACATACTGTATACTTCAAAATAATAACTACAGTAATACAATTATTAATGCAAGGCATATTTACTTAACATAGAAAAGAATCAATCTGTAGTAAAAATAAAAGTCCTTGACTGACCTGTCAGCTTTGGTGTGAGGTCGGCCTGTTATCTCTAATGCCGTTCCTACAGGGAAATTGTTGCTGAGGTGGGCCTCACATGGCACTTGTTGTAAAGATGATGCAAGCTCCTGGCGGAACATGCCCGGCTTTTCACCTGACTGCTGGCTCAGTTTGGTTGAGGGGTCCCACACAAATACATCTCCCAGTGAAGTGGTGGCCCACACAGAGCCTGGACTAGGGGCCCCAGAGAGACCTTGCAGCTCACAGCACACTATAAATACAATAGTTTTTTTTAGTTTACGCATTTACAAAGTTAATAGGTAAAAGTTGCTTTTTTTTTTTTTTTTTTTTTTGAAAATTCAAGTATTTTTACTATAAAGCATTTAAAATTTATTTCCGGAACTAAGAAATATTATAAATACCTGTGTTCAGGCTAGCCTGCCAGTCTTCCAAATCCTTTTCGGCAGAGAAGACAAGCTGCATGCAGGGACGGCTCATTGCCTGTAGACCTTTGCTAAGTGTTGGCCTGGCACCGTTCTTGCTCTCGTGCAGACTCAGTCTTGGCAGCCCTGGCTCACTTGTCACCATCGCGACTGCGAGATCAGACAGGCTCATCTGCACCTAAAACAATCCATGCACTGGCACTTAGAATACTTACTTGTTAGATTGAGATAATACATAATACTGTATTTATTTTCACAGCCTACACAAGTACTTATTGTTGCAAAAAATATGACAATATATTTCAGTAATTTTTAACATAATGAATGAATGAATGAATGAATGAATGAATGAATGAATGAATGAATGAATGAATGAATGAATGAATGAATGAATGAATGAATGAATGAATGAATGAATGAATGAATGAATGAATGAATGAATGAATGAATGAATGAATGAATGAATGAATGAATGAATGAATGAATGAATGAATGAATGAATGAATGAATGAATGAATGAATAAATAAATAATACCCAGAAGACAGGTTCAGTGAACACAGTTAGAGTTGCTTTAAAACTGAATACTGTACCAATTTCTGTTCTGCTTACTATTTAGTACATTACTAGATTTGAATTTAAAAATTACGACAAAATTAACAATTAATTCATACCTTGGTTGATGCTCTATCAGGAGAGAGGATGCTCAGGGTGCCAGCAGACTCGAGTCCACCAGAGCCTACCCACTCCAGTTCCACCACACAGTCTTCGTAAGAGCTTCCTTTAGGCAGCATGACCCTGGCACGACCTGTCTTCACCCACGAAGCCCTACAGAAAGTCTCAAATGTTAATATTTACTGTACACTTCTTACTTCCCAGCTAATTATCAGTATTTACTTACAATTCAATAGCAGATTCATAATAAGCAAATCCATTGGATTCTCTAGTATCTCGAGTTTTTAATTCTTCAACTATTTTATTTCTCCAAGGTTCTGACAATTTATTGAGACTTTTACTTTGATTTACATCATGAAACCTAGAACAACGTGGAATTTAAAAAAAGGAACAACCCACAATATTCCAGACATTACCAATAGTTAGGAGGCAGAATTGGGTCTACTGTACAGGCCCCTGCTGCCACCCAGTTCCAGCATAACTGACTCAAGTCGTCGGTCTCATGGACTAGACGTGGCATGAAGTCAGACATGAACATGTCCTCCTCCTCACCAAAGACACTATCTGTCTCAGAGTTAGAATCTGCGTTGCTGAGGCCACTGAGACGTGGCTCGAGCTGATTGAGGCTGCGAGATCCATCACGGAGGGCTCGTAGTTGCCGAGGAGGTCCTCTGTAGTGTGTGGGCAGCGAGGAGCAAGCTCCATCCTCCTGACCTCCAGCAAGAAGGGCAGAGATGTCTGCAGCTTGGTTGTCCTGTATGGTGAGGTTATCCAAACTTCCCGCAGCTTGAGAAACAGCTGCAGCCTCTGCATCAGCGTCAGCATCACAGGTAGATGGGAGAGCAGCGCTGAAAACATGTGACAATGCACTTTCTGTACATTTAATTGAGTTGTATACAGTTCACTGCATTTTTCTATATTATTATACCGGTGTACTGTACAGTAAGAAATTTCTATGCAAATAACACTTTGCTGCATGTTACTTCTTATAAAATTAATTATTTACAGTATATTGCTTTATAGTTTTTAAAGAAATTTGCGTTATTTAATAACCAAGATGTGCTCAAATTTTGATTAAATTAGTACAGTACTTGACATATTTATTTAATTTATTAAGTTAATACTGTACGTAAAATACAAGAGTGTACTGTGTATATATTATTAAAAGGCCCTTGTAAACACACTTTGAGGTAGCTTGGTGCATGAAGCTGTCTCCTGGCTTCTCCACAGCCGCACTGATGCCGAGGTGGTGCACATGGTGACGGCTGGGGGAGGGTGCTGAGATGTTGATACCGCTGCTGCTGCCTGTGCTGCTACAAGTAGAGGCGCGGTCTGCCCTGATCCTCCGCACCCCCGCCTGTACCTTACGCCAGGTACGCCCTGTCATCTCTTCGGGCACCACACTCGAACGAAAGTAGATGGCACGGTCATCAGAGCCAACAGCCCATACCTGTCATGAAAATACACATTAGTGACTGACAAATATTTTATGACTTAACTGCTTAATTATTTATGTACTGTACTTTTTTTTTAAATAATAAATTTGAAAGTTAATCAATATTTTATTTACATAGTTTCAATTTCTTCATTTTAAGTACAAGATTAAATTTTGATCCATGAACTAAATGTGTAGGTCAATAAAATATATATATGCATTGACATAGTTTGTCCAACTGACACATCAATGGTACTGTACCTGATTGTCTGAGCCGACAGACACTTGCGCCATATCACCAACCATCTGCACCCAGCCGTTGCCCGCAGGTTTGTCTGGAATGCTAATTCCTCGCCGGAACCATACGGAGCCATCAGAAGCTACAGCCCACACCACGCTGAGCCCCACAGCAACTTGTTTCAATCTTCGAGTGCCACCATCTGCTTCTGGAGGTGCGACTTCAAGCCAGCATTCCCCTGAGACAAAACAAAAGTCAGAACTTCTCTTCCCTATAGATTAAATTTATAGAAAGTATTAATTCATCACCCATAGTAATAGAAGATTTATGAACTATATTGCCACATCTCTTAAACTTTAAAAGACAGCTTACAATCAATGACGATACACAATTAATTATAAATATTTTGTACAGTATACATTTATTTATTTGAACTAGTTACTAGCAGCTAACTCCATGGAGGTAACATACCCTGCAGCTGGTCTCGAGAGATGAGATTCCGCACCAGCACTCGTCCATCCCAAAGCACACACCAAACATGGCCACTGGGCCCCACAGAGAGCTGAGCAGGTTCACAGCGGGCTAGCAGAGGAATTCCCACCCAATGAGATCCTTCAGGGCTTACTGCAGAGAGGCCACTTCGAAACAAGACCTGAAAAGAAAAAATTATAAATACAAAATTTAAGGGGAAGGTAACTTGTCCAATATTAAAAAAAAAAAAAAAAAAAAAAAAAAAAAAAAAAAAAAAATCGCATGAAAATGATGAAAAAAAAATATATAAAGAAAATGTTCTCGCTCCTCTAAATCCCCTATCAGTAGCTAAAATATCAGGTATACAAATTCATAACTCAAAAACTTAAGGGTAAGGTAACACGCCCATTGTTACAAAAAATCCTTCACATGAAAATTATGAAATTTTTTTTTAAATGTTCTCCTCTACATCCCCTATCAGTAGCTAAAATATCAGGTATACAAATTCATAACTCAAAAACTAGCTCGAATTTGTATACCTGATATTTTAGCTACTGATAGGGGATGTAGAGAAGAACATTTAAAATTTTTTTCATAATTTTCATGTGAAGGATTTTTTGTAACAATGGGCGTGTTACCTTACCCTTAAGTATGTTACATATTGTGAAAACATTTTTAATAGTAACTTACCCTTCCTTGTACTGTGATTGCCCATACAACAAGTGTACCAAGCTCACAGCTTGGAATTTGATGCCCACCAACACTGACATCGATAAAAGGTTCCTGATACAAATAATGAAGACACATATCAATTTAGGTAGGCACATATATTATGCTATTTTTTCTTCGTTAATTTCTTTCTTTTAAGCTTACCTGGGTGGGATCTCGGTGCAATGGTGGCAATGCACACCAAGAGTTAAGTGCCACATATCGCCTATATCGTGCCCACTTTCTCCGTCGTACACATGATTTCCATTGTTTTTGGGGATAATATGTGGCTGGAAAATCTAATGAATACATCCATCCCTAAAACAAAAATTAATTGTAAGTACTGTAGATCATTGCTACTGACAGCTATGATTTACTTCTGTATCACACTATATGCACAGTTTTTATCTTATTTTGTAAATAATGCTTTATATATCATATACTGTACTGTATGCATATATATATATATATATATATATATATATATATATATATATATATATATATATATATATATATATTATGCTGATAATAGTCATGATACTACCTCGTGGTCAAGTGGTTGGCCATCATCCATTACTGTCTCTATGTGCCATTCTGATTCCCAGGCCCAGGCCCTGGAGGGTAACTCTACAAGGTTCCATGATCGGTCAACAGTTCCATCTTCACTTGAGAAATGAAATCTATCAGTGGGTAGAAGGCGAGCACTGAATCCATCTAACGGCAGCCAACGCTAAAACAATACATAATATACAATAGTAGTATGCTTTATTAAGTCTCTTCAGTCTTTTAAGTTAACAAATATTTGAAAATAGCATATGATGTATACCTGATTTTCAAAAGACTCTTCTTTAACTCGTATGGGGATGTCAAGTCCATGGACATGCAAATAGATTTGACGGTCTCCTCCGACAGCCCAAACACAATTTGGCACAGCTGACACATGCTTAAATTCGACACCTAGATAATCAAGTTCATGCCACCTAGAACCACAGGTAGATAAAACGTATACTCGTCCTTCAGCACTAACACCAAACAGTGAAGTGCCTGGCATGACAAAGAATTTTCAAACCCTCGCATGAAGTGTTTTTTAATAAATATTTCACAATTTAGGATGGAAAAAGTGTAGTTTACTAATTAATTTATCAAATAATTAGTTTGAAATGTGCATAGATGTTGTAGAAATGGCGCAAATACATAGTGAATCGGACTAAAATTTTAGCTGCATTTTAATATTCAATATGTCACTAACAGCTGATGCTGAATATGCTGATGATGCAGTGATGTGATGCACTATCACATCCAAGGAGAATACATAGGGAGTGGGAAGAGAGAGGGCGTGGCAGAAGCCAGCTTGTGTTCGATCAGCTGTTTTTGTACGGTGATGCAAGATGTACACGGAGAGACAGTGTTGTCGGATCGATGCCTGGTCTCGAAATTAACCCGCGTTAGGATACGGCTTTCAGACAATTTGCTATTTTATGCCTTTATTTTGATCTTTATGATCTCTAAGTTCTACAAGCCTATTACTTGATTTATTTCTGATTTTTCAGTACTATTATTCTTTCATTTGTTACTAAATAAATTATATAAATTGATAAAATAAATTCCTCCCACACAACACGTCTTTTGAAGGGTAAGCGGACCAAATACCCCCGGACGAAATACCCCCGGACCAAATATCCCCGCCCGGACCGGACGAAATACCCCCGGACGAAATACTCCCGGACGAAATATCCCCGGACGAAATACTCCCGGACGAAATACCCCCGGACGAAATACCCCCTTGTTAAGTGGAGAGGGGTGGGTGACCAACACGGGAGGGGAAGTTGACTTTATTTATAAAGTCTGTTTTTCTGTCGTTTGTCTGACGTCACACGCGTCGTATTAAAGAAGGAAGTTAGTAACGTTAGGCCAATACATTTTGCATTAATTTATCATATATCATTCATATCAAATTAAAATTAATGTGTAATATATTTTGATACGATACATTTTATGCATGTTAATTATAAGTGTTTATTGCATTTTTTTTAGATTTTTTTTAACCAAAAATTTTCAAAATCGTCCCTATATAATTTTTTACTTTAAAAAAAAATTTAATTAAGTTTTTTTAGTGTAATTTTTTAATTTTGATTCGATTGGTATATAGGTCTAAAAATTAAAACTGCAATATTTTTTATTGTTTTTGGTCCCCTGGTGCTATAGGTGCCGTGAACACTTAACGTAGCATGTGTACCCCTCCTGAAGAAACTTAATTTACTTTTTGTTCTATTTATTTTCTTATTTATTCCTTCCTTTTCTATTTATATGTGTTGGCACCAAAGCCCGAATTCAATGCGCACATCTAGGTGTGCCCCTAGCGACTTGAGCAAAGCCCGAAATTAACAAATATTTTGGGCTTTGCTCATATAAATTTGAACATTTCTAGAAGTGCTCAAATCGAAAAAAAGAAACCCCGACGAGAAGTTTTATTTCGGGCTTAAATTTACTCATTTAAATTTGACCATTTCTAGAAGTGCTCAAATCGGAAAAAGCAAACCCCGACGAGAAGTTTTATTTCGGGCTTAAATTTACTCATTTAAATTTGATCATTTCTAGAAGTGCTCAACTCAAAAAATACAAACCCTGACGAGAAGTTTTATTTCGGGCTTTTTGCTCACTGTTTTGATCATTTCTAGAAGTGCTCAAAGCAAAGTGAAAAATAATAATTGGAAATTGTGCCGTATTATAGTAATAATTTGTAATAAATAATTAAAATGATAAAATATTGTGAATTTAATAATATTTTAATTACATACATCGCTTTTTTAATTAAGTAACAAAAATACAAATTTAGCATTAGCGTGTAGATTATTTTTTTATTAAAATATTTCTTTCTGTTTTATTCAAGTCATACTGAAAAATACGATTTTGTCACACTTTTTATATTAATATTTTATGTTAGTTAATTTAATTTTTTTTTTTTTTTACAGCTGATATATTATAAAATCTTTTTAACTTAATTTACAGAACTTGCTAAGAAGCACAGAGCTCCTCAAGATAGTACCAAACCTATTAATTTAAAATAAATAAATATTATACCTGATTATTACCTGATCTTATTATTACCTGAACTTGACTTATTTTTGCAGGGATTACTATCATGGCATTATAAATTTCATCTAAACTTTTTCTTTGCACAACATGTTTTAGATTGACAACCTTTCTTATAGTTGCGTTGCAAAACACAAAACCTTGCTTTGAATTTGCTAATGCTGCTGCTGATCTGAGACACTCTTTTCTTTGTCATGTGTGGTACGTCATCTGAACTTAGAAATTGTTCATCTGCTACCTGGAATTCATTGCTAGAGTATATAAATTGTAATCATACCTTTAATTATAAAAAATGATAATAATAAAAAAATTGAAAGTGTCTCTCAGTGTGAAAAAATCGTATTTTTTCAATATGACTTGAATAATACAGAAAGAAATGTTTTAATAAAAAAAAATACTATACACGCTATTAATGTTAAATTTGTATGTTTATCAATAAATTAAAAAAGTGATATAATTAAAATATTATTAAATTTACATTATTTTATTATTTATTGCTATAATACGGCGCAATTTCTAGCTATTATTTTTCATTTGCACTTCTAGAAATGATCAAAACAGTGAGCAAAGCCCGAAATAAAAATTCTCGTCGGGGTGGCTTTTTTCGAGTTGGGCATTTTTAGAAATGAGCAAATTTAAAGGAGCAAACCCCGAAATAAAACTTCTCGTCGGGGATTGCTTTTTTCGATTTGAGCACTTCTAGAAATGTTCAAATTTAAATGAGCAAAGCCCGAAATATTTGTTAATTTCGGGCTTTGCTCAAATCGGTAGGGGCACATACCTAGGTTTAAAAACCTAAAATCGTTTAAAAACCTTCAAAATCTTGCTGCAAAACGCTGAGACAATTTATAATATAATCCCCAGTAGCACATTGGTGGAGACATGGTTGCAAATTAGTTGCCAACCGTTGCTTTAGAGACGCTCCACCAATTGGCAACGATTTGGCAACCAATATTTTTTTCCAAAATTGCTCTTAAAATGTAATTTGAATACCTAAATGGTATTTTTCACTACAATTTTTTACAATTTATTATGAACAAGGATTTTTTATGACAACGTTGCGTGGTGGTTACATACGCAACGTTGTTGCAACCATTTCATGAAACCGTTGCATTATTGTTGCACGCTGCAACAAATTGGCAACGAATCGCCCAAAAACGTCTCCTTAGCCACCATTGTGGCATATTATATGCCATGGAGAATTAAGTTTAAAGCATTTCTTTCGAAAAAAAAAGGGTCGACCCCTGAAAGGGTCACAATAAAATTTAAGTCAGAAATGCATGTTAAAATTAAAAATATGAAAAAAATATTAGAAAATCGAAAATTCTATTAATTCTCAGAAATTAGGGGTCGACCCCTAAAGGGTCATTATAATGGTTACATCATCAAATACACACAGTGATCCATAAAACTGTAGTCCTCGTAGTTTTTGCCAGAATTTATTTAAAAATTTATGTTAAATTGAAAAATATCAAGGGTCGACCCCTGAAAGGGTCATATTAAAAGAAATTAAAAATAATGTCAGCAAAGCATACTAATTTTTTGAAATGAAAAAAAAAGTTAAAAAATAATTAAATTTTACTATCATATTTTAGGGGTCGACCCTTAAGGGGTCATTATGATTACTTCCTCAAAAATACTTAATGCTGAACCTGTAGTCATCATAGTTTTTGTCACATTTCATAAAATATATTTTTTTGTATTCTTTTAAAAATGACCCTTGCTAGACCCCAAGGGTCGACCCTTAAAATGTGTGAATTAAAGCTCTAAAAATAATTAAGGACATTACTAATTTCAATTTTGCATTCTTTCCGAAAAAAAAATTTTTAGGGGTCTTTTGACCCTTAAGGGTCAAAGGGTCGCAAATTTAAGGGTCACCAATTGAACCGCCCTCAAATTTTACCCAAGGGTCGAAATTTGTATGACATTACATTGAAATGCACCCTGGTCATTTTCCCATAACTTTTATTGATTTTATATACCTCAATAATCTTCAATTTATTAAGAAAGACGAAGCGGTGTAATGGTAAGTATATGATCAACAGTGATTACCGAAGTTCAGCAACGTAGATTAAGGTAAGTAGTTAGATAGGTGACCGCTTCTATAGTTACTTTTTGACCATAAAACAAATTGGTTGCCAAACCGTTGCCCGCCTCCACGTTGCCTCAGGTTCTCCGAATGGGACATCCGCCACGTGGCAGCCACGTTGCCTGGCAACCAATTGGCAACCATTGTGCAACGTGGCTACCACGTGGCAGCCACGTTGCTGTGCTACTGGGGATTGCCGCACAATCAAAGTAAGCATAGCATATATATATATATATACAAAAATCGTTTGTTTGCGGCACAATTTTGAGTATGTTTTGGTATAGTAAAATTAAATACGCAATTTGAGATCTTGATACGGCATTAACTATAAATAATATACTTTGAATATTATATATGATATATATTTGTTGTGAAAATTTTATAAATAAAGTCAACTTCCCCTCCCGTGTTGGTCGGCCGCCCCTCTCCACTTACAAGGGGGTATTTCGTCCGGGGGTATTTCGTCCGGGAGTATTTCGTCCGGGGATATTTCGTCCGGGAGTATTTCGTCCGGGGGTATTTCGTCCGGTCCGGGCGGGGATATTTGGTCCGGGGGTATTTCGTCCGGGGGTATTTGGTCCGTGATTCTTTTGAAGATTGGCGCGATTGCGAAGATGACCGGAAACGCCGGAAACGGGAAACGAAACTTCCGCTTCCGCAATATTCCCGCTAATATTACGTATAGTCCAATTTACATTATATTCCATCCGGAAGTAGCTGGAAGTGTAATGTTTCTGGTCTTTAAATAATTCTATTCATATTTCAGAGTGATACAATTTCACACATAGGTCGGTATTTCTACTTCGAACCACTTTGTAAAGTTTCAAAACTGAATTACAAACAGAAAAACACAAATTTGATACTTCCGGCTACTTCCGGATGTAATGTCAAATTAACTGTAGTGTAATCCCGTGAATGAGAATTGATAGTTAATACGAGATGCATATTAATGAATTATATTATTTATACGTAATCTACCTGGAGACCCAGGTTTGATGCCGATGTGTTGCAAGGATATTTTTTTTTAGTTATTATTTCATAAATATTTTCTATCGGTATAATGCTATTCAAGATTCAAGTATTCAAACGAAAATTTATAAGTGTAAAAACAATTTTTAATTTAATTTTATTATTTTCTTTATCATGCGTGGATTAGTTATTAATTAAAAATAATTTTTATAATGAAATAATGGTTGAATGATATCACCGAGTGAAACGAAGCATTAAAAAATAATTAAAAAGTCCTCCGTCCCGACTGGGATTCGAACCCACGTCGCTGAGCGATTTCAGATTTGAAGTCGAGCGCTTTTCCAAACGAGCTATGCCCAAGGTTACAAGGGGGAGAAGAGATTTCAGTATATGACTTGTAAGTTTTGTTTAAATCAAAATGGCGGTCTCCATATTTCACATGTCACTGCAATATGTTTTGAATTATTATAACAACAAACACAAACTGATTACAAAATGATTATAAAAAATATAAAAAAAATTGTGCGGTAACTCATAACTTCTGAATGTTTGTATTTATTCCATAAAATAATAAAGTTCGTGTAAGACCAATCTTGATGCAAGTAAATTTCGAGACCAGGGACACCATGGTGGCCACCAGATGGCAGCACTTGCAAAGAAAAGATTCGAGCTTCATAAAAATTTCTTTGGAGTGGTTGTTTCTGCAAATTGTTTGAACTTTGTTGAACACAGGTTTGAATCGCTGATTAGCATTGATGGACAGGTAAGATGGTCCTCCCTATCTATCCTCCTTGATCACATCATAGTGCGAATCTGTCGGAGGGGAGCAGGATAAGTGGGTGTAACTGAGCCGAAAAAGTGGCGGCGTTGTCGGGTCTATCATCATGCCTTCATGGAACGCAATGCGTCATGGGAGTGATATAGTGCAAGGCATGATGGGCGAGTTGCACGAGATTCAAACACATTATTTATTTTATCCTCTCCAAAGTTCGACCTCTATATATATATGTTATATATAACAGCTAGGAAATTTGTCTCCTTAATTAATTTCATGTATATAATTCGATCTTGATATTCTTGATTGATTAATAGATGAGTCTTAATTAATTACCTCACTTAATGCTAACAAAGATAAAAAATTAAGATTATAATATATAATTAATATAATTACATCACACAGGCGCGCTTGACTTTTAAAGATCCGGCCGATATGTATATTATATAATTTTTATTTTTAATACCGATACGTAATAATTTTGATAATGGATAGAAAATTTTAATGTCGCGTCAGTGGAAAAAAATAAATATATATAACCCTTAACACTATAATAATAATAAAATCAATAATGCATGAAAATATATATAATTAAGCAAGTATATGGACTATATGCATGCATGCATGATGCAATAAAATATTTTGTATATAATACTTAAACGTGAGTTTCGTCACACATGCAAGCACTTTTATATGTTATAATTTAATTTTAATTAATAAGTTCATGGATCGTCACCTTATAGCTAGCTCCTAATAAAAAATTTGCAACGATCGATTAATTTTGCTAGCTATAATATAGCTGTCATGATTTCATGCAAATATTAAGCCTATAATAGCTCGCTACAGCGTATAAACTTTGCATTATTATATATAGTACACGTACCTCTATTATAGCTATATATATTATAGAGGATTATACGTACAATTCATCTTTATAATTAAATAATAATAATAAAAGTAATAAGGCATATATGTTTCTTATTAATTTCTGCTAGCTAAAAAAACAAAATGTATAATTCATAATATAAGTTTAGTGTCATATATATATATTAGTGGTACAAAATTAAGCATGAAACAATTAATTAATTTAATTAACCTTATAATATTATATATATATATATATATATATATATATATATATATATATATATATATATATATATATATATATTATATCCATTATAAAATATGATCGAGAATATAATTATGTAGAAAATAATTTTAATATAATAAAATATGCTGTATAATTTAATATATATTATATATATGATGTATTATACGTATATATACGTATTATATATGCATATTAATAAAATGTGCCATGTATATACCAAATAAATTAATATTATATAAGAGTTAACTTTAATATATATATATATATATATATATATATATATATATATATATATATATATATATATATATATATAATTATATTATAATAATATATTAATTATAATTTACACTGATATATATACGTACGTGATAATATAATAATAGTAATATTAATTAAATAAAGATATAATAGCTCAGATATATATATTTATATATGTATTTCGGTTTTTGCCTTCATTTCGTGAAGTCCGAAATTTATAATAATAACCTATAAAATTGCTCGAATCAATATATAAATTTAATATTTACTGATGCACGTGCGGCCTAAAATATTAATTAAAATATGTGTCTCATCAGGCGTTAATTTTTGTTTTCCGGGTGCACTTTCTAGAAAAAATGATCAAAATTTAATGAGAAAATTAAGCCTGATCGAAATAATTGTTAATTTTGGGCTTTAATTGTCCGAACTCTCAGACTCTGTGATGCCATGCAATGGCATATATACAATAAATTAATAATTAAATATTAACGTTTACGCATAATTAAATCCATATATATATAAATTATAATTATAACCATTGCACGAAATTTATTAGATTAATAATATAATTATATAATTATTATATATATAATATAGTTGCATTAAATGTCCTGGAATTAATTTTGACATTTTATTTTTCTCCTGAAATCTATTTAACTTGATTATATATTCATCATGACTCTAAATTAAGTTGCCTATAGAGATATATAAGGGAATTACCATAAAACTTATGCCCAAACTTTATATATGATGTAATTTGATTTTTCTAATAAGCCTTTTTTGAATTGTATAAATATAAATGCCTTAAAATAGTTAAAATGAATGTACTAGCTATAACTGTCATTGCAGCTAGTCCTTAACAAAATTTGGTTATAATTACAAATGATCAATTTAAATAAAGTACATGGCACACACACACGTACACATATTATATATATATATATATATATATATATATATATATATATATATATATATATATATATACATTGCACACATATATATGTGTGTGTGTGTTTATATAAAGCAGGGAAAAGAAAATGCTATTTATTTAAATTTTTGCATTGGAATTTCTATATTGTTTTAACCTTTAAGATATATATATTATGTTATTTGTCATTATTTTACAAGCTTTTATAGCAATTAATTTTAAGTCATAATTTAAAAACATTGCAATGAATTATACTCCCTCAAACTATTATAAAAATAAATGTATAGTAGAAAAAACTATAAATGTCTTAATTTAGGGCAAGTTTAGCATATGCTTAGTGTAGAAATAAAGTATAATTTTTTATTTAGTATTTTTTTTTAATGATTATTATGATATATAACCTGCATGCATGGCTATATGCATCACCAACATTAGTTTCTTTTTCCACTTCGATCAGTTATATTAAAAAAAAGTACTCCAGTTTTTACTGTAATGATTTTAAGATGATTTTATGTCTTTATTTTCAATGAATGAACTGGAATTCCTTTCATAAGTGTAAGGTGTAACACACCCATGCAATATATATTTATATGTTAAAGGAAATCCCACACATGAAAATTATGGAAAAAAAAAATTAAAATGTTTTCCTCCACACCCCTTATAAAATATGCAGGTATACAAATTCGAGCTAGTTTTTGAGTTAATTTTTTTAAATAGATGATTGCCCATGTTTTTATTAAATATTGTTAGGAAACACTAACAATTGTTTTACATACATTTGATATAAGATTTTTTTTTATTTTTTTAAGACATTCCTGTATTTTAAAAATTCTATCAGGATTAAAATTGTGGTAGTAATAAATATTTATTGGTGCTTTTGAGTTTGTAAGTTCTCTTTCAAAAATGCAAAATAAATACAATTAGATTCATTCTGTAATTATAATAGTGCTGTTTTGACAATATCTTAGTGATAATGCATTGGAAAAACTGCATGATTTTTTTTTTCTACTGCACAAATGAAAATATAAAGGTGCCAATTAAGTTACACTGCTCTCTGATGAATTATTTTTAAAGTTGACTACTTCAACATGGAAAAATGTGGGATTGTTTTTTAACATTGGGCGTGTTACCTGTGTTACCTTACCCTTAATGATATATAGTAAAAAAAATATCACCACCCTCCCCCTTAATGTTAATTTAAGTATTAGTTAATTTTGAAATAGTAGTGTCAATGAATTATGAAAGACACCTGCTGCAAAAAAAGAAGGATTTGCAGAGTGCTAGGCAAATTTTATTTTAGAAGAGGGTACTGAATGTTCCTGCTACATCAATACAAAAATGTGTATGAAGAAATTGATTTTTTATAATTCAGGACTTTAATTTGCACAATTGCATATTTTTTCTGATAATTCTTTTTATGAAAGTGCGACATTTAACTTTCCATTTAATTTAACTAAGTTTCTAATTATAAAACACCTCGATATCCTTAAAATATAATTATTATTGCTGCCATAAGTATTGTGCAATTAAAAAGAAACTAATATTTTACCATTTAATTGCATTTTATTTGTTATATACAGTCAAGAACATTTTACAATAAATTAATTGAAACAATTTAAACGGAAGAAAAATACTGAAAGCAGTATAATGTTAATTAATTTAGATTAAAATCAGCTGAGAATCATTCTCATATAACAACATAAAAAGTAAGCCAGTGTACTATGTTTGTCCCCAAGCACTCTCGCAGTTCATTATTATAATTAAGTTACACCATGACGCTCTCAACTAGTCAGTGTATAGTTTTAGTATATTCACACTTGGCATCATACAGTCCGAGTCTACAGTATAGTACAATAAAGGAAGTCACTTACTATACAGTACAGTAAATGCTGTATAAACATCAAAGCATTTTAAGTTACCATTTGCATGTAAGCAAGAGACGCTCCACTCCAGAATGCACACATCACTGGTAAGAGAGTTGTAGTTAAAATTTACATTAATTATATTTAAGTATACAAGTATTATAAATATTGAAGTACTGTAGCTTTAATTATTTACTAAATTCAGCAGCCACAGTTTAACCCATCCCCTTTTGAAGATTAATCAATGACTGCATGGGGAAAAAAAAAAATAATAATGGTGGCTATTTAAGGAGAGGATAACACACCCAATGTTAAAAAAAAATCCACACATGAAAATTATGAAAAAAAATCAAAATGTTCTCATCTACATCCGCTATCAGTAGCTACAATATCAGGTATACAAATTCAAGATAGTTTGTGTTATGAGAAGTTTTAAAGTTGACTACTTTAACATGGGCAAATGGAACTTCCATGTTATATTAGCCAACTTTAAAAATTTATAACTAAACAACTAGCTCGAATTTTTATACCTGATATTCTAACTACTGATAGGGGATGTAGAGGAGAACATTTTAAAAAAAAATTCTAATTATAATTAACACATAATATCAGGGAGTGGAACCGGATCCGGATCCCGGTTGAGAACCGCTAAAAATCGAGGAAATCCGGATCCGGATCCAAACGGAACCGCTTTTTTTAAAAGGGGATCCGGATCCGGATCTTTGGAACCGCTTTTTTAAAAAGGGGATCCGGATCTTCAGATCTGCTTTTTAAACAAGGGGATCGGGAACCGGTTTTTCGGAACCGCTTTTTAAACAAGCGGATCCGGATCTCGGATCCGCTTAAAAAGGCGACCGGTTCCACTCCCTGCATAATACATAATAATACATTCCAATATATAATTTCCTGTAAGGGATTTTTTTTTAACATTGGGCGTGTTACCTTCCCCTTAACCTGGGATTAAAAGAAGTACCTATTTAGCCATCTTGGCCAGACCAACAGCTCCCTGATGTTGAGATGAAGCAAAACATGTGTTGATGGACTTTACCACATGAGTGTAGAACTCGCTTGAAGTTGTGGCACACAGAGCAGCAGTAAGAACAGCATGTTAAAGGAGAGCATTACGGGGGAGTTAAGTTCCAGGCGTTCCTGGGTGCAGCACATCTCACGCTTAGGCAGGTCCCTTCCCTGCTCTGGTGTTGATCCTGTCAAATAGGCTGTAAAAGTATTTAACAAAAAATGTATGTATAAGCCAGAGCCCTATCTGCCAGAGGAAATATTACTGCAGATGACATAGTTTATTTGTATGATAAATTCTGTATTTAATCTATCATATTTAAAGTAGCTCCACAAGAACATAAAATCTAATAACCTGCAATAATATTTTCTCTGCCCACCTCCTGCGACGAGGACGCTAGGGTTGGACTTTAGGAAGCAAAAATGTATGTATGTGTATAGCTGTTTCACCAAAGCTGTAAATCATAAGGCTTTCTTTTTTCAAGTTAAGAGTGCAATGAACAACATTTCTATTCCATAATGCTATTCACACTCAGATTCTTACTCCACCTGCCACATCAATTATTAATTACAGGACACTTTTCAATAGTTTACCATTTCATTTTCTGAACTATGTAATGAAAAGTCTTAAAAAAAAAAAAAAAAAATCCTCGCCAAAAGATGGTAATTGTTTGCCAAAGCGAAGGAAGTTTTCAGGGGCATTGGCTTTACCTGCAACATAAGTACACTTGTATTGATTGATAGAAATTAAAAATTAATTATTATTATTATTATTATTATTATTTTTTTATTTTTTATATTTATATAAATATTATTATATATATTTTTTAAGCTAGTCTTTTGAGCTGTCAAGCATAGACTTTGTCAATTTCCTCAGGATGGTTTAGTTCGAAACCCTCAAGTGTAGCGCACTTCATCTGTTGCCCTCAGAGTTGGTAAGATAAATTCAAACGTGCCCTAAATTCCTCAGAGTTTTTCTAGGTATGGAAGCAACCCTGCTTTGAGGGACACCTGCCAGCTCTCTAAGACAATGCGGTTGTCTTCCAAGATGCTTGCACACTGTGCTCACTGGGCTCACAAACGGGCTAATTCTATGACCATCCATGAGTACAGGTGTGGAAGGATAAGATGAAGGTTTGGTCAGGGCAAGGAATCATGGATCTTCCGGGAAATAGGCAGACATTCAAACGATTATGGCACCTGCTATAGGTTATTTGTAATTGTCTGGCATGTACAGTTCAAATGATTATTCAGGTGCAAGTAATAAATAATTTTATGGGTGAAATGAGAAAAAATAGACGAACTTTATGTTAGCCTCACATACGCCCTTGCACCTAAAAATTTTGATTACGTATCTTAAAGGCCCTATGACCATTTCACAGTATCAAGTCCACAGTTAGTATTGCCTCAGTATGATACGGCTGCATAAAAAATTTGTTCCGACAGCAATAATATCAGAGATATTAGCCGATAAAAAGGCACCTGTGACGTCATTTGTACCCATTCTGCGGCGACGGTATAGGGAAATCCCTGCAAAAGATAGGTTCACTCTAGCTACAGCCACGGACATAATTTTAATTCTGGAATGTTGAAGTTTTACCAGCGCAGTCTTAATAGTATTTGTCAAATATCCTGAAAGTATTTTGTTGTTGACATTCACAAACACTGACTTATTGCAGTAGCAAGAAGAGAAAAATGTTGCAAAGGAAAACCATGTTAAATACTTGGCTTATATTGCTACTACAATAAGTCAGTCTGTGTGAACGTCAACAGCAAAATTCTTTCAGGATATTTGACAAATAGTATCAAAACTGCCCTTGTAAAATTTCAACATTCTAGAATTAAAATTATGTCCGTGGTTGCAGCTAGAGTGAACCTATCTTTTGCAGGGATTTCCCTATACCGTCGCCGCAGTATGGGTACAAATGACGTCACAGGCGTCACAGGTGCCTTTTCATCGGCTATTATTTCTGTTATTATTGCTGGTGGAACAATTTTTTTATGCAGCCGTATACTAATATATTAGGCAATACTAATTAACGACTTGCAAAACCCCATTATTAGCAAAAAGTAAACAAACAAAAGTGACCCCACAGGGCCCACAGTTCATTGTTGTTTTGATTATGTGTATAAATTTTGCTTATACATTGGACCTTATGGGAAATTGACGATTTTCACACACAGATTTCAAAATGTTACAAACCTACGATTCTAAATATAAAAATATCAACAGAATCTGCAGTTTTTGGCCATTTTAAATGCTGAAATGCGTATCAGAAGAAGTTTTCATTACTCTAATATAGTAATTTTAATATGATACCATATCAGCCAATTGCATGGGGTAAGATACGTAACCAAGGAAGCTCCAGATTGTTGATTATTGCAACAGTTAAAATCAACAAACTGGAGTTTGCCTAGGGAGATCAAGATGGCGCGCCAGAGTGAGCAACGCCGACATGACTCTCCGCTCAAATTGTTTGTCCTATCCTGGTAAATATTCCTATCCTATTCTATATATTAATCGTCTATCCCCAGTCAATTTGATTCATAAATCATCATCTCGCCTCACCGCATCCACATAATCCTACTTTGACCCTGCTCTTCGGTCGGCCCACAGGAGTCAACACGTTGAGAATCTTTCAAATTCCTGCCATTCCTTGCATGTTGTCGCCTGCATCATCAACCTACATTATTGCACCCAAAACCACAACGTCAACCCAATGTCCTAAAATCCAACCAATTCCTTGTGTGGTTTTGGTTCACCCACGGTAACACGTGGTGGGCATATAGGTACCACTTCCATCATCACCTTGCATCCCACATTCCATCATCATCCTATCCATTGTTCGTCCATTATCCTTTACAAGACCCTGCAAAAAACAGTTCAACTATAAAATTGATCCAAGTTACTCAGTACGTGGAATTATAGCCGTTTAGGCTCCTTCCAATAATTGTAAGAAGAAGAAGAAGGAGTTTGCCTAGTTACGTATCTTTCCCCATGCAATTGACTGATTTGGTATCATATAAAATTTACCATATTAAAGTAAAGAAAACTTCTTCTGATACACATTTCAGCATTATAAATGGCCAAGAACTGCAGATTCTGGTGATATTTTTATATTTAGAATCATAGGTTTGTAACATATTGAAATCTGTGTGTAAATCGTCAATTTCCCATAAGGTCCAATGTATAAGCAAAATTTATACACATAATCAAAACAACAATGAACTGGGGTCATTTTTGTTTGTTTACTTTTTGCTAAAAATGGGGTTTTGCAAGTCGTCTATTGTGGACTTCATACTGCGAAATGATCATAGGGCCTTTAATTTCCAATGTTACATCAAAACCTTGTCTGCTAGATTAACCTTCATCATAATTAATAATAATTAACTATTACGTTAAATAATACAATAAAATGAGGGGGGGGGGAAAAACATAATAATAATAATAAAAATGAAAGATATAAAGTATTAGGCCTGTTCGTAAACCCTGCTCGGTGTACACTTTCTGCACCCAAACGACCTTATGTACATGGGATATAAAGTCGATTGGGTGTAGGAAATGTACACCGAGCAGGGTTTACGAACAGACCTATTATAAAGACAAATAAAAATAAGTAACCCAAAAAGTGGTAACAAACTGTTGAATACAACATGCATACATGAATACGTACAAAAGATTAGTATTTTACAGAAATAAGAAATAGAACTGTCAAGCAGGTAAAGTTAATTATAACACAAAATTTCTAGTCGCAGATCAGAGACCCTACAGAGACCTCCGTGTCTTATGGCCAGAAATTTGACCAGCTTGGCCGAGCTTTACTGTAACTGAGACTGGCGGTGCCATTGAATCGCAGCGGCACAGCCCGATTCTCGCTGGCTGCGCACACAATTTTATCCAGAAAGAACCAGTCCGTACCAAACATTCAACAGCGCCGCCACTCTCAGAAAACAGCAAAACTCTTATCAAATTCCTGGTCATTAGACACGGAGGTCTCTGTAGGGTCTCTGGTCGCAGATTATGTAAATAAAGTTAATAAAGTAAAGCTGACTTTATTTATGAATTCTCTCTACAGAATTATTTTATTACATGCACTTAAACAGTTATTTTGAACTGCTCATTAATGACATAAATCACAAATATAATAATGCACACATCAATGTGCCGAGGTTGAACCAAAGACGGGCTATGGGCTGCGCTTTAAGGCCTGCATGAGTCGTAAACGCTTGTGTGGCTTTCTGATGTGCTCAGCCAGCCAAGTATCTTTTTACATAAGCTCACAAGGCGAGTCACACCATTAACTGAAGACGTTAACACGGCAAAAACCAAGTTAAACATTAACTATAGTATGTATACATATATCATACTACAGTACATATTAAAATTTATGAACTGACCTTCCATCAGTATTTAATATTCTTGACTAACCTTTGAGCCAGATGTTGAAGATCATTGCAGCGTTCAGGGCGAGGAATCTACTCCTTTTCAGATCCACAGAAGCTGCATCCGGACAAACTGCACCTTGCTGAAGACCCACATCAGGAATGTCAGCATCTGTCAAATTGGATATGTATAAATTGCATGTTGGATTTAAATCTTTTATGTATGCATAATGCACCAAAGATTTACAATTCATGTAAACATCTTTGGGACTTTCAGATGCAAGGTCAAAAGACCCTAAATGTATGCTAGACAGATTGAACTGAAAAATGGTATGCATCAAATGCATACAATATCTTCAATCTCCTCAAAAATTGATTTTAGTTTTACTGAAACAAATCCCACATTAAAATAATCTGTGCTGAAAAAGTTCTTGAAAACCTGCATACCACATATTTATAGTAATTCATTGCCCAACAGTGCCAACAGTATAGCAGAACTCGTTTTAGTTTACTGTAATATCGGAAGGAAAATCTATGAACTGTATTATGGTATAGCCACATTTGCCGCAGATCGTTAAAAATCAAAATTATAATAATATACTGTATGAACAAAGGAAGGGCCCCGTAGGCCCCGTAGCACATGGGGCTAGATGAAAATGGTATGCATAATTATCTAATATTCATCATAAAAAATATCGGAAAATTGACACACAATATAACGATTAAGATTAAAATAGCAGTATGTACACACATTACATACATACACCACTGCTTGCGGCTATTGTGGGTATTCCACCACGGTGGCTCGCTTGCTTGCGGCTGACTCTCTCAGCCCCTCCCTGAACCCACCAACACTCCGAGCATCCACAAGCCCAGAATCCAACAAATTCCACTCCCTCACCGTTTTTCTCAAAAAGGAATACTTGCCCACATCATTTTTGCTTCAGATTTTTGCTAACAACGAATACAACAAGAATATACTCCCTGGTCGACTTTGTGTTAAGGAATAAGAAAATATGAAAAGAATTGATGATTAAACGTTTAATTGATTAAAAACTTCCACGCTGGCGTCCACGCTGAAGCTGACGGAGAATCCAAGGAAAATTGACACACAATATAACAACGAATACAACAAGAATATACTCCCTATATAACAACGAATACAACAAGAATATACTCCCTGGTCGAATTTGTGTTAAGGAATAAGAATATATGAAAAGAATTGATGATTAAACGTTTAATTAATTAAAAACTTCCACGCTGGCGTCGTGGCGTCCACGCTGGAGCTGACGGAGAATCCAAGATGGCTACTTCCTGTTATGATCACGTGACCTCATTCTCCCGATTCATTGGTACAGTTTGGCAACATCGCACTTAAACTTTCAAGGCTCAATGGAGTTGCTCCCCCCCTTTAAAATCGCAGTGATGAATGGATTTTAGGAATTTTACTGAAATTAAGCAAGCAGTGTAGCCATCCAAATGTTAGCATCACTAGATTTTGTTCTTTAATTAATAATATTATAAATAAATTGTTTATTGAACACAAATACAGTGTACAGAATAGATTATAAAATATTATATAATAATAACCTAAAAAATAAAAGAAAAAATATTGATTATATATTACACGTACATATATATTATTATTATATATACAAACCAAAATAAAATATAATAATATTGGACATCATATACATGATTTTTTTTTATTGCAGAATTAAATATAAGGTGTACCAAATTATGCTACTCTGAATTTTTTCAGATTTTTTTGAAACCCAGAACTATTTTTAAAAATAATTATTGAAAGTGCGGCCTCGCCAGTGGCGTAGCCACGGGGGGGGTTTTCGGGGTTTAAACCCCCCCCCCCCCCCCATGAAGATCGAGTAATGACTGGATATAAGAAGAAAAAAGGAAAAATTATATAAATTTGAAAAAATAAGTTAAATAAAAAATTGAAATTTAGGGGTATCAAGTATCAAGTAGTCTTTTCTTTAAAATAAACAAATTATAAGTTAGTTTCTAATTTTAACAGGAAAAAGTGCGACTCATAAATAAATGTTTTATTTCCCTTACAAACTGCATGTGCATATAACTACTATTGTATAAATTAAAACGCTCTCACGTGTGCCGCACTTTCATTTAATTGGCTGCTCCACGCGCCCGGTGCAGACAAAATTTAACAAAAATAAGAGAAGCAATTCCCTTTTTTATTTTTTTATTTATTTTTTACAATATCTTAATGATGTGAACTTGGATTATTAAATAAATTTTAAAAATCAAATTCAATTAAATGACACGTACACTGACTCTATAAAAATAATATAAAAGTGGTTACATAAATTACTTGATTTAATTAAAAAGGCTCGGAATTTCCTCGCCTTGCGGGGGGCGTTTTTTTGCCAACATGGCCGCCATACGAGATTGAAGCAAGTGCGCTTTTCTCGCCCCGCCAAGCCTCGCTCGACATCGCTCCATGGAAATGAGCCTTTACTCAAAGCTTTATTTATTATACGCACGTATTCAAAAGAAATTGAAAAATGGGGTGAAAAAAAATATAAACTGTTAAAAAAAATTGCATCAGGCCATATATTTTATCCTAGCTCTAATATAATAGTATTTTTCCATTATTTTACCCTAAAAAGGGGGCGTGTCCTTAAAAAAATCGCGCCTGCGGCGGGCTATTGGGGGGCTTCGCCCCCCAAACCCCCCAGTGAGCTGTTCTCAATATTTATCCTGAAGAACCCCCCCCTTTGGCAAATCCTGGCTACGCCACTGGGCCTCGCCCCCTGGAGGCGTCAAATAGGCGTCTTTTAATTGGTCCTATCCTTTTTATTAAGGATTCAGGAGTGCCACCTTAACTTACAGAACTTTCAATAAATTTTTAATATTTAAAAATAGTTCCGGGTCTCAAAAAAATCTGAAAAAATTCAGAGTAGCATAATTTGGTGCCCTCTATTCTCGATATCGTTTCTTCAATAAAAAATTTTCATGTATAATTTATGCTCTATCCATTTTATTTAGTGAACACAGACACAGATACACAGATAAGATTCTGTTCTTTATATTTGTATAATTCTGTAATTTTCCATATGTTTTATATTATGATTTTTAATATTTAATTTTAAAATACAATAAAAATAAAATTATTTTGTATGATCGATTTAATTGTTAATTAATTTATATAAATTAAAAAATTAAATTAATTTATATAATGGACAACATTATACATGAAATTTTTTTATTGCAGAAATGAATGGAGGGTACCAAATTATGCCACTCTGAATTCTTTTACATTTTTTTGAAACCCAGAACTATATTTAAATAATTATTGAAAGTGCGGCCACGCCCCCTGGAGGCGTCAATAGGCGTCCAGTCTCTATCCTTTTTATTAAGGCTGCAGGGGTGCCAACTGAAATTACAGGACTTTCAATAATTATTTAAAAATAGTTCCGGGTTTCAAAAAAATCTGAAAAAATTCAGAGTATATAATTTCGTACCATCTATTCATTTCTGCAATAAAAATTTTTCATGTATGTTGTCCATTATAAATTTAAAACATTGATGGATTATTATACGTATCGCATCACGCATCTATAATATACATTATATTTTTTATTAATAACTCATATAAAATATAATTATATATAATATTTTATAAATAGATTATATAAATGATTATATTTTTGCAGATTAGATTATTTAAGTTATTTATAAATCAAGAAAAATTACCCTAGTCGAAAAATAAAGTGCTAAGTGATAATTTGAGCAGTAGTCAAGTAGTTGACTACTTGTTTCTAAGTAGTCAACTACTTAAAACAAGTAGTTGACTACTTAAAAACAAGTAGTCAACTACTTGACTACTGCTCAAATTATCACTTAGCACTCTTACTTTTCGACTAGGGTATGGAGCTATATAATTAAAACTCGATCACTTATAATGTATAATTATATTGACATCAGAGAGTATTATACCTATATATAATTTGTATAATATTATATATATATCTATATATATATAATTATTATTCCACTCTATTTTTTATTTTATTTTATTTATTTATTATTATTATTTTTTTTTTTTTGTGCTGAACATTAAGTTGCCTAACTTCAGGGTGAACTAAAACTAATGGAGTACCGACCTCAAAATTTTTTATTGCAGAAATGGATAGAGGGTGCAAAGTTATGCTACTCTGATTTTTTTCAGATTTTTTAGAGCCCGGCAACTATTTTTTAAAAATTATTGAAAGTGCAGAAAAAGTGCCGCCTCTTGCCGCCTCTCTTAATAAAAGATAGGACCCAAAAGGGACGTGGATTCGAACCCGACCTCGCCAAAACTTTTTAGCAATACTTCCCGGTCTCTAAAAAATCTGAAAAAAATCAGAGTAGCATAACTTTGCACCCTCTATCCATTTCTGCAATAAAAAATTTTGAGGTCGGTACTCCATTGGTCTGTTCGTTCGTAAACCCGCGCCTGCCCACAGTATATATAGTAAGTTATTGGTTAATGTAGCTAGCCCACAGTACGTGAACACTTTCCGCATCCAATCGACCTTTTATGTCCAAGTGCATATTAAAAGCTCGGTCGGGTGCAGAAAATATAATTATCAAAGGATCGATGATTTACAAAGGGTATTATATATATTAATTTTCACATTCTATATAATAACTCATACAAAGAACTTAAACTTAATTAGCATATTATTATACAATTTATATATTAAATTCTAGAAATTATACCAAATACTATAACTACCAAATTTATTGGAATTTGATACCAAAATTTAGCATTAAAATATTTAAGGGCTAAAATATTATATATATGTTATTTCGATCCTTTTCATTGTGAATATGATTTTATATAAATACCTTAAAGGTTTCCCTATTATAATAGAGGCTTCAAGTCAGCTGATTTTTCGGTGATCCCACCCGCTATACCAAACCTATGTAAAAAAAACGTGAATTCGTTTTTTCACCAGGAATAAGATTTTTCAGGGATAATTCCTTTACGGAACTTTGGTCCAAACTGAAAAATAAAGTAGATAATTAAAGATTTAGATTTTTTACTTGATTTATAACCGAGAAAAGTTAAAAAAACACTTTGCTTCATTTTCAAGTGCAAGATGGACCTTAGCGACAAACAGTTGCGCAGCGAAAGCGCATCACTTGAAGCCTCCATTATATATCATGTATCATCCAACTAGCGTTATATATATACATGATATATACGGGAATATATTATATAATATATATACAGGGTGTCCCAGAGATCTTTAGATTTTTCAAAGCCAAATAACAACCGTTTGGTATTTTAACTATTTTTTAATGTTCGATCACTTTATCTTTATATACATCAAATTAAAGCTCGACTGGATTTAACGGGGGACATTCACAAAGCACTTTAACCCCCACTTTAGCCCCGATTTTTAACCCTGGTGCTAAACATGGTACTAAATCAGGGGCTAACCATGTTAAGCTCATAGTTTAGCACCATGTTTAGCACCAGGGTTAAAAATCGGGGCTAAAGTGGGGGTTAAAGTGCTTTGTGAATGTCCCCCAACATTTTAAAAAAAGTGAACAGAAAAAAAAATCTGAAAGTTTATTTTTCATTGTTACCCGTTAGAAGACAAAATAGGAGCTTTTTGCACTGTTTCTTGCGTCGCTTTGTGGACGAAGTGTTCCTATAGACCTTTGAATAGGTTTTTTTGAGACTCCACACCATAGATCCCCAGGTCCCCTGACTTTACTCCTTCAGAATTCTTCCTATGGGGCTAGCTATCAAGTGGAAGGCACCGCGTTCACAATTCCAGTGTGAGACGTGCTGGAGCTAAAGCAGCGCATCACCACCACGATCCAGTCCACCATGCCTGTCATGCTGCGCATGCAATGAGTGGCGTGAGCTCTAGGAGGGACTGGATGTTTGCTGGGCGAGCCACCAATGGTGCCCATTTAGAGAAGCATTGTTGCATTTCCTTTGAGAAAAAAATCAACAAGCATGAGAATTGATGCAAAAAAAAAATCAGGTGCAAGTGCAGTTGTGATTTCGAAAAAAAGTGCACATTTTGCTTTCTAACGGGTAAAAAAGAAAAATCACCATTCCCATTTTCTTTTTTTTTCTGTTGACATTTTTGAAAATGTTAAATTCAGAGCTTTAATTTGATGTATATAAAGTGAATATTAAATTTTGTTTGTTTGTTATTTGTGCATGTGTTTGAAAAATCTAAAGATCTTTGGGACACCCTGTATATTATATATATATAATGTTTGTTCAAATTTTAAACACGTGCCCTTTCAAATCATTTTAAGATTGATAAATGAGAAGTTCAAGATATATTATATGCTTTTACCTTTTTGCTGCATCGTCGCGCGGCCGCTAATACGACGCTATGGGGTCAATGCAATCCGCTCTTATATATTTGCACGCAAGTCGCCGCCCTTGCATGCATGCTCCTGCATGATGAGCCGCGAGCATTGCAGCAAAAGCAACTTACATGATGACCATCGACGGCTTGGTAGAAAACAAATATAAGTGAAACGCATCATAAAATTGCATGCCATAATATAAATTCCTTATAATGAAATAATATAATTAAATATAATTTTTATAATAAATCTCGCATCATATTCTGCAATTTTCTATACTTAACTATGCTATTTATCAATTTATCTCAATAATTAAATTATAAAAAAAAAATCGGTAAGGAATTGTTTTATATTATATTAGGACGTTCATGTTACAACGAGTTCAGTGTAATTAAATTGTGTAGGAACTTGATTTTAAAAAAGATATATATTAAATTATATACTGGTGCAATTATGAATGTAATGCACGTATAGTACTTTTTTATATACGTATAAGCAATAATAAAAAAACAAAACAATACTTTGTCTATTCAGGAAAGAGACGCGCGTTTTTTTTTTTTTTTTTTCTTCTTATAATATATTTGCAGTTTAAATTCATATTTTTCAAGGTTGAGAAGGTGGGAAATTCCAGTTATTATTTTTACCTGCATCAGCATCCATTACGTATTATTTGTGGTGGGATATGTAGGTGTATAATAACATACCAACTCAGCCATAAATTATTTGTGTTTTTAGGACCTCATACCTGTCATGCATAACCACTTTTTAACTTAAAAATAAAGTACGTACGTCATACAGAATCATATAATGTATTACGTATTATACGTATACAATTTTGCAAAAATATAATTATAAGTAAGCAATCACTATCACTGAAAAATAAAACTTGCGAAAATGTTAAAATTTTCATTGATTATATTATTTTTTAAATAAATAATGTCCGAACAGTGATCATGGTATTCAATTCATGCATTATTTTTAAATCCAAAAAGCAGACGATAACTCGCATGGAACACTAAACACACGACGTATTTTTTCTCTTGCAAAGAAGTGAAAAAAATGTTATTGGCAGTGCAATATGTGTGACCCTCCTCTCCCCGGTCGATCAGATCAGCCTTGATTCTCGATCAGTATAAAAGTGTCAGAGGCTGAGGTTGTTGCAGAGATGGCCAGTTCTGTGAGTGCGTGTGTGCTGCTGCTCAGTGTCGGGGTGCTGTTGTGTGGGGTGGGCTCACAGCCCGTGTCACAGAGCGAGGGGGGTCCCGGGGAGGCGCTCTCCAACACCCTGCTGGCCAAGGAACTGGACCTGATCTCGGAGAGCGCGGCCAGCACCAGACAGGGAGGCGTCGAGAGACCCACCAGGGCGAGTCCTCTGGCGCACATCATTGCAGACATCATCGACGTGAGTCTCAATTGCTTAAATATCAACAGACAATTTGCAAAAAGTTCATGAAATATTTCCATGCAGTTTTGCTAAATAAGTTAGTTTGACAAAAATTTCTTTATTTTGCTTTATCTATATATATTTTGCACATTTTGATTTACTAAGCAGAGTGAGTTAGCTATTCATAACAAGCATGCAGTATGCAGTTTTTAATATTTAAATTTTTTTAAGAAGTCGATTGTATTAATTAGTGAACTGTTTTCTTTGCAGCTAAAAATAATATTGCATTATGCATTTTAGATATATCTGAAAAATAACGGGATTTATCTTCTGTATGCATTTTTCATTTATAAGCGATCTACTTATAAGATTGTGTTAATTTGTCGTAATCAACAACTGTAGGTCAGTCCCTATACGAGAAAGTAAACAGTCTCGAGTTACCTCACCAACTTGTCCATGAGTATACACGTATATTACTAACATGAAATGTAAAATATTTCTAACTATTATCCACTGTTTAAGAACTAAAATAGTTATAGAGCCAAAAATAGGCCACAGACAAATGAAAGATACGAAGAGTTATGATAAATTAATTCACTACATTGCGATATATATGGACACATCGATCGTTATAAAGGAGTGATTAACAGAAACGCTACATGCACTTTTTTCCCACTTTAATGTTTTGCAACACTTTTCTTTACCACTAGCTGGATTCTGCATAATAAATTGCAGTCTTTGTAAAAAATAAGAAAAAAAGTTGATCTCGATGATTATTAATTGTTATATAAACTACTATAAGTTATACGTCAAAAATATATGACTCATTGTATAATAATAAGTAGATATATAATAAATAATAATGATACATTTAATAATATATACAACAAAGTAAAAAATAATAAAATCTTTAACATGCATCCTTCGTGAAACAATTCTTATAGATAATTTATAATATTTTTTTATAATTGCATTCCCGGGAAGTAAACAATTATTTTGTTAAAACTATTATTACGAATATAATCAAGTTAATTACATGACCATATATATATTATATAATATACAAATACATAATTATTATGTTTTATTTATTTAGTACTATATATAATGATAGGATGATGTTTTGCAAGAACTCATCAGCGGTGATTTGAATGCATTGAAGAGACAACGACGTGAATGACAAATAATTACGCACATTAATGTTCCGATTGCGTGCTTGTGTTTCAGATTAAGTACCAGCTTGGACGCGCCTTCCTCTCGCGCTTCTTCTCTCTCGCTCCACACCCCAGCTCGCACTGACCACGTGACCAAGGTCCAGCCAGCTGCAATAACTTGACCGTAGAAAAAAGAGAAAGGAAAACTACATTAGAGCTCATAATAGTACGAATAAAATAGAATTCAATTTAGAGCTTCTGAAGTGTCCTCTAGAAATACCAAATAAAAAAAGGCTTAATTGCCTAAAAAATTAATTTATCTAGGATAATTTTGACAATGTGGAATTCCTCAATTTGGAATATTATTTTACAATAAATAATTTTATTGTCAAAATAAATAATTTTAATATTTAATTATTTTAATTGTATTTAATAAAAAATTAAAAAATAAACTGAAATATGTATATTTAATTATATACTGTACTTTTCTTTATTGTATATACCATTTCTTTGAAGCAGTATGAGTTTCATTGAAAAGAAATAAATTACTGCAATATATATTTTTTTTCTTCTTTATGAGGAAGAAATGCAAAAACTTGTTATGCAGGTAGGAAATATTGCATCATAATTAAATACCTGTTCTCCATATTCAATGTCAATCAGAATGCAGAAGCTAGTACGATGGAAAATTACGTCCCAACTGCATAGAGAGTATTACTGAATGACGCACGTCGCGGTCAAGCTAGTATGCATAAATATACGGAAATTTTCTTCATTGCTGCATGTATAATAAAACGGCCGGCAATCACAGCCTGGGATATACAGTAGTTTCCAGACTCATTATAGAACTCAAGTGGATTTTAATAGTACGTAAAAACTACCTGTATCTGGTATCTATTATTATACATAGAAATCAATATTATATTTCTAATATGGCTGCATGATCATAAATAAATTAATAATAATGAGTTTCAACTTTCAAGACACGGAAACAAAAATAATAACTATTGACCTTGAAATATCAAGATTTATTACTTCTAATCTGACAATTAATGAGTCTCTTTATATTCATTCAGGCAAGTCATAATATCGATCTAAAGAAGTTATAAGGTGTACAGGTGTACACTCCATTCGAATAAAAATGTCCAATCCGACTTTAACATGGACTTTAATATTTTTATTTGAATGGAGCGCACAACTGGATATAGAATTATTATAGACGATCAAGTTACTATTATTTACTCGTCAAGGATTGGAAATTTGTGTCGTGTATATATATTTATAATTATATTATACAGATCGAGTTGCAGCATCATAAAATCCAACAAACCAACAGGGGTAATTAAGGCTCTGGTTGTCTCACGTTTTCGTACACTTTCATCAACTTTGTAACCTTGAAAGACTCAGCTAGACACAATGAAACCTCAATCTCATATTAGATTAAAAAATACGCATTTTTTTAATGTTATTTTTTATGTGGTTTCATACAAAGGCTGTAATCATCTCACTATAATCGCTGTCAAAAAAAGAATAAGCATGTGCTCGAATTTAAAGCTTTTAAGGAGAAGTTCATGCATTTTTTGCTGCATGACGTTATATAAAAAAGGTGTATTATAATTTTTCTGAGATTGATGAGTCAGATCGATGCAGTAGACTGCATTCCTTAATATCATTAGGAAATGCACTCAAGAGTTCGAGGACGTTAATGAGCACCAGGTGGTGGTGGAAGAGGATGCAGAGATTGCTGGACCTTGGTGCTTAATGCGAGGGAGATTTTTTCCCCCTCCACGCACCAGGCCCCGGCGTCTCAAGCTAAGAAAACCACCGCGAGCAGCACTGAACTGCTCATTCGACAAACCTCCTTCGATACCACAGGTGAGTGTTCACTTTGATGGCGCACGCTTTTTGGTTCTTGAGTGTATAATAATATAACATTATATACTTTTTATGATAAAATATTATGTGGTAAATTGAAATTGCGATTAATCTCAAGTCTCAAGATTCATCAAATCGTCAAATAGTATGATAATTCAATTATTTATTTTTAAAAACGTAAAGTATATTTATTTTATCATATTTAATAAATATGATCAAATAAATAAATATTATAAATATATCAATATTATAAACAATCCTTTCAATAATGAAAACAAATTGCAGTCCTTTCATTTAATTTGTATCATTGATTGTACGGTACATAATTTGTGACTTATAATTTAATTAACCTACCTTTCTTAATATACAATAATTTTGTTAATATTTTTAAGAAAATTATAATATTTTTTTTAAAATGCAAAATCAACTTGGTTTATTTTAAATAATGTTTATATTAGTTACAGAAAGAAAAGTATCTTGACTTGATCAATGTTTGTCTACGTACAACCAAATGTTCCAATAAAATAAATAAATGCTTGATTTTAAAATATTTTTATGTTGCGGTTGTTCAAGTCTCTCTTTATTTTTAAAAATGTAGAAAAAGTTGCATACATGCAAGGGGTTTATATAAGAAAAATCTTACAATGCATTTTTATGCTGTCGTAGTAATATAAATTGAATTGTTTAATCGTTCTCTATTACTATGGTATACGCTTTCTCTGTTGTAATTGCGCAATTGAATTACATTTAAAAAGCTATATCACGTCTGATACTTCACACTTCCTGCATTGAGCGTCCTTGTTTTAGGATCGCATGCTTCGTACTCCCTTGAGCTCAATAAGCGTCGCAGCATTTTCTTATCAAAACAATTTTTCAACCAATTAACAGATAAATTGTCTGGCTTAAGTCAATTAATATGACTTTTTTTATTAAATTTGTCCTTTTACAAATTAATTAAGAATATCCTTCAAAATTTTACTAACGATGTATGTTAATTTTCTACCAGGTAAGCCATTTAAAATTCAATGTTAAATTTAAAATCTCAGACTTTGATAGACTGCACAAAAATTGGCTAATAAAATCTTGCCTTGAGCCGACAATTGCTTGACGCTGATTAACAACTGTACTCATTATTAGTGGGTTATTTTAATTATTTGTTTAATTTGTTTTAATTTCAGTTTTCAAGATTTATAATCTAATTTTTATTAAATAAATAAATATCGTGCGTTGCAAGCATGCCCAATAAGATAATAATTAAGGGTTTCGTCTCAGTTAGACAAATTCATCATACATAACATTAGCCTTTTTTCTATGCTAATAATAATATAAATTCAAAAACATAAAAGTTTGACACTCTTTTATGAGAACAATAATGATCTCCTGCTTCCTAATATATAATTAACATTCATTAGATTCGCATGAGGGTGCTTAATGGGGATTCATTTGATGACTTTTAATAAAAATAATGTTAGGCGTAGTCCAAAAGTTAAATTATCCTTATGCAACACTGCCTTTGAACGAACGTAAAAATTTATTCCTGCACACTTTTCTCGTCTCCTCCCTCTATGATAACAGCCGTAAATACAGTGCATGCTGACCGCTGGCACCCGGGTTGATTTTGACGTGATTGTTGCAGAAATGGCTCTCGTAAGCTCCCGTCTGGCGTGCGCGCTGCTCCTGCTGGCCCTCGTGGCCGCTACCTTGGCCATGCCCCAGAACCCGGTAAGTCATGCCCACGGGAGATCGACCTGGTTGAAACTCTGCGCTGAATGTCATAATATCACTTTGGTGCTATTGTGAAACTAGTTTTCAATAATATTGGCTGGCTCAAAAGTCAAACTTGTTGTTGCAAAATTATTGGACGTAAATTAAAAATCTATGATTTAATAACACTGAAAAATAAGCTATTTATACTATTTAGTAAAACATTTTTTAACTTCAAATTTTATTGAATTTAATATTACCTGCGATTGTTTTTGTCTGTTGTGTAACCAAAATTAAGTTTCAAAACTGAAAAAAAAAAAAACTTTTATGTTTAACCAAGTTTTACGCCATATATTTCATTTTATTCTAATTTTAGCTTAATGTCTTAATTTCAACTATTAAAAACCACTTAAAACCAAATTAAAAATACAAGGTTAATGACTATTTACATAAAGTAGCTCCAACTTGATAATCTTTGTTATGTTTACAGGAGGTACCACCACGTGATGATAACCCAACTAATTCTTTCTTCGACGACATTTTCAACGTAAGTATATTATGGACGTGTCAACGCTCTCACTTTTCCCAATGACTCTTGCATATGAAAGTAAGTTCACTGCGCAGACGTGTCTAGAATTATCAAGACGATACTTAGATTTTCTCTATTCGTATAATTAAGCATGGCACGCGACTAACTTGTAAGTACAACGACCATGCATTTTAAGTATAGTATAATAGAGTATTAACCTCATTTTTTTATTATTGCAGAAATGTATAGAGGGTGCAAAGTTATGATACCCTGATTTTTTTCAGATTTTTTAGAGCCCGGGAACTATTTTTAAAAAATTATTGAAACTTATTTTTGTGACGTCACGAGACGCCGCTCCTTAAGAAAAAGATAGGACTTGCCGCCGCGTGACGTCACAAAAAGGACTTTCAATAATTTTTTAAAAATGCTTCCCGGGCTCTAAAAAATCTGAAAAAAATCAGGGTAGCATAACTTTGCACACTCTATCCATTTCTGCAATAAAAAAATTGAGGACAATACTCCATTAAGTTCCATTAACTAACTATAGATTATATTCTCTATATCCCCTAATAGGTACAAAATTTCCATCTAAATTTTTATGTAATAAAGCTTAAGGGCCAAAGTTCCACAATAAATTTCATGGACTTACTATACTATATAGCTTTACATTCTGAAGTAACGAATTTCCATTACTATTTCATTGCAATAAATTCGAATGGTTGAATTTTAACCCAAACTGTGTCCTGCAGATCCCAATCTCCGTCCTGAATGCCGTGCGCCGTCTTCTGAACAACGGCAACAACAACTTACAATCCCAGCTGCAAGAGTCTGGAAGCACACGCTCTTAGAATCTCTTCATCATAGCAAATTCGGCAGTATTGGAACATCAAGTCTCAAAATTGCCGTACTGTTGTGTTTTTTTTTTTCCCCAAACAATATCGATTCAAAGAAAAGTAATATTTAAAAAAAAAAATTATAATTATGTGTATTATATTGTCTTAAACATAATTAACACTAAAATTAAGCCATAATATATATATTTTTGACAGGAATTTAAATTTAAAGTAATTAAAATTACAATGCATTTAATAATAATATTATGGCTTTACCTACCTCTGCAATCCATGAATTTAAAATAATTACGGAATTAAAAATTAATGAACAGTTTGATTAATACTGAGATCAAACCAGTTTCATGTAATAAGTATAATTATGTATTTTGTATTTTTTTCTAATAAAATATTTATAAAAACCACTTTCATGTATGTTATAATTATTTTTCATTTCATCCTAAATTACACATAAAGCTGAGTAAATTGTTACGTAACAGTGAACGGCAATCCACGCAATTATTGCGCGAAGTTTCGATGGTCAACCGCTGCCTCGCTCTTTGGTTGCAACAGAAACGTGGTTCACAATGCACCCGCCTTTCTCCAGACATTATAAACTTGATTTTTTTACCTTTTTTTCATTTTAAATAATACAAGGTCATCACACAAGATTGAGAGCATAAGTCAAAAAACTATTTTCGTATGAATTATGAAGCACGTTCAGTTTATTTCGTGTATTTGTAAAGCCACACTCTAATAAGTTCTTTATATTATTGTGATTTTGATAATAATTGAGGATATTTCAATATCATTTATACATCAATGTGTGTGTTATTTTTTAGATAAATTAATAAAGTTGTTATAATGATTTTGGTTACATAATACATAATAATATGTATATTATATATATGTATAATAGACCAATAATAATAATTGTTTATTGGGTTAAAAATACATAGTTTGGAGGGAAAAATAATTATAAATAAATACCCAAAACCCAATTGGTGAAATGTAAAAATGTAAAAGACGAAAGTCCATATACACAAAATGCATACATTCACCCACATGATTTACTATTGAAGCTCAAATAAGTCATATAGAAATATAGAAACAAGCTTAATGATATTAAAAATAAAGCATAAACTTTATATTAAAGCACCTAATATAATTTCATAAATTTAATACGTTCATCGTTTAAATGAGATGACTTTTCCTTTAAACTTAACTTATTTTATTTTTTTAAGTTAATGCCATGCTTTGAAATTACTTTTAAAATTTTATTACCTTGATGTAAAAAAAATATAGCTTTCAGTTTATCTTCTTTTGGTACTCTGCCAAGTCTGCCAAAACAGCACTTTGCTCATTTTAATCACACTCCTTGTAGAAGATTTAAATTATATAGCTTAATAAGAATAAGAGTTTTAAGCATCATGTAAGTAGTATTGATACGTGTACTCCATTTTTCTGTCACCACATACGACATGAATTATACGTACATGGATTACGTAATCCTACTGTTATATTTTTGTTCTTTTACATTAAGGGTAAGATAACACGAACAATCGATTGTTGTAGTCCCATTTGATTAACATGTAAACCTTAGCAACCTCATAATAATTCTGATTTTTTTTGAGAGACAGTTCTTAGCACCAAAAAAATGTGGAAAAAATTTCAAAACAATCGGACGATCCAATTCTTTTTTTCTTAGTTTAGGTCTCCATGCGAAAGCCCTATATATTATACTGAAAATTTAAAATATTAATTTAAAAAAATTGGATCGTCCGATTGTTTTGAAATTTTTTCCATATTTTTTTGGTGCCAATTTAAGAACTGTCTCTAAAAAAAAAATTCAGAATCATTATGAGGTTGCTAAGGTTTACATGTTAATCAAATGGGACTACAACAATCGATTGTTCGTGTTATCTTACCCTTAATCATTTACATTAAAATAAAATGCATAATTGAATAATGAATTTTATTGCATTCCAATAAGAATAAAATTTAAAGCCTATTCTAAAATAAAAGCACTGCAACTCATCACTGTGCGTGTTTTGTTTTGTTTATTTGTTTTGTTTTTTATTTGTTTATTCAGAGAATTCGACATCAGAATTTTACATATAAAAATTACAGTGTAAACCCCAAGAGTTTGAAAAACTCGTACCGAGGAACATCAATTTCATCAATTTTAACTTGGCTCAGAATAACTTAATTTTTCATCTAATATAGTACATAAAGACACAAAAAATAAATAAATAAATAAATAAATAAATAAATAAATAAATAAATAAATAAATAAATAAATAAATAAATAAATAAATAAATAAATAAATAAATAAATAAATAAATAAATAAATAAATAATAATCAGTCATTTATTAGAATGTGAATTTAGAAGTAAAGTTCAAGTCATTAGAGAAAAACAATAACTCCTGGACAAATTTAATATTTTGAGATCTTTTTGGGATCCTAATCTAATATCCATATAGGAATTGAATTATAAAAAATAGCACCTCTATTTAGAAATGCTTCTTGACCAGCATTGTTTGATCAATTTTGTTGCTGAAAAAGTTGCATAACTTCGAAGCAAGAAATTTACTTATTGATTTTGTAAGTGCTTTAATTATTATTATAATATTTTCTGATCATGGATATTATTTAGTAATAATCAAGTGAGGATCCACACTTCACTGGAGAAATGTCTGCCCAAATTAAAACCATTTTTTTTAGCTTTACCTGTACGATGTATTATACTGATTATTAATAATTATGTATTAATAATTCATTAGTTAGTATTCATAATATTATCCAAAGATTATAATCATAAAAGAAAAGAGGGATTGTAATTCCTGTAATTTATTTCCAAATCAATGATCATTGTTATTTTTTTAAACTCTTTGTAATTGTAACATAATTTACGCAGGAAATACACAAGAAAAAAAAAATTAAATGTATATAATCTGAAGATATGAAAAAAATAATGTATCTGAACAACGATTGGAAGGTTGAAAGACCTGTTTTTGTGTACCCAGTGTACTCTCACTTGGGCGCAAGTTGCTGGAGAGACGAGGAAGCAACGTGAGAGAGTCATGCCGCTGGCTTGAAACTAAGAATCACTTCTGGATAGTGAGAGCAAATTATTTATTGATGAATTGACGTAATGAATTTTCTCAACGTCATGGGGAAAACCACACTCATTGAAGATGATTCTGCATGCCTGAGTATCAATGTATTAAATGACGACGTATGTATCGTATTTAACTGTTGCAATATTGATTCAATCAATGAAATTTAATGACTGAAATAAATTCTAAAAAATAAGTATAATATTACTTTTTTTAGGGTTGCACTTTTTCATTTATTCAATCAAAAATGTGTACTAAATTGTAAAAACTTTATGTGGAAATCAATTAACTTTAATCAATAGCATTTAACAACTGATATATTTTTTATGGAAAAGAAGTTCTAAAAGAGAGAATCTAGACTAAATATTTATCGCCAAATAAATATTAATACACATTGACTTCTTACAAGATTGTCCTTTTTATTGTCAGATGTATTGATTATTTCATCGGGACGTAATTAAGATAATATAAAGAATTCCACTACTATTTTCTATAATATATATCAAGCAGATGGGAGAAGTATAAAAGTTTTGTTATAAATTGGAGTACCGACTACCGACCTCAAAACTTTTTATAACAGAAATGGATAGAGGATGAAAAGTTATGTTACTCTAATTTTTTTCAAATTTTTTTAGGAACCGGGAAGTATTGCTAAAAAGTTTTGGCGAGGTCGGGTTCGAATCCACGTCCCTTTTGGGTCCTATCTTTTATTAAGAGAGGCGGCAAGAGGCGGCACTTTTTCTGCACTTTCAATAATTTTTAAAAAATAGTTGCCGGGCTCTAAAAAATCTGAAAAAAAATCAGAGTAGCATAATTTTGCACCTTCTATCCATTTCTGCAATAAAAAAAATTGAGATCGGTACTCCATTTTCATACTATAGAAAAGTGTAGAGTATATAATAACAAATTATTTTAATTAAAATAAATTCAATCGACATTATAAGGGGCATTCACAAAGTCTTAAGGCCACAATTAAGTCAATAATTTAAGACCAGAAATTTTGGGTCTAAAAAACACGTCTAAAATCAAGCTTTAAATTATCGAGCCTTAAATGTGTCCTTAAGACTTTGTGAATGCCCCTTTATGATAATACTTAATATAGTGTATTTTTTTATATGCCTCCTTTTATAAACTCCATTTTTTTCTTTTTTTTTTGTTTTTAATTATACGCAAACTCAAATACTGCATTCCAAGACCTGAGTATATAAAATATAATACATGCTACAAAAATGTAAAACAATTTATAAAATTGTGATCCCTTTATGACATCCATTGCATGTAGGTTGGAAGCGCTATGGTGGTAAAATAATAAAAGTTATAGTATTTATTGGTTTTGCCCGGTATAAACATTCGTGAAGGGAGTGTTAAAGAAGAGGATTGTGTGGCCCTGAACTTGGATTCAAGGAGAACGACTACATATTTTCAAGCGTACTTGTTTCCTTATACTTTGTAATAAACTTCACTGTAAACTTGTAGGTACACTTTGAAGTAAAATATTTTTAAAAATATTCAGGAGGTCAAACTTACATGGAAAATTATTGTGGCAAAATATTAAATATTTTATTAAGCAAAATAAGTTCTAAAAAGGATCAGATTAGCATACACCTGTTTAAAATTAAAAATTTACATCACAATCAAGAGGGTTTTTTCGATCAAACAGATTCATAAACCATGGCAGGTAAAGGTTGCACTGTAAAGTGTAAAAAGTGAATATTGCTTTTAAATATTTTGATCACCGGGCTCTCATTTTATGCAGTGTGATATTTTCATTTCTTTGTTGCTCATCAAAAAGCACCTTAGTTCTATTCAGCTACTATATTATGCATTTCAAAATTAGGATTATTGTTAAATTAAGCTATATATGGCACAAAAAACACACTCTATATACAGTATAATTATTATAATTTCTAACATGCTGCTACGCAACAATCGAGTCAAGGTCGTGATTTTTTTTTAATTTTTTTTTTTTTTTTTTTACGATTTGCTATTGGGAATTAAATTTGACGTTTAATTTAAATGCATATCCAAACCACGTATAATGAAAATATATAATATATATAATAAATTCTCTGTTCATACATGAAGTATAAAGTTTATATAGTTATCTTAACATTTCTGCAAGTGGCAAATTTCTCCAAAATTGTCCAGTATAAAATACAGAACAAAAACTGTTTTCAAGGCTTCAAATTATTGATATATATATATATATATATATATATATATATATATATATATATATATAATGTAATTTTTCTATGGAACACATGAGATTTTTGTTTAATTACTCGATGCTTCTAGATTATACGTGTACGGAAGTAACCATCAGTGTCGATCCTGATGACCTTCCATATTGCTAAGCAGCAGTGAGCTGGCTTGACTTACAACAATGATATTTTTATTATTATAACGGGTGTTGAGCCGCGAGTAGTGCACGGTGCTGCATGCATGGCGGAGGCAGCTCAGGTAGCGGTGGTGGCCGGGTGCTAAGACTGCTAAGTGAAAGGGCCACTGCTCCTCCCCGCCAGCTCCTCTCGCCGCCGACCGAGCTAGATCGATCATCAACAGGGCATTCCCACTGCAGCGCTACAACAGCAGACTTCGTTCCAACCGCAGCACCACAGATAAAAAAATACAAGGTAAGGTAACGCGTCATACCGGAATTATATATCGTCAAATCATTCTTATAAAATAGAAAAAGTTTGTGGTTTGTTCTTTTGTTATATAAATTTTCTTTGTTTATAAAATCTAAAAACTTAAAATCAATTTAATAGTCTGTTTCTTTATATAATCAAAAGTTTTTTTTTTTTTTTTTTTTGCTGAGTCAGTATTTGCAGATTGTTATTCAAATACAGTTTTTCCTACTTTTTTTCACCTCCACTTTGCTAAGATGTATTTTATAATAACTTGTCATAAATATAAATCTTATTCAGACTTTGCCAAGATCTTGCGTTGAGATCTCTGAAAAAATATAAATAATATTATGTTACACAGGTGGTTTTGTATGACGTAAATAGATATAGGCATGGATCGTTTGACCTTGTGTTTCATAAAAATGTTTTATTTTTGTAACAAAAAACACATGAGCATCTGTTATAATTTGCACTAGTTTTTACGTCATACAGGCTATAGCAGAAAAAATAACATATCGCGGGTTTTTCCTCACAGAAAAGAATAATTTTAATCTCACAGAGTGTAATAGCATTTTATTTTATGGTATTAACAATACAGGTTTATAAATTTTATTGCGATCCGATGCAAACGAAAATAAAAGTAATAAGTTTAATTATATATAATATGATTATATTTAAAGATAGAACATAAATTTTAATTACATAAAATGGGGAAATGGGCGGGGGGTATTTATTCACACAGACTATTTTAAAGTCTCTAATATAAAAATTGTTAGTACAAATTCCAAATTCATATTACATCGAGTATTAGAAAAAAAAATACGAATTAAGGTTTAACTTGGTGTCAATTAAGTTATTTGTGAATAGCTCCTAATAAATTTTTGGGGCAGAGATTTTTTTTTTTTTTTTTTTTTAAGATTTCAGTGATTTTTGTATTTTTTTTTTGTTTCTGTACTTAATTATTTTTATTATTATTATTATCATTTTTTTTTTTTTCAAGTTTCATTTTGCTTCCTTGTAGTAACACGTGCAGAACTTGGGCGTTAGCAGCCACACGCCACGGCTGTAACATATTGTTATCGGTCGAGGGCGGCGGTGCTGCAATATTCACCATTTCAATATGTTTTTTACCCTTTCACATTATAATATATGATGTCATGAGTGTTGACTAAGACCAATATGAACTACATAAAAAAGTGGGCTTTCCCTGCTATACTTAATTGTATGTCAGCATGTGCTTATAATTGATGCTGTATTCAGGTGTTATACTGATCTCGAAATCTCAACTAAAATTAATTAAATCAGTACTTTCCTTGATTCAGCAAACCGTTGTAGACTTTACGGTTAAGTTGCGATGAATCACTATATAATAATCAAATAACAGTACGCTACTTAATCATATATGACTCAATACCTCCAAGAAAAAGTAGATTTCTTTTTCTATTAAAAAATTGTAAAGTATAGTTTATTCTGATATAAACCTTGTTTTTTTTAATTATTATTCCTCCTCAGATAAAATGTTGTGTCATTTTTATATGTTTATCGTAAAACATAATTTTATTATAATATATACAATTGCATTATACAGATCAAGAAAACTATAACAATATTTTTATAGCTCTATATATAAGCAACTAAATATACAGGTTTATAAATGTTATAATTAATATAAGTATCGCTAACATTATACTATATGCTAGAGTTCTCTGAATATGGGGATTTACAGAACTGATTTATTTTTTTTTTTAATTCGTTTATAACTTTATAAAAATCATAGCATTTTACAATAAATTATAAATCTTGATGTATTTATCTTATAACAACATCGCATAAAAAAACTAGATTATTGGGGTAATGAAGTCGCTCAATTTTTATAACTGAATTAGAAGGAGCACACTTGAGTCAACATTAGTGTTGGTAAATAATTAATTCCAGTACATCTCATCATTTCCTACATTTTATGTACCAAACCATGTACTCTATGTGTAATTGTTAAGAACTATAATATATACATTTTCAATTATCATCAGTATACTATATTCAGCATATTATTTACTCTTATTTACGGCTGTGAAGAAAGGAAATTTGAGCAAAAATTATGAAATACCAAATTGAATTATACCGAAATCACAATTATTAGGCCAATTTATGGATTTAATTATGAATATGTTAAAAAAAATATGTATATGTTTAGAATAACTAGAGCTAGAATATGAAAGCATTAAATTTAATAAAAAAAAAAAAAAAGTTAACAGCATGCATCGAACCAAGATAACTATATTGCACCATCAACACGTTTGAAGGACTAATCATGATAATTAAATTTCTTATGTGTTTATCATCAACGTGTACTACTTGGGTAAAACGTGTAACAATTTTTTTATATAACTACAAAGAGTTATGTAATTTTAAGAAATTTTCATGAGCTGTTAATTATTACATTTTGAACTTTAAAAAATTATATATTAATTATTACCAATGATAAATTATATTTAAAGAAAAAATTCTTTTTAAGTAATTTTGATATCTTGTTAGAACAAATTATTGATTACTATATCAAATAACAGTACATATAATAATAGTTTTGCAATTTTTTCTTGCCGGCAGCAGTCACGTTGTCCCAACTTTTACGATTATATCTTACCGCATTAATTAATATTATTAAGGTGACGCAAATATTGTACCTTGGTTGAGGATTGTTTTGAAATTTGCTTAATTAAATTACTATGAGGAAATCGCAATGTCTGACAGAAATATTAATGATCCTCAACTAAAACGATTGAAATGGTATATTTTCTGCACAAAAATAGTTGCTATATAGTTAATAATTGCAATATAATAATATATTCTCTATGATTTATCATCTGTTTTATTAAAGAATTTAATTTATGATGTGCATGTTAAAATATTGTTTGACATAGAAAGATACTTCGAACAATATCATTATTTTATTTCAGATTTTTTTAATCATCATTCTCTCGTTAAAGTCTCCTGAAATCTGCATACACTTTATATTTTGTCATATATGATACCATGATATACCAGATTGCAGAGAAATCTAACTTCAAGAAGAGAATAAACTTATTTTATGCAATCAATATAAATATATGATAAATAAACTGTCTAACTCAAAAGTCTTTAAATGCATTAAATGTGGTAAACAGTTTTTAAAAAGATTTAACACAATGCAGATTGTATAAGATATTATTTTGGATGGTTTTAAGACTCCGATGATAATTTTTTACTTGACAAGGCTACAATGAAAACTGAAAACGATGTAACATGTGCTTGTTATAGATGGTGACCCCTGCCCGTCCTCTGATTTTACTGAGCGTGCTGCTGTTGGCCGCGGTCACGACCGCCCAGGAGCTCCCGGACCTCGACAATGACGTCATCCCAAAGGAGAAACAACCGGTCAGTGACCTTTTCTGTCCACTCACTCTGCAAAATTTACTCATCGAGAAACCCTATAATATATTTAATTAGTGAGTTGTCAAAATGAATCCATGTCACAGTTATGTAAATCTTTACAGGCCTTGCCGAGCAGACCTCAACAGACGTTACCTTCCTCTACGACGACTGAAAAACCTGTCACCGATCAGTCTGAAACCACCAAGGCACCATCCATAAAACCCACCATGGACTTTTTCACGCGCATAATTGACGACTTTATTCAGGTGGGTCAACATCCTCCAACTAAACCCTCCAGGTGCTAAATAGTAGTAGTCATGCTGATAGCCTGCTCATGAGAGCTAAATGTACTGAATAGCGGTACAAGCAACGTCATAAATTTTTCTTGTATAAATTACTTCCTGACATTATGAAGAACCATACGAATCCAATGTATATGTAATCCATCAGTTTTGTGTATACTTTAAAAAATATTTAAAAAAATAATTATTAACAATTATTTTGGAGGACTTACCTCGATCACGGTATAAAGGTTTTATTAAAAAAAAAACGACTTATAAAACTGTAAAAAATGTAATTATCTTTAATTTTCCGCAGGTTGGATGTCCTTTCATGTTTACCTTAAAAAACTAAATGTGATATTTATAATTACGTTGACATCATTGTTTTCTGTTGCTTGATATTAATTTATTGTCGTGTCTACAAGCACGAGAAACATGCAAGACGAAGGCGACTGTTCCCCTAACGCTCAATAAACATTTTAATTAGAGTTTCGGAAGGTCAAGGTTAAGCACACCTGCAATCTCTCCAATTTTCTGCAGGTGTCACGACTAAAAAGATTCTTATACTTTGCATAATTTTCTATTAAATGTAAGATTGGATCGTAAAAAAATGAAATAATTTAATTATTATCATAATTTCTAAGAATGAAAAGAAATAGCATTATTATTAATCTATTTATTATTATACGCTTATAAATTTTAACTTTTAAAAGTCTGTAATTGAAATAAATTGAGTAGCAAAAAATAAATAAACAAACAAACAACATAGTAGAATTCAGAAAAACCTGGGCTGTAAATTTTTTATGCAAACGGTTGAGCTATAATGGTGCCATGTAAATCCTTGAGTTCATTATAATTGTGTCTGTAGTATAATTATACATAAAATTCATATATTACTTTTTTTTTTTTTTTTTCCTTTTCATTTCTGCATCTGTGTCGTATTCTTGAAATTAATTTTATTTGAGTGCACTGTTTAATTGGTTGTTTCTTCAGATCCCGATCGCGGCCCTGCGCGCGGTGAATCAGCTGCTGAACAACATTTCTCAGCGCAACCGACATGCCGCGGCTCTGAACGCCACCGCTTCCACCCCCGTGGCTCAGACCACCACCGCCTCCAGATAAGAGGCCCCCTTTGTATAATCTCTCGAGGTTCACTGTCCTGCACCATTCATAGCCGTCACCAATTAAAGAGCTGAAATTTTTGTTAAAAATTGTGGAATTTTTTACTTATGTATATTATAGGGAAGATACGGAAGGAAATTGCACTGTATTTCAGAAGATGAAGCTTATCACATAAAAAGGAAAAATAGGAATTACAAGAGGTGTGGGTTTTTCTTACATTTTTGTATATTATTTTTAATTTGTAAATTTTGTAACATCAAAATTGTTTAATTAGATTTTGTGTAGTAAATTATATCATTTTTATATCTTTAGTTGTTTCTGTAGAGATATATATATATATGTTTCCATAATAATTCATGCCTGCAATGTATACTGAGAATTGTAATACAGTTCTATATGTATGCATCTATTAATGAAATAAAAGTCTGATAAAACGATAATTATTATTATTTTATGAAATTTCAAAACAATAATTATGTAATATAAATATAATTTTATGTTTTAAGTGAGGTTACATAATTTACGGTCTGTATCCTTGAATTTCATGGTATTGACTATTTTATATAATATAATCTTTTTACATAGTGCTATATTAGCAAGGTTAAATAACAAAGATATATTGAAAACATTAATTTTGATTTTTTAGTCACATCATGCAGAAAATTTACTTTTATAAAAAAATAATAATTGTAATTCTTCCGCCCAAGGAAAGAAAATTATTATTTTGGTGTCAAATTTGACTAATTTAAAAACTTAAATAATAGAACCAATTTAAAAAAAAAATAAATTACATAATCTTCACATTAGAAAAGCAAAGAAATTATTTTTTTAAAAGATATATAAACATCTTATTAATAATAATAAAATTTGACTTCGAGGAAATATTTTTAAGAAGAGGAGAGAGAAAGAGGGAGTTATACATTGCTACCTAATCTACTCGTTTAAGTAGAAGTAAGGGAAAGTGAGTTATGTTGGTCTGCAATTTGATTGGTTTGCCGCATCTAAAAGAAGGTCGCGCGCGCAAATGCGGAACTTTCACCTTTCTCCGAAGTAGTGTTGCACCGTGTATACGGGGCTGTTGGAGCCAGGGGTACTACTGGTCACTCAGTGCTTACTGCTCCTCAGTGGTGTGCACTTCTTGTGTGTAGTGGCAGCAAGAACACGAGGATACTAACGCGTGAGCACCGTCGGGACACCCCCCGGCTGCAAGTCAACACAACCACACAGTAAGTATATAAGGTAGAGCCGTCACATCCAGCAAAAACTGCAGTGACATAACTCGCTAAATGGACTTTCACCTAAAATACATGTTCTTATGCTGGTAATTAAAGTCTTAATGTTTAAAAAAAACAATAGATATATTTAGCTTAACTTATTAGAAAAGAAAAAAGCAATAAATAGTAAAATTTCTTGTTGATAATAATAATGTTTACTAAGTGTTCTATGAAATAATAACTTAATTAACATGCGTAGAGAAATTAGAAATACATGAATATTAAATGGCAAATATTACAACATGTGAAATTTTAATATAGGTCAGCAATATCATTTAAACAAATTGAAAAAATAAGAAATAAAAAAATGTTCAATAAATATCTAACATTTCAATTGGTTAATTGCTCAAGGGAATTCTTCATTTTAACCAGATTTTAGCAAATACATTTATATTTTTATAAGGTCTTGTATAATAATTGTAGAGTATTGAATTGCATGCTCATAATTTTGCGTCTGTTTGATATATTCATAGATAAGTAATTAATAAGTGTATGAAAATACGTGATATAATATATATGACATGCAGTCCAGCTGTTCTCTATTAGATAATAAACTATAACGGCATATTTCATCATTCCACTGTCGTAAACACACACTTGGCTTCTACAATATTTTTTATGGCTCAATCTTACACGTTACACTGATCAGAAACTTTCCCCTATAACACATAAAACATGTCAAACCACTTGCAGAAGGTGGATTAAATATTTATTTAGATAAATCTTTGAATTTGTCTTTAAAAGCTGTAGTTTGTGTTGAAACCAACATTAAAATAAATATTTTTTTAAACATATACAAAATATTATTTTATGCCAGTTTAATTTGAGAAAAAACAAACACAAATAAAATACATGGGATAAGGTTTCAATTAAAAAAAATAAACATTTTTCTTCATTTTACGTAATTGTAGTGTTCTGCTCCGTAAAGGAAAGTTAAATTTAAATTATGACGCTATATAAGCGTGCAGCGTTAGATAAAATCCCATTACACAATTTCTGACGTAACGAAACGCATGTCTAAGTATGATTACTTTATTTTCTAATCTTTTGTGCTGTAAATTTATATGTCCTTTTAAGTTAGTCGCACATAATGACTTGAAAAGTTTGCTAATTATAATCCCTTATTACATTATTATAGCATAACAAATCAGAGGGATGCGGGCCGGGATGTAAATTATCTGTAATAAATTCTTAATACCTTTAGGTAAATTCCTAAAATAGAAATTATAATGCAATAATATGAAGTACTATGCACTGAAAGAAAATTTTACATTTGATTTATTATTTAAATTTTAATACATTATTATATTATATAATGTAGTATAAATTCTATAGTTCCCTGTTTATTTCAGAGTTACAATTTCATCTACAGGTAATGCTCAAAGCAGATGTTTTACCTTCTTTTTCCCCTAACACATCCAAAACAAATTGAAGATAAAAAAAAAATCGTAACTTTTTATTAAATATAACTGTAGTGAAAATGCTTTGTCATCCCGAGACAATTTCACCAGCACCATTTCAATTGTCATGCCATGAATGTCCGAAATTTCAAGTAGTCACGTACACCAGAGTACGTGTGTCCGTGTTACGACACGAGTGGAGAAATGACCCGGTGGAGCTTTTGTTCCAGACAGAGAGATGCGGTGGGGTCGCGCGCTCGTCGCGTGCTGGGGGCTGCTGCTCGCCGCCTCCGCCTTCCTCCCGCCCCCGACACTCGCGGCACCGGCGGAAGACATAAAAAAGCGTGACGTAAGCACTTACCTATTCAGTTGTGTTAAGTTTATTGTACATGAATAATTTAAGATTACATGTTATTTTAATAAATGAATTTATATTTTATGCACTAAAAATTTGCTGAACTACAACTTTTGAATTTAATAATTCAATTTTGTTGTTTCTTAAAAATATAATATGCCGACAAAAGGAAGATTAATTTAACATGATATCTTAAAAAAACAAACATGGCATTTAATAAAAATAAAAAGGTTAGCATTTAATTGCTATTTCATGTATATTAGAATAAAAATTATTATATTGTATTCATTTTTGTGCGATTTTATTCTTTTAGTAATAATTATTTTCTATGATTCCCAGACATCGTCTCTGTCAATCGACGGTCCACAATCTACAAAACTCAACCCTGTTCAGTCTATTCTGTACAATTACTTAGAGGTAAGACGTTAGCATGCATAACTTATAAAGGAACTTGTAAATCTTGTAATTAATTCAAATTCAATTTTTTATTTCGATCATAGGCTGTACAGCATGGATCACGTTAATTATTACATAAAAATGTAACATACTTAATTCTAATTAAAATTAGTTTTCCTAAATTTAATTAATTTAAACACATATATATTATACCCAAACAATTTTTTTTATGTATGATCTATAAAATGAATATAATAATTAAAATTATGCCATTTTGATTTAATAATTTTAATTGATAACAATCCTCAATGTCGGACAATTAATTATCTCAACCAAATCAACCAATATGATTTTCTGCACTTGTCTTTTTAACTCGCATCAAATTTTATTGCATTGCTCCAATCCTCTGACATTAAATATGTATTTACATAACATTATACCTCAAGAGTAAAATAAATTTGTGATGACAGTTGAAATGTAATAAAAATGTAATGTAATTAATGTTTTAAAAATTTGTAAAATTAAAAAAAATATATAAATAATAATAAATAAAATAATATAAATAATTATGTATGTTAATAGATGACAATATATTACTATATTTCAATAAAACTAAACGAACTCCGTATACAACTATATCAGATTAAAATTACTATATTATAATTAAGTATGCGTATATAATATAATAAAGTGCATAACTGCATGCATATATAATTATTTAATTGAAGTGAAAGCATTTAAGAAATTTAATAAAATTTAATTTTTAATTAAATTTCTTTGTTATTCATTTAAATGGAGGGTATGATTTTATTCCACGTACATCAGACTGAAGTTGTTATTACATTTTGTAATTAAAAAAAAAAAAAACAAAAAAAAAAAACATTTCTACAGAAACAAGACAAGTGGATTTGAAGTTTTCTTATAAGGAAAAATTGAATGCAATAAATATATTTTAATTGTGTAATACCGGCTTCTAAATGTGTAATTAGTGCCAAGGTCAGAGGTAGTAAATTTGGTGCCCGCTCTCTTCCAGCCCAAGCCGCTGGTGGATACGATCAAGGAGGAGGAGAAGTACGGCAATGAGGGCGACGTGCTGGGCAGCGTGGGACGAGGCCTCGTCAGCGGCACTGAGTCCCTCACCCAGCTTCTCAGCTCGGCAGTCAGCGTGAGTCAATATTTATTCCAGTGACGTTGAATACCATCGGACAGAACGAGCTTGTTCTATATATGCACTGTCCTTATCCCTTATTTGACATGATAGCTGTACACTAATTGCCATTTTTTGTTTGTTTTATTAATACTTTAAAGTTTTAAAAAAGAGATTACTTGTTTTAAATCTATTCAAAGATTTAATAAGTTTATTTATTTAGTATCCGCCTTGCCACAACTTCTTGCCCTAATTACTCTCCGTACAAATGGAATAATCTTTATTTATTTTCCAAGCTTTGAGATTCAATTTTTATGCTGAAAGAATTGTCTTACGTCATGCTTAAACGATCAGACAATGCGAAAACTCATTAATTATTTGAAGACACATCGTTCTGCAAAGTTTCACTTTAAAAATCAACTAAAATGACACTCATCTACTTCCTATGGGAATCTTCTGTTTGTAAAAGTTTCATAGGCATCAAATTTATAAATTAAATGAGCAATTAAAAGTTTATTTTTTTAAATTTTATTTCTCGTCTATCATCCTTGAGGTTAGGCAACTCCTCGGACGTTTGTGTAATGCGGGTTGCTTGCCCCTGTGAACCGATAGCATTCAACCGGCAGTACGCGATCATTCGATGTGAAGAGAAAGTATAACAATATCATATTTGAATGTACTTCCTGGACATGACTTTCTGTAATTTAAAATCCAATTACAAGAAATTTACTTTTATTTTCATCATATTTTATATTGGGTGTGCGATTCACGAAGAGAGTAGTTTATCTAGGTTTCACACTAAAACCATGTTTATTAATGAATATTGTCATTGTATTTATTTATATTTATAGTGTCATTGAATTAATTTTGGGGCTAATCGCGGTTAGTGAGAAACGTGGATAACTTTCTGGGTAACTTTTTCGTGAATGCATACTCTTTATTACTATTATTATATTATTATTTTTTTCATTTAACTAAAGCCCAATCAAGGAAGTATATACAGTATATACTTTACATACATTGCTAAATTAATCAAATCAGTATTGCATAATAATAATAAGCATGTAAAAGTACGTAATCCTACTAACCATTAATGAAACATGAAACTAATTATAAGATGGTATTAAATTTTTCTTACTTTGTTCGCAGTACCCCGGCAACTTGTTCCGACGGGTTTTGCGTCGCGTCTCAGAGTCCCTCAACAATGTCGGCTCGCGCATTGTTGGTCTCTGAATCTCTCTGTTACATCGATACTTCCACCAACTAGCTCACAAGTCTACTGTTTTCTTGTCATTCGGTAGTGTGAACAACGAGAGATTTTTAAGACGGTTGTGTTTAATTTAGCTGTAAATTTTTGTAAAAAAAAAATAACTGTGTTTAAAATAGATAATTATAGTGATTATTGAAATTTAGCAATAAACATTTAATTTAAAAAGAAAGTGACTTAATTATACGTAAAAGAGTAATTGAAATAATTATTTAATTTAACTTTTGTTATTAATTTTGTGACTATATATCATATGGAGATAGAGTGACTGTAACACAATGTGACTGCATGGTAAACTATTGCTATACATTCGTGACTGCTATAATAATTATTTGTTTTATAAATTAATTAAAATAAAAAATGTTTCACATTACATTATTGGTGTATTATCTTAATTTTTGCATTTGTGTACACTTCCATAAGAAATTAAAAATAAATGGTGTACGTGTCGTACATTTCTAACATGCTATAAATTGTTTTAAAAAGTTGCACATGAAAAGTGCAGTGACAAATTCCTTATAAAAACATTTTACTGTTAGGTTATTTTATTTTTATTAATAATGTAAATATTGTACAGTACACTCAATAATTTAAAAGGAATCTAGTTGGCTGTGTGTAACTCCTGAAATTCACATCGAGATTACGTAGAGATTGTAAACATTACTGCATGTGGGCACTTTGTATTTAATGATTCGAGTATTCCTTACTCTGTTACAAATTGTTACTAATTATTTTACTTTTAAAGTGAGCCCCTCTCCTTTCAAACACTTTCAAATTTATGTTTATTAAGTTGCAATATTTTATTTTTGCAGAAAATAAATCAATTTTAACAAAATTTCATAGTTTCTTTTTCTTTGATACAGTAAAGAACTTCATTAAAATCCCATGATAGCATTAATTATGATTCACAATGCATTAAGTTAATTTTAATAATGATTAATTTTTATTACATAATATGTTTACATTATTTTTTTCTCTATTTTATAAAATAATAACAATCAATTAAACAACGAACTTATAAATTAATGATAAATTCTCTGTATAAGTATTTTAGCAAATAACGTATAAACGTATAATATAAGCATATTATAAGGTTAATTGTTAGACTGCACACGCAGTGTCCAGGACGGGGTCTGTTCGCATGCGTACGTTGCACATAGTTGATGCTGATGCTCGTTCTCTGCAAGGGATTGGTGCCCGCTCCAATTCGACCAGTACAATCCGGTTGGTGGCAGGCGCCAATTTCAGCAAACTGCCGGGGAGGTACAGCGTCTGCTGAGGACCGGCCACTGACCAGTAGCGACCCAAGTTGAACCCGTTGATAAAAACAACGCCCTGTAGAACAATGAGACTTAAATTTCAGCCTGGCCTGCACTTTCTTGAGGTACATTTACCTTGAACCAGCCACCAAGGTCAAGGAAAGTATCCGGAGGAGGATTTGTAGTGACGTTATTTGGCAACTTAAATTCACCCCAGTAAACAGAGGGATTTGTATAACCATCAGCAACTGGATTATGGTTACGAGCTTTCTCAATTAATTGAATTTCAGTGCCATAACTCTCTAAAGGATATTTGTAAATAGTCCAGTTTTTAAGGACTTCGCCATCCAGGGTAACATTTTTTAAAAGTCCCTAGAATAAGTTTATTAAAATAAATTAAAATTATTGTATATATCTATATATATTAAAAATGACATTTTATATTACCTTGAAATCATTTAAACCATAACCGTAATTCACTCTGCCTTGGTTTTCAACTAAGAGAGCAATTTCATCTCCCGGTACTGCTAGAACTGGCATGTTATAAATCTTCTGCATACGACTCAGAGTTCCAACGAAGCCCTGAAATATCATCGCTTGGATAATTCATATTTTCACAAATTATTTCACTAACTCTGACCTTGTTGATAAAAACTTGCGCTCTGTCACGCACATCAGGGGCGCTCAAAAGTGAAGGGTCTGGAAAGCACTGGCTCACCACAGTTGTGTACAGCACGAATCCACTCCACTGAAAACCGAGAAGACATAGCAGCATGGGTTTATCGATTATTAAAATGTCAGTCATGCTTCTTTATGCATATTGACGATGAAACTGCTATATATTTAGATAAAATTTGATAAACAATAATTAAAATTTATTATATATAATAATATATATATATATATATATATATAATCCCTCGAATTTGAATTTTTGAATTTTGAAGTTAATTTTTTTTAAGTATTAATTACTCCCCCCCTCCCCCCCTCCCCCCCTGGACATTAATTGCTCCTTATTTGTTTGAGAGTTGAGGCAAAAATTAGAAGGAGAGTGATCGGCCGGGTTGTGGTTGTGCGAAGGGGGCCGAACCAAATCGAGTGGACAAATTATTTTTGAAATTTAGCTCACGCGTGAGCAAGGCCAGTGCCACATTAATTAGAGCCAGTGTAATAAGAACTATAGTTAATAAATGTTGCCGAGTAGAACAGGTCCTTTTAATTTACCAATCCCAACTCTTCAAAAGTAGCAGGGTAAGTTGTTTTTATCGGTTCTTGGTTTGCTTTGAGGTTGAATAGAGATCCAACATGGTTCATCTCGACAGTTCCGTAATTCCCTTTCTGCGATGGATGAGGGAGGTCTCTAGAAGGCACGGGCAGGTACTGAAAAAATTATTGTTGTTATTATTATTATAATTTCTGAATATTTTGTTAAAACCAGTACTTGCCTTCGTAATTGTTTCACGCAGAGCAAAATATTTATCTGTTGGGTCCCCGGCCTCGGTTAGAGGAGCATCATAGTCGTAAGACGTAGGCTGCGGACTGTAAGTGCTGCCCAAGTTGGCACCTAAGTTCACGAAAGACTTAATTAAGTAATGAAGGTTTAAACGTATTTTATAATACGATAGTGAAATTATTGCAAATTAGATTTGAGAAAATCCAAATTCAGTTATATTTTAAATAATTTCATTTTGAACTACTTGTATATATCAACTGTAAACTCAAATCAACGGTGAAAAATTATTGAGTATCTTTTGCAATTAACACTTTCCAAATAATAATAATAATAATAATAATAATTCGTTGTTTAATCATGCAATAATAATTTCATACAAATTCATACCAATGTTCTTTGAACTTATGTAATTGTTGTAACCAATTTTAAAAGTTGGGTCCAATATATCAGCTCCTGTACATAATATAATAACATTGAAATTGAAAATATTAATATTATAAATTTTACTACTTCGATATAATAGTTTACCTGCTGCAAAGTCAAAATTTGTTCCCCCAAAGAACATGTAGAAGTTGACCGAAGCATTGACGGCCAGCATTTGCTCCAGAGTGCGCACCACGTTGGCTGTGGAGACGGTAGCGTGGCGCTCACCCCAGTGGTCTAGCCAGCCGGGGTAGAACTCGGAGTTGACCAGAGGGCCACGTGGCTCGTACTTCCTCATCGCCTCGAATGAAGCGGTCACGTTCGTTGCTTTAAAGTGTAAATTATGTTAAATCAATTGAAAAAAAAAAATCAATATTTAGGACTGTGATATTTACATATGTATAAAGCGTAAAATATGGAATTTTCTGATAGCTACATTATATAACTTAATTACTCGTTTGCAGAAGCGGATGAAAAAATATTTCATATTATTTATTATAATATTTTTTATTTAATTCATGGTTGCAATGATATTAAATTTAACGATTTAATTCACTCAAATTGTCTTAATAACATAATTGAAGTGATAGTACAGACAACCTACACATAATATCCGAAAATATAATTAAGTAGTAAAGTACGTACATAATTATATCATCATGAATTTCCGAATAATTATATTATATACATTTTAAACTAGGAACTAAAAAAGCATAGTGAAATTGAGTTCATTTTTAGAAATGCAGTTTTTGAAATAATATCTTACATGCTCCAAAATCAACAGTGGCATAAACGCCATCAATTTTGCCACACTTCAAATAAGACGCAGAGTTTCCATCTGTGGTGTACAAGACCGCTGCACTGCCGACATGAGACTGCAGCATTTCTTTCAGGGTTGAGGTGTAAATAAAATCACAAGCTGGATAACTTCCATACTCATTTTCGACCTATGAGAACAAGCATTTAGACTAAAAAATGCACTATATATGCAAATCCAGAAATTCAATATAAGTGACAAAAAATAATATACCTGCACCATTATGATGGGACCTCCATTTCCGTACAATAAAGGTGACATTCTTGTCATCAGAACAGTAAACCAACGATGAACAAACGACATGAAAGCTAAAATGAACCGAAAGTGATTTAGTCAATAAAGTAAATTTAATATAATTAACACAAGCATTAAATGAAACTTACTTGCATCATTTGTCCTTAATTGCATTTGTGGATTTTCTTGAAGCAGCCATGAAGGCAAACCACCCTATGATAATTTTTTAGACACATGACATAATATACACAATATTAAAAAAAGTTTGTTTGCATGATTATTTATAAATACATACTATAAATTATAAATATTAAACACTGCATAAACGAGGGCCTGCATGGCGATACAAAAATAAAAATAAACAAAATTAATCTGGTAAAAAAATAGAGTAATTTATTTACCTTAAATTTAGTTTTAAAAATATAAGAAACTGATCATTGACCATGATAGTGGAAATTTTAATAAATAATGTGATCGCATGCCAATTAATCCCTCAATTAATTGTTGGTATATGGTATAATAATTAATATATTATGTAGTAATTTGTTAATTACCATATCCCGCTCGGCACAAATGTAAGGTCCTGGACGTAACAAAACTAAGAGACCCTCTTCAGCAGCAATGTTGACAAATCGAACCACATTGAGATCTCCTGAGAAATTAAATGATCCTGGGGCTTTTTCATGGCTTCTCCATTCGACGTACCTATTGAAAACAATTAAACAAAATATTATCTACATATATATTATTATATGTATATGAATACATGGCATTCATGCATAAGTAGTTTAATTAGTATTCATTGACTTTTATAAAACTTAATTAAACTTTGAAAGTTACCTTTGAAAATTCATGCTATCTAAAAAAAAAAAAAAAAAAAAAAAAAAACTTAAGTTATATATATATTATATAGCCATATAATATATTTATGCAGACGGAATAGACGCTATATAGGTATATATATTTGACTTAATTATTATAAATTAGCACATATTAAGATACCAGCATGCAGATATCACCATATACACCCTCGTCCTTTTGCATTAATTACGCACGCTTACGTTGAAACTGCATTAAGTCCAGCAGTCTTTAACTTGCGTAGTCTGTCACGCCAATACACTGACGGAACTCTGAAGTAATGCAAAGAACCAGAAACATATCGGAATGGATCTCCGTCTAGTAGAAATTGATTGTTTTCATAATCGATGCGAAATTCCCTCTCGGCCATCTGAAATCAGTTATATTATAGCTATAATCGTAAAGAAAATAATAATAATAATAATAAAAAAATAAAAAATAAATAAATATAAATATTTAATATCTGGCATAACTAAAATTTAAGTATAACACTTTTGATAATGTCAAAGTGTCACAAATATTTATATATTATTGTTCCATATGTCATATTGTATATAATATAATAATATTTCAATATATATAACAACATATATTATGTGTTATATACAAATATACAGAGATAAATTCGGAAACCCAAAATATGGGTTGTAATTTCCTTCTTAAAAAAATAACAATAAGTGCCCTGTTAAGCCCAAAGTCTAGTCAAAATTTATTCGTGGGTGGTTAAACCGTTAAAGGCATCCAGCACCAAGAGAGCTCGCGGAAATGTGTCCCACCGTGCCTAGGAGAGGACCTGCCCGAAAGGCTGTGTGATGGGCTATTTGCGGGTGAACCCGGGAAGCCCTCATTGCCCGCAGCTGAGTAGGAGACGCTGGATCGTACATCCCCAACAGGATCAGCGGGCGCCTTCATCTTGGCCCAATTGGGCACGGTGCTGGCGCTTAACCACCCCAACTATATAGGTTGGGAGTTAAAAAACCCATAATAATAATAATAATAATAATATATATAGACGATTAAAATTATACATTTTTTTATTAATACCTATTATAGTTCTGCATATAATTATATAAAATTAACTTTCAGCGTTGTCACGATCTTTTATACTAATTTAATTAGTACGTATAATACATCATGCTAAAAATAATTTAACAAAATACTCAAAATAGAGCATTGACGAAAAAAACAAGGAAAAATAAACATATTATAAATAGGGTAGGGAAAAAAAATATAAACTCTGTATTGTATACTTACGAGTTTATATATTGGCGGCATCGAAATTAACTGCCTAAAAATAAAAATATAAAAAAATGCCCCATACTGCCGACGTTCGCAAAAATCACAGGTGATGTTCAGTAGATATAATTATTAATAGTTTTACTATACAATGTTGCCTTAAAAAATATTTCGGGGTTTGCTCAAGTTGCGAGGGACACGTACATCTCTATAAATAGTATAAATTCATCTTTATTATTAAAAGTGTGCGCAATTTTTTATCGGGCTTATATAACTTTGATGACAAGTTTAAAATTAATACTTAAAATAATTCAATTATATTTTAGTATATATACTGAATTGTATAATGCGCATTATACAATTAATTCAAAATAATAATGTGACTAAAATATATATTTTTTTAAGAAAACAGAATTTAATCCTCACACATAGATTAATTATAATATAACCTTGTATTTTATTAATTTTTAATGCTTAGATACATTATAGTATATTATAATCTCCTATATATAGTCTGTATTTTATAAAATGTGAACTAGCAGGAGCATCAAGTAAATATGGTAAATAATTTATATAATATAGAATGGATTTATTCAATCTTTTGATAACACAGCATTTAAAAAAAAACTTATAATATATACTATATATATGCATACTAACAAGTAAGTAAGTAAAGTAGTTAAGTAAAATAACTTATATACGCAAAAAGCAATTAACATATCGACCTACATCTGGCCAAGTATGTAAATTTTAATAAAGAAAGATACCAAGAATTTAAATCAACCAAACTTACCACTGTAGTAAGCAAGAGCAGTGAAGACAGAAGAATATTTTGCAGCAGTGACATACTTGAGCTTCTCTCTCCTTCTATTTCAACTACCAACTGACAATAAGTTTTAAGTGGTAGGGATGAATGTATACTTGGAAGCAATGAGCTCCATCAAGATAATCTTTTATCTCCACTGAATATGTATTTTCACAAACGAAGAGGTCACTGAACTTTGAGAATGGGCATCACAGCAGGTCAAATTATAAAGATATATATGTCAAGGTTTTATGTCAGTACTTCAAGAGCATGCAAGAAAAAGCTACTGATTTTTTTTTAAATATATTAATTATATTTTTAAAGTAGTAAAAAAGTTACAAGTCTCTATTTTTTTTCCTTTATATTTTCTTTTTATTAGAAACCTTCAAATAATTATAGTAAAAAGCAAAAAAAGTTTTCTAGTTATAAATGGGTGTTTTGTATAAAATAAAAAAACAAAACAATAAATTGAAATGTAGTTCCTTCTTTTTTATTGGACAGAACATTTAACAGACAAAAACTTAAGAGAAAACATCAGCGCCTATAGTTCCAGTTTTTATGCGAACATGAGGGAGCATCACAAGCCAAAAAATTGAACAAAAAATCTCTTCTGCCTTTGTTAAATTTCTCTTACTTTGAATAATTAGTAAAATGCAATAGCAAATATACAAGGAACTATTCTGCTTACTTTGGAATTCTCATTGTTGTTAAACGAATATGAAAAATAACCTCAAGATATATATTTTTTATTGTATTATTCTAGGAAAGAAAAGACATAATTTATTTATTAAAATTTTAAACAAAAAGTTTCAAACTACATTGGCTTAAACACATCTGTCTGTTCCATCCTCCAGTCAAGACATTTAGTCAAAACATTTTATGGGGATCATAGATCCCCCACATCAGCACAATTGTATCTTAAACTTAATTAGGTAAAATGTGTTACTACATACTTGTAATAAACACACTGATAATCAAGACATTAGCGAGTGAGAATTGAGAAGTGGGAAAACTACATCACAAAAACTACATATTTTCTTGACAACAACGAGAGAAAACAACGAAGGGGTAGTAATGATATAAGAAACAATATAACAAAAACAAATATATATGAATCAAACAAGTATACATTCTATGTATACTACATAGATATGCAGCAGTCTTTTGCCGTAGTTTCCAGTTCTCAATTCTAGGTCTCCAAACCAACCTACATAAATAAAGTGGGAATAATGGAAGGGGAGAGTGCATTTGAAAATATATTTTTAGTGTTTTACTTTAGCTTTTTATATAAATGTGCATCAGAGAAGATTTCTCGAACCTGCCTTGTATATATAAATATTCTAACCATCTACTGTGCAAGTTTGCTCTTCAAAATTAATTTGTGATAACTTTATTCATACTGTTTAAATACTCAGGTTCATATTTGAATAAAAACAAGTTAAAAAAATTATAACTATGTATAACTTTTATAGAACAGTATGAAATATGTTTCAATGCAGCTACAAGCTGATTTATTCAATGATTTTAAACAAATTCACTTGGGAGCTACAGCATTTACAAGCAAATGCTAACTATGCTTGATTTTTGTCATAGCAAGAGTGTAAAGTTAATAAACAGTACTTTAATAAGGCGTTATTGGCATACATTGCACAGAGGTTTAGTAAGTTATTATTGAACAAGATTTTTTGACAAATTTGCAATGTACAAGGCTTAATGAAACCTAAATTCTGATACAAAATTGGCTATTTTTTTTTTTAAATTTTCAATGACCAATAACTTTGAAAGACTAAAAAAATTATAGTTGGTTCACAAGTGATTAGGCCACGGTTGAATCAATCAACAACCCAAGAGAAGCAATGGCAATTCTAGATTAAAACGAGAGAAGAAAAAAAAATCTATCTATGTCATAAATCAAAATTTTGTTGCACTCCACATATTATAACAATGGTAGTTACGTAAAAGGTATAATGCTCGCTTATTTTCTATTGCTTTCATTTGCATTTTAATATTTAAATAAATTAATGTAGACAACAATAAATCTTACATGCGAGCAAAAAACACTTTGCCGGGCTTATGGCACTGACTTTACAAATAAGTACTTTGATCTTTACAAGATTAAATCTCAACTAATAAAAATGCTCACGGTATTTTCTTGTGAGACAGCATATTGTTGTTGAAATATTGCATTTCAAATTTGACAAGGAAAAATCTCTCGCTACTTATTATAAGAAAATTTTTTTGTTGATCTTACAACAAAATACTTAGTAGATTTGGAATGTCATTAAAATATTAAGATAACGAGTAGAATAAATAATGACAGATACTGTATTTTTAATTTTTACATGTAAGTTATGGATTAAAACTTACATTTATATTGATTTAGTACAGTGGTGATTATAATATTTTGTAAAGCAGAAAAATTACAAAGTTTATTTAATGTAAAATGCACTTTACCTTCCATTTAAACAAAGATGCCGAAGCCTAGTTAAATAGTTAGGATGTTAAGTTTGAGGTTTCTTCAGTAGACGAGAGATAAATAATAAGAGGGTGGCAGTAGTTTGGGGTGGGGGAAAGTGAAGCAGGTTCGAGAAGGCAGGGAAGGAGGAGTCTTAGTCTGTGTCCATCTCGACGGGGTTACCCGTGGGTGGGGAGGTGGGATCACCACCATTGCCTTGGGGGGCTCCCTGCTCTGAGGCTGGGGCCTCCTCTTTGCTGGGAGGTGGGGGCTCTACCTTGGGCTTGGGCTTGTTCAGTATGCCACCTACAAGGCTGTCAAACGTCTGCAACAAAAGTAAAACACAAAATATATTATTTATAATTTCAGTGATCGTTGGGAAGAAAGTGTACTCTCTCAGCATTTAAATTTCAGCAAAATTTCAGCAAATGTAATGCAAATTGATGTTTCAAACCACATCATCCTATATGTTAAAAATTTTACAAAATCTCGTAGATTTATCTTCAACAGTATCCAAAATGGTTTTAAGCCAGAGGTCCTATAGACTATTTGAAATTGAAAATTTTCTCAATAATAAAACAGTATAAAAATAAACTTGTAACTAACATGCTTCTCTGATCGGAGGGCTGTGACAAGCACTGGTGGGTCCTGGGTTCGCGGGGCCTTGGCCAGCAGGGTCCTTTGCTCCTCCAGCCAGCGCGTGGTATTCTCCACAGCCTGCTCCACACGCAACAACTCCTCTGCCGTGAGGTGGTTGTAACGCTCCTCTCCTGCTGTAGCCACGCTCAGGGCCTTGCGAGCCAGCTGCAGTGAGTGACTCAGCTCCTCCAGCGCTCCAGGGCGAGCCTCACTCTCACACCGACGAGTCTTGATTGGGTCTCCTCGGGTCTGGTGGAATAGCAAATATTATAAATAAATGAAACAAATTTAAAATTATACAAAAAAAAATATACATATATATTATGAAAAAAAAAAAAATGAATTATGAAATGGCCTTAAAGAATAACTAGAATAACAACATGGAAATTTATATTCTAAAAGTAAATTTTAATAAAGTAAGCCAATATACAGTATGTAATCATAAAAAAAAATGAGACTGCTTCACACTTGAATTACGTACAGTAGTCAGATTAAAAACAAGTGTAGAGTGATATGATTCAGAGCTATGAATGCATCCTTAAGAAAAATACCAAAAAATACATAGCAGATGATAGTAAGCATACCTTAAGCTGCGAAAGGCGGTCGACGTAGGCCTGTCTCATACATTCTGTTCCCTCTTCATAAAGCCAGTTTTCCATGTCCTCAAGGGCTCGTCCCAGGGACGATCGCTCCGACTCCTCCACAAACAGTGCTAGCTCGTCCTCACTGCTCAGCTGGCTACGCAGCTCATACACATACTCCTCGAGGGCATTGCGAGCATCCACTCGCTCTTTCTCCTGGCGGTCTTCTGCAATCATCTGCAACTGCATACCGAACATGGAAATTAGTCAGAAGTCTATTTTTTGTGCAATATTTTTTAATTGCCCTTCCATTTCAAAACACTACTTTTAAATTTGACAAACAATTCTGTTGAATTTTACATGCAATAATACATTCTAGTATAATATACAGCATTAGAAATTAAATCAGTTACCCTGTAGCTTTATTAAAAAATAGGTACTACCTGGTACCAATTAGAGCTAAAATCACAATTTTTTTAGTGATTCCATTTAACTACAACACATGTTAGATCTTTATCAGCATCATAATCATATAATCAGGGGTACACAATATTTCTTAGACACTTACCTCCATTTCTTGACATCCGTTGATATCTTCAGTTGTAAGGCCGTGAGTTTTGCTCTCCACAGACAGCTCTGTCGAGATCGTCTTCTTCTTGCCAGAGCTCTTCTTCTCAGGAACATCATCAGTTGGCTCTCCCTGAACAAAAAATTGAACCGTAAGCTGCAAGGTCAAACAGGAAACGAAACAAACCTAACACTGATCCTAAGTGCTCATGATTTACATCAACTTTAAAATTAGTAATGCACAAAAAACAAATGGCAATGAAAATTTCAACTGCAAAATACATACTGTAGTTATCATTCAACAACTTTAAAAATAATCGTACAGATAATAGTTGACTAACTGATAACATCACAGACAATAGCAACTTGTTTGGAAGTCTTCATGTGCAAGTAATCAAAATAAGAGTCTATATTTGCTTTACTCACGGTATAAGCAGGAACAAAGGAATCCTACATTGTATATTAAAGGAGGGGAACCGCTTCAGCTTTTATATTTTTAATGTTTTGTAAATAATGTCAAACTTACTTGTGCACCAAAAAAAAAGTCACCACCCTCCGCCTTCCACCAGTTCAGCAGTTGACATTCAAAAAGCACGCCAAAGAAAATTGGGGCTTATGACGTCAAGCGCCATGATTGATTAAACGCAACCAATCGTTGATCATGACGTCATAAGCCCCAATTTTCTTTGGCGCGCTTTTTGAATTTCAACTGCTGAACTGGTGGAAGGCGGAGGGTGGTGACTTTTTTTTTGGTGCACAAGTAAGTTTGACATTATTTACAAAACATTAAAAATATAAAAGCTGAAGCGGTTCCCCTCCTTTAATAGCCAGCAAGGCCTTACTGATCGAGAAGTCACAGAACGAGATAACCTTGCGGTTACAGATTCACTCGAAAATTCTTCTCTTTGAACTGATGAAGCATACTAGCAAGCTAAACGATGCGAAACGTCTTCAAAATGTAACTAATTTTCGAGTGAATGTGATTTCTCGATCGGTAAGGCCTTGCTGGTTATTCCTATCCTTTCCTTTTTAAATATAAAATATATTACAACCAAAATGGTTTATTTTCCTTCACTTTTATACATTGTATATTAGGAAAATTAATTCTGAGGCACCACTCACGTCATCAGCCTTCGGTCCATTCTCTGTCTTCTGTGGGCTGGACTGTGTGTCGCTGGCATCCTGGCTCTGGTTGGCCTCCACCTCCATGGGCTCGGTAGCAGAGTTCTCAGCAGTGGCTACCTCCACCAGGGAGGCCTGGGCCACCTTGAAGGTGCCGTGGATATTCACACGCACTTTCACCTTCACCTTCTGGCTCTCACCAGTTGTTGAGGGCTTCACGTCACGCACATGGAACTCACCTGTGAGAATACCACAGGTCAGACCTATTTTACCAACTACAGATGATGTCAACTTACCAATTTTAGCATCAGGATACGGAATATCACCATGGTAGAAAGCTCTCAATGTAAAAGGTCCTGTTCTGTAGAAAGTGAGCATCTTCGAGAAGGGAACTGGGTGGTTTAGAGGGAAAACCTCCATCTCTCTGAAATCACAATGATGACACAATTATTTATAAAATTTAATGTACATAAAACTTATTTTTTTTGGCACTTTTTGTCCACAATTACATTTAAGATAATATATTTATGAAAAACGGTTAACAGGTGTTCTCAACTCACGCATCATCCTCTCCCATGGCTGGGTCCCACACCAGCTTGATTGGGTACGCCTGAATGTCCGTAATGCTGAATTCTCGCACTCGCACTGCTGGGGAGAGAAGTGCACACTGCAGGGCACAGCCACGAGCCACCGCCTCGTCTTGGTTCAGTGTGGTGCTGGGGTGGTGGCCAAACACAGTGAAGATAAGTTGCTTCAGGGCAGGCACCCTGCTGGAGCCTCCCACCAGCTCCACCGAGTGGATTTCCTCAGGACGAAGCCCTGCATAAGCAAAAGAACCTCATTGCCAATTCTTATGCTTAAAAATGATGTTCACTAACTTAATACATTAAAAAAAGAGCAGAGTACACAGTTTTTGTAAAATTTAAAATTATAAAAGCAGATATAATTAAAAAATAAAATGATTTTGTACTCTTTAAAAATGTGTTTACACAACACGATTTTATTTAAATACCAACCATTTGCAAAAACATCAGTGAAGATAAAAAGTTGGACAGGCAGTAGGTACATAAGTACAAACAAATGCTTACTTGAATCTTCCAGGCACTTCCTCATGATCTTCTCAGCTCGTTCGAAGAGGTGGGCACACATAAGCTCCATATCAACCCTGTGAAAATTAAAGTTATTTAAGTCCTCATGAAAAAAGTTATTTCATCAAAATTTTGTTTACAGTATCTTTTTTGTTGTTGTTTTTTGTCAGTAAGTAAGCTAATTTTGAAATAGAGTTGGATTAAATGGGAACTGTGGCAATCAACTAATAAATAAATAAATAAATAAATAAATAAATAAATAAATAAATAAATAAATAAATAAATAATTTTTAGAAGCTAAATTTTTTACCTCATCATCAAATTAACAACACTAGTTTTTTTTTCTTCTATTTTTGAGTGTAAAAATATTTTGTTCAACACCTATAGGAAAACTGACATAGGCCCACCCTGACATTAATAATTGTTTCATTTTACCACTTAACCTCAACTTTTGTTTTCAGCTTTGAGTTAAAAACTATAACAGCTGGACAGCATATTATAAGACTTGTTTAGTTTTTCTTACCTCTTCATTTCCCCTCTAACATCCTTGTCATCCATGAAGCACTCTATGTTAATCGGCAACATGGTGGAGTTGGCAGACATTTGTTTCTTGAGCTTCTCAACCTCAGCCAGCAGCCTCACCATGGCACGAGCGTTGTTCTTGGCGTCAATTCGGTACGTCGCCTTGAAGTGTGTGCTGAAGTGATCAGCAAGGATGGCGTCAATGTCTCGTCCTCCGAGGTGAGCGTCGCCAGCACTCGACAGCATCTGCAGGACACCAGATATATACCGGTAAGCACTGGTAGCAGATCAGAGTCACTGAATCCAGGTTTTTTGTGTTAAGATAAAATTTAATGCAAAAAAAGTTCAAAATTTAATGCAAAAAAAGTTCAAAATTTGATAAGACAGTAGGAAATCTAGTCTAAGGGATAAAAACTAATTCACACACAATAACATTCAAATAAAAAAAAATATTAAAAAAAAAAAATAGTAATAATAATAATTAATAAATAATAATACAGTACATAATAATAAAATGAAGAGTATTAAATGCAATCATTACTGGTGACCTCAAAATCAAAGAGCGATATTTGCAAGTTTTCGCTTAATTTTTCAATAGTCTTCTCCCATGGTGCAAAAGAAGTTAAAATCTATTTTGCAATTCTACGAAAAAGAAGCTTCATTTGCAGTGTATTGAAGTCAATGTATATAAGGATTGTAAGGATAAAGCATCCTCATCCTCATTTTACTTTTTTAGCTCTTCATAATTCTAGTATAAAAAAATAGTATTATTTACATTTACAATTTTATAATTTTTTTGAATAACTTAAGATAAAATACTTTTAGTGGCATTATACAGGGTACCTATTACCTATAATATGTTCCCACTGAAACTTGTGCCCTTACTTTCAGTTTTCCTTTATGGAAGGCGCAGGCAGAGATTTGCAGAGCTGAGTGTCCCCAGTCCACAAAGACAATGTGGCGCGGCTTTGCCTCTGGCTCCGGCAGGTCCTGCTTGTAGATTCCATACGCGAGAGCTGTGGCCAGAGTCTCGTTCATCAGACGCAGTACATTCAGGCCAGCGATGGTAGCTGCATCCAGTACAGCCTGCCGCTCTGCATTCGTAAAGAAAGCTGGCACCTGAAACACATTGAATAATAACATTAAATTATGCTGCTTGTGAGTAAACAAATTCTTGTAATAAAATTTGGAAATATACTAACACAGTTATAAAATCATTGCTAGTGTATGCTGATGAGAGATTATAAAGTATTACAAGAAATATTGAAAAGTGATCATGATTTATTTTTTGGGATATTACAATATTTAGTAGTGCTTAGCGTTCCTGATCAACTGATAAAATAAGTACTTTAGGTGTCAGATGTCACACTTAGCCAATGACGGAAAATTATTAAGTATACAGTACATTTACTCACCGAAATAACACAGTCATTAACTTTGGTCTGCAGAGCTGTTTCGGCAATTTCTTTCAACTTGGAGAAGAGCATGGCTGTTATCTGCTCTGGAGAAAATGCTTGCTCTGTGCTTCGGTAGTTCACCTAAGAAAAATTAAATATTTTTTAAACATTGTAAATAAATCCCTTACAAATTGACTTTAAATGTTTTGAACGTTAATACCTGGAACTTTACAGAGTACCAGATTGTATCATAATGATGATAAGATGGAATATTTAATTATCTATAACGTCTTTCAAGACTTACTCGGATGCCGAGGTTCCCATCAGGTCCACGCTCCACCTTGTAAGGCAGGTTCTTGAGCTCTGCTTGCACTGAGGGGTCATCGAACTTACGACCAAGCAGCCTCTTGAAGCCATGCACGGTGTTCTTCATGTTGGTGACCAATTGGTTTTTGGCAGCCACACCAATGATGCGGTTCTTCGCGCAGAATGCAACACATGATCTGGGGACAAAAAGAAAAGAAAATATTAATAAACTATTGCCACTAAAACAGAAACAAGAGCTTGAATATTACTGCTTCTCTCTATTTTGATTGTGTTATTAATTATCCATGTAACATACTTTTTTTCCCCTTTTTTATTACTCCCTCATACCCCTCAAAATATCAGAAGAACAGTCACTACAGTCAGTGTCCAATAATTTTTAAAAACTCGTCAAACGTTGACAGCGCATTTTCGATTGACAATTTTTTTAACTTTCTTACTTTGGCAGAACCAGAACTCCGAATTACAGGGCGCGCACAACAACAACAACAACAAAATGAATAAAGTTTTCGGTTCAATTGGTCTTTATTCACTGTAGTCAATGATCAATATGGTACTGGACTAACTGGACCCATGTGCAGCTTTTGAAATATTTTTCATTTCGATGCGAGTGGAAGGGGAAAAGAGTACCCTATATCATATGACACGAATTTGTGGACGGGGCGTAACCAAACCTCATCGCGCGGATAATCATTCAAAGTCGCGCACATTAGCGGTACTAGTAAACATTATCTATTATCTGGACATTCCCGACTGGAGTGTTATAAGTTATAAGCAAATTCATGTCTCAGAGTTATTTACTCTGCTTTGATGTCTTTGAACGATTCATAGAGAAACACATGATACATAGAGAGAAACATGTATTACATTATATTTGCTACTGTATACATTGTTCATCTAATAACATTGTATTGTAATAACTTTCCTAAAACGCCGGTACGAGTTGTTCCATACTGAACACTATTACCTACTCACGTAAACATTGTTACCGTATACAAATAATTTATAAAGTTAATTCACAATAAAAAGCACTGATATACAAAGAAAGAATTAAAGGACATACGAAGAAATTTAATGAACGAAGCACCACATATATTATTATTATAATGACCTGCTGTTTTAATAATATAATACGATACATAAAAAGTAACTTTTAATTTCACATCAGATAACTAAACATATTTTTATTACAAGTACAGTACTGTAGTTTGAGTAAAGTTTGAGATAAAAAAAAATATAATAATATTATAAATAAATAAATCAGTATAGATTAATACGTAGTATAGAAAGTACGTAGTTTAGGCTTAAGTTTAGAACAGTAAAAATCAACAACGCTAAAAAAGTAAGAGTTGAATTTTAAAATTTAAATTAGTAAAGTTGTTCGTAATTTATAGAGAGCAGGTGCATTTTTATTAACTCGAGGATTACGTCGTCATACAGTGGGTGCTCCTGCCCATGACTATTTTTGGTTTAAGAGACAGGCGCGTTATGTTTCTCGCCAGAGGTTACGATAATGCGGTTACTACGGCATCGTGATGAGTGGGGGCGTAGTACTTGGAGCGACGTGAATCATGCTCCACTGCAGGCTGCAGGTAGCCGCCTGTTTGCGTCACCGCTTTATCCCGAGACTCGACCGGCCGCGACCCCACTGTGCCAACCTTCACCCACCGAATAAGGCCACGCGCATATATGGTGAGATTGACTGACAAATGGCGCCTCTTTCATTACAGCGCCACTTACCTTAACACAGCTTTCTTTACATAACATTGCTAACGCACGCTCAATACCGTGCAGATTTTTATATATATAACAGAACTTTCGAGCACCATATTTGGATGATGTAAGAGAGACGGAATATTCAATTTGACATGTGTCACTGCTGGCATTAATTACGAATACATTGCAAAAGAGTTTGAATTTTCTTACACACAGTATATAATTATATATTATATACAAACACAAACAAGAAGTCAATAAATCACGAAAAATTATTGCAGTCACCAATGCTCGATTTTTAAAATGGTGTGAAAAAGGTAACACATCAACAGAAAGTTACGGTTGTAACACACTTATATATTACAAATTGATACCCGGTATTTAACCAAACGGAGGCACTTCTAAAACATTGAATTATTAAGTCCTGTAAATAATTACTTCTGCAGATAAAGATTTATTATTTAGAAACATGCACATTTACTGGAAAACGGCAAAAAAAATAATATATAAGTAAATAAATAAATGCACAGTGGTTTATCTCTGTTAGCTGTGGGCAAGTTTTGGGTTAAAACGAACAATGATAGGAACCGTAACATCGGTATATTATAAAAGTGAAGAAAAAACAATATACAGTATATAATAATAATTTGTTTATTAAACACAAATATAGTGTACAATGCTTTTGTGCTATAAAAAATAATATATAATAGCGTCAATATTTACGTTTTTCGTCAGCTGAGAGACAGAGTCCCCAGTCCTAACCGAGCACACAGCAGAGTAGTATAACACCGATCAATATAAAGTTCCAAGCCCCCCCCCCCCCCAAAAAAAAAAGTAAGATAACGCCACCAATGTTAAAAGAAATCCCTCACACAAAAATTCTGAAAAAAAAAATTAAATAAAATCTTCTCCTCTACACCCCCTATCAGTAGCTAAAATAACAGCTGGTAAATACGATCTAGTTTTTGAGACATGAATTTTTTAAAGTTGACTACTTTAACATGGAGAAATGAAACTTTCATGTTAAATTAGTCAACTTTAAAAATTCATAACTCAAAAACTAGATCGTATTTGTATACCTGGTATTTTAGATACTAATAGGGGGTGTAGAGGAGAATATTTTAAAAAAAATTCAGAATTTTTGTGTGAGGGATTTTTTTTTTTTTAACATTGGTGGCGTTATCTTACCCTTAATATTGCCTACAAAATAAAAATTATTATTATTATTAGGGGGGAAGGGGCAAAACTCCTACCCTCCTCACCCCATACCACCCACAGCCCATAACTCAAACATAACATAATATATGCCCCGCACCTCCAAATCTCCCATTGCATTTACAATTAACAGATTAACACTGTGAATTTGCGTGTATATTTAGTTTAATTATAATACATGTTTTTAGTATCATGGGAAGGCAATAAGAGGGGTTTTAAACAACCTTTATGATACTGTACTTATCATACTCTCGCAAATTTACTATTTATTCCATGTTATCGATTTACAAACTAATACAAAAAACTGTATAATATGCATATAATAATAATTATAACAGCCGCTAGGATGAAATTACTCTTTTCTCTTAGGTCCTAGGATTCTACCGAGTTACTGACTACCAGTATGTACCCAAGATGTAGAGGGACCTTGGTATGTACCGGTATGCATACTCTATAATCTATACTGTAATTATGTACCATAGAGACACTGCATTGCAGTATGTTTTCATAGCAATTTTGCCATTCTTGCCAGCAAAATAACGATAATCAATTCCTTAATATAGTAAACATGTGGTAAACCTTCTGAATTGTATGGAATTGCATGCATATTTATACATTGTATCATACAAATCATATCATAATTACAGTATACTACATATCATAGTTAGAAAACATGCATTTCTAGGATAAGTGCACCACACTTTTCCTACTCTCGAATGTCTAAGAACTGAAGTCAATAACATTCACTGCAGCACTGCAGCTGTGAAATAGGTCAGGAATTTTATGTACTCTTGACTACTCTGTTGAGGTGAAAATCAATACCGGTATGCATACATAATATGCATACACAACACACACTATGTACGCATAGGTGCACACAGTATGTATCTCGAATCTCAATTAATGCAATTAAATTTTTTGTGGCTGGCCGCTGGAGTAAAAATCAATAACCACTCAGTTCTAAAGGTTATACACGCATACAATACAGTAATAATAATTACAGTATTGCATATATGCATACTATTCACTTGTGATGGTCGTGATTTTCGTAGGTTGCAGATTTTATAATATGAAACGAGGTCGGCCAGGGACTAGAGATCAGATCAGTGAACCGAGGAAAAAGAATATTTGTTTCGAAAACGTATGGCATACTGCACCCTCTATGCATGCATACTGCAGATCTTATGGTTAATATAAAATTATGACATAAATTACAATAACATAATACAAAACCAAGTTATAAAAATGGTTGAATAAATAATTAATTAAATAATGACTCGCGGCGATCGAGGCCGGCTTGAGCTTAGAGCCTCTATGCATAGAGATCAGATCAGTGAACCCCGAGGAAGGGAGATTTGTTTCGAAAACTTTCATACTTCAGATTTTATGATAAATATAAAACATGACATAAATTATAATAATATAAGTAAAACAAAACCAAGTTAAAAAAATGGTTGAGTAAATAATGACTCACGGTGTCGCTCGGAGACTGTAGTCGTTCGCGATAGTTTCGATGCCACCCGCCCTAGCCACGGCGATGTAGCAAGATTCGTTGCCGAAATCAATGCCTATTACAGACATTGCAGCCATTCTGATTGTAACACAAATTTATTCCCACTTTCCTTGATAGATCACGAATGTACACTCTCGATCCTTGATGTAAAATAAAACCTAAAAGGTTTACACCGGCTCGTCAAAAGCACATGGACTTTTCTCGACGCACGGTCTGGAAAGTTCGTCAGCCACTACTACTACTCCGTATCGACTTATCAGAAGCCTTGTAAGAACAAATTTAATGGAAAATATTTCTAACGGCTGTTCTGATTGGAAGAATGGTAAGTGATTCAGCGAATCACAAGAGATATTTGTTCTCCAGCAGTATTTTTTTTTTTTTTTTTTTTTGCAAAAGAGCCCTCTACGTTGAAAAGAGAAACTACTTTTTCATTCGTCCTCTCGCAGCTGTTTTTCCAAAAAGGCGCGAAAAATTATTGACAGACAGGTATTTGCTGAAACCGTCGTTACAAAACGTGTTGTAACGTTGGAACTTGTCTCAGTTTAGCCCAAGCTAGGTCGTAAAAAGAAAAAGAGACACATATTAGTGAGCTCTATATACTGCATTGCACGATTGCACCATTGCTACATATTAGTAAGTATTAAGATCAGTATCTTTTGGGCCTGGTATTATGTACATTGCACAGTTCTTAAAGTCTTAATGTGGTTTTGTGGTTGCATGTTCTATATATACCTTAAAATCATTTAGCCAAATTCTGTATGCATACAAATAGATCTGTATGTAGTCAATGCTGTCAATGTTGTAGGGAACACAGTTATCATGTATACAGAATTTTTCTGTTTCAACTGTAGCAATTTAATGACCCCTTCAGGGATAAGGAGAACTATATATGGTATGTATGCATATACACAACCATGGCGCAATAGATTGGAGATGTCCTCTTTATGGCCGCGTTCACATGCTCGAACTGTACTGTATGCATACTGTGACGGGAGAAGAAGTGATGAACAAAAATCATATATAGCTCTATCTAGTATAGTATGCATATATTGAGCAACTGAGGTTAAAGCAAAAACAAGCAAATTTTTTATCCCATGATATATTGGTCTATGTTTTAATAGTTTATTATATGCATGGTGTATTTTTTGTCCCCCGGCCCTTATTCCCCCACACCTTATCATCACTGCATGATCACTGTTCTGAATACACACAGATAGAAACAGTATACTGTATTTATATATGCATATATACTTTACTTGTACAGTACAGTACTGTACTGTATATTACTGAATATATTTTTATGCTTGTCATCATGAGGAAATTAAGGAAATGACCGTAATCAATGCCAACATCAACAACAAGATTGGTGATTGCAGGTCCCTGTGCCCTGCAGTCTTTTTTTATTACAATATTACTTTTATTGTTGTTGCCACCAGGCGCGGATCCAGGGGGGGGGGGATGGGGGCGATCACTCCTCCCAAAAAGTCCCAAAATACATTGAAGGTGTTCCCATCCCCACCCATCGCCCCCCTTTCCACCCCAAAATTTAACATTGAGGGATGCCCCCCCAGAGCCGCGGACTGGATCCGCCCCTGGTTGCCACAAGTTCATATAACTAGAATATTTCATGGGAGTCATCATGTTGCTCCATTTTTTACTGTTACAGATTTAACACAGAGCTAAAGCTCATCCTGTCAACTGCAGCATCAAAATGGAGAATGATCCTATTGTTGAAATGCAACTGCAGGGACACAAAGAAGGAATAACATGCATTGCTTTTAACCCTCGAGAGAAATCGGTTGCATCTGGTGACTCTGGCAGCACGATTATGGTGTGGAATCTGAAGAAATCTGCCACAGCTCTAAAGTAAGTTATTGTACAGTACAGTGTATGAAGTACATAATATTTATGTTATTTTTTAAATTGTAAGGTATTGTGTCTTGTGTGTACTGCATACACACAGAAGATGAAAAAAAAAAATGAAAACTGAACGAGTTGTGTGGAACGGAGGAAGGGGAGACCTCTCTTTAGGCAGAATGGCAATGCTAACTGAAATAATGTTTTAACTACCCAAATAATTTTTTTAGTATCAAAATAATTAGCAATAAAGTATACCGGTATGTATTTTACAGGTTGCAAGGCCATACAGGACCAGTTTTGGACTTAAACTTTTCGCCAAAGAGTAATCTTTTGGCATCTGCATCACAAGACCGTACTGTCCGCCTGTGGGTTCCAACCTATAGTGGCCGCTCATCTGACTTCAGAGCTCATTTTTCAGCTGTACGCTCAGTGCACTTTTCACCTGATGGAGAAAAACTTGTGACTGGATCTGATGATAAATCCGTCAAGTTGTGGTCATTGGATGGCAATCGTCGTTTTCTAGCGTCAATGGCTCAGCACAGCAATTGGGTGCGCTGCACACGTTTCTCACCCTCTGGAAATATGATCGGGTCATGTGCAGATGACTGCTCTGCTATCCTGTGGGATGTGCGAGACCCAAAGAAGCCAGTAGAAGTATTGGATAATCTTGAATCTAGTCCTCATCACCTGGCATTCCAGCCTGGCAGCGAGACAGTGTTTGCATTGGCATTTACCTCAGGCCATATCCGTATCTATGACATCAGGGCCACACAGCACCTGCTCCAGAGCTACAAAGCCCATGCCTCTCAGGTCAACCAATTGGCGTTCCATCCCTCGGGCCATGTAATGATTTCTGCTTCAGCTGATGGACAGATCAAGGTGTGTGTGTTTCAGTGCTGTCATTACATGTATTTTTTTTTTATTATTGTTAGTATTTTTACTTTCAATTCACTCAAATAAAAATTTAGTTAAAAGTTATGTATGTAATTTATGTTTTAGTATGCTGAAACAACAGTTATTTAATTTTATTTCTAGTATAGCATACAAGTTTGGAATAGTAATTTCACTTGCTGTATATTGTACACTGTAAATGAACTTTAGTGATCACAGATCAGAAACAAATGTAGCAAATATGTACCATAATTATTTTATATATTGTTTTTAAACAGATAAAATCAGAATGGCTTAAAAATACTTTTTTTATTGTTATTGTGAAGCCCTCAAGTTTATGTGTTTCCACTGCCATGCCATGCAGACATGAATACAATAAATATTTATATTCAGTAAATATTCCACTTGAGGTCCACCTCGGGCGAACTTGCGCACGTGTGCTATGCGGAGTGTTTCCACTTCCAGTTCTACTCAGGTTTTTTATTATTATATCTACCTATGAGTGAAATAAATCCTGTTGACATGAAACCTCATCTTATTTCAACTTAAGTAGTGAAACACCTCAAGTGGCGAATATAATGGACAACATACATGAAATTTTTTTATTGCAGAAATGAATAGAGGGTACCAAATTATGCTACTCTGAATTCTTTCAGATTTTTTTGAGACCCAGAACTATTTTTAAATAATTATTAAAAGTGCGGCCACGCCCCCTGGAGGCGTCAATAGGCGTCCAGTCTATATATCCTTTTTATTAAGGCTTCAGGGGTGCCAACTGAAATCACAGGACTTTCAATAATTATTTAAAAATAGTTCCGGGTCTCAAAAAATCTGAAAAATTCAGAGTAGCATAGTTTGGTACCCTCTATTCATTTCTGCTATAAAATTGTTTCATGTATGTTGTCCATTGATAAGTAATATTTTTCTTAAAACGCTGTGTTAACCCTCTCATGGTTGATACGGATTCAATTTTTAGGTGCTGGACCTGCTGGAGGGACGCCCCATCTACACTCTATCGCTTCACAAGGGTGCGGTGACTGGCGTTGCCTTCTCGCCTGGTGGCCAGCTGTTTGCCTCAGCGGGCGAGGACCGCCAGGTGATTGTGTGGAAGACTAACGAAGGCTGCCCCAGCCCCAGTTTGCCGCGGACACCAGTGCCAGGAGGCGTAGACCCTCGCAGCCCATTGTACCGCACCAACAACAGTGGCTGGAGAAACCTAGCACACCAGAATAGCAGGGCCACCAATGGACTCAAGAAGGTAAAGTAAATAGAGTAATACTGTGTACCTCTTTGCAAGAACAGTAATTACTAATTTAATGAAATTACAAGTTTAGTGTAGCTTCTTATCCTATTTTAGCCATGCAGATTTTGAATACTTAACTGCTTCTTTTCTCTTACCTTGAGTCATTAAGGAAGACTTTGGAAGTCAATATATTTTGTGGCCGCCCTCGTTCCAAAAGAGCCCGCGAAACGCTCAAGTTAGGGTTTCGGAAGGTTCGGGGTTTCAAAGTAGTATGTAATTAGTAAATAGAAGTACCCAATAGGGTTTGATTAAAAACTAAAAAAAAAATATATATTTTATATTATACAGTACGTAATTATATTCTGTTTTTTTACTATTTTTATTAATAATTTTTTTTTCTCACTCTTTCTTACCTTTAAAATGCTTATTATATTTTTGCTGGCTTTTTAATAGCAATAAAGTACATTTGCAGCTTAAACCTATAGTTCAGAATAATTCTTAATAATAGGAGAATACATCAATTGACTCAATTTGAAATATTTTCAGCCTGCTTAAAAATATTGTAAGGTGATAACAGTGCTTAAATTCACGGTGTCGCCAAATAAAATATTATAAAAATTAACATAATTACCCTCATATTTCCAGACCGGGTCAGCCAAAGATGAGGGCAAAAGTGCTGCGGCCCTCAAATCACTTGAGGAGCGAGTGCGCCGGCTGGAGGCTCTGCTGCAGGTGTCACCAAAACCCGCTGGCGATGAACTGAATGATGAGGAGAAGCTGCCAGATCTGACTCAACGTGTGCTCTGCCTTGAAGACAGACTCTCTGACCAGCTGGACGACTCAACTGACCAATGAGACAAACATTATTTTATACTGGACTCCTAAGATGTAGCTTATGCTTTTTCAACCCTAACTTTCATTCTATTCTCTAATCTAAGATTATTTGTACTATATTTTCATCAATATTAACATAGAGTTTTCATTTGGTATTTCATAGAATTTGAAGAGCAAGAAACTATAAACTCTGTCGCTGTAGTTTCTGTCTGCATTCACAACTTACAATGTTAGAAGCAGCAAGCATTTATTTTGCATTTATTTGAATATTAAAATATACCGTAATTGTTTTTGTTGGAGCCAGAAGTCCAGTTAGATTATATTCAAGTTAAAGGTATACAGGCCTCAAATTACAAATTAGACAGACATTAAGTGTTGCTCAAGTTTATAATCAACATTCATATTATTTTTACCTGCGCGCGGTGCGTCTGTGCGAAGTCGCGCTGTAAAGAAAGTCCTTACTGACGTCACGACTCACAGCTAGCACCGATTAGCATTGAGTTGTGACGTCATCAAGGACTTCGTGACGTCATCAAGGACTAAATTTCTTACTTTGAACTGCGACTTCGCACAGATGCATCACGCGTGGAAAAAAATAATGCGAATGTTGATTATACACTCTAAACCCACTTGGTGACTGTCTAATTTTGTAATTTGAGGCCTGTATGCCTTTAATATTTGTGTAGCCTTAATATCTGTCTGAAGTATGTCTGCTTAAATGCTTTGATTCTTAGATGCACGGGGTCAAGTTCTATCTCTTGTTTACCTTGCTAAATGAGCATTATATTTTATACAATATTTTGTAAGAATTAAGAATGTTAACCCTATTACCCTATTCGTTCCTTCACACAAGACAAGGTTCTCTTACACCTTACAAGCTGTTAAAAAAAGAAAAAAGAAAATTGGGACCAACACAGATCCAGAAGGAAGGGGGGAGGGGGGTGAAATCTGTACGTATGCCCCAAATTTTGGTTTTGGATTGAATGTAGGCTGTAAAAGGGCCTTTCACAAGGGCATTTCCCACCTCTTTTAAATTTCTTTTCTGGATCTGTGCTTGGGCTAGATATATTACTATCACTACGTTTACATGACGGTGTTTAATGCGTATTCGTTGACGACGCCTCATAAGAATAACATTATCCGTCGTCAACGAATACGCATTAAACACCATCATGTAAACGTAGTATATGTCTGTCATGAATTCATCAATATATATACAATAAATAAATAATTTAAAAACTCTCTAATTAAAATTAAATTAATAAATTGAAGCAAGACAATTTGTGACGTTCTTGATGGTTATCAGAAAATTTGAGGCACAAAGTTTCTCTTGATTAAATTCATTTTTGCATGAATCTGCCATATGCTGTTGCTGTGCATTTTATTAATTATAAGCAATATTAAAATGCATCATTAAAATAACAGTATATTAAAGTATAAAATATACACATGAAATAATTTAATTATGTATGTTTTGTGTCGTAATATATAACTATATATACTGGTACACATTAATATTTATGATGAATATGATGCAGTCATGTTCAGACGTGTGCCTTTCTATATATATAGCTCTCTTTTGATTCCAAACTGACTGAGTTAATTCACACTTTGGATGAAAGAATAAGTAAGAAGAACTAAAATAAAATTTATATAATTTTCAAACCTGATAATTTAGACTTGAAATCATTAGTATTTTGTTTTGTCATCAATAACCTAAACAAAATTAAATGACACATCTTTATATTTATATGCAATCAACTCATGCAGATCTGAATCCTGCCCTGTATTTTAATATTTATACAAGACATCAGCTAAAGTCTTGCGCCGCTGAGAAATTTTCTAGTTAAAAAAACTTCATCATCTTCGTATCTGTTCAACTTCATATACACCATACACCCCTTCAATAATAAAATTATTCCATTGCGTAAATCGCCATTATCAGGGGGAGTAATATATATATGACTATTTACACGAGAAAAGAAAATTTAGAAACTGCTTAAGGGTAAGATAACACGAACAATCGATTGTTGGTAGTCCCATTTGATTAACATGTAAACCTTAGCAACCTCATAATGATTCTGATTTTTTTTTGAGATACAGTTCTTGGCACCAAAAAAATATGGAAAAAATTTCAAAACAATCGGACGATCCAATTTTTTTAAATGAATTTTTTAAATTTTCAGTATAGGGCTTTATTCCCATGGAGACCTAAACTAAGAAATTAATTTTAAAAAATTGGATCGTCCGATTGTTTTGAAATTTTTTCCATATTTTTTTGGTGCCAAGAACTCTCTCTCAAAAAAAAATTCAGAATCATTATGAGGTTGCTAAGGTTTACATGTTAATCAAATGGGACTACAACAATCGATTGTTGGTAGTCCCATTTGATTAACATGTAAACCTTAGCAACCTCATAATGATTCTGAATTTTTTTTGAGAGACAGTTCTTGGCATTAAAAAAATATGGAGAAAATTTCAAAACAATCGGACGATCCAATTTTTTTAAATTAATTTTTTAGTTTCGGTCTCCATGGGAAAGCCCTATACTGAAAATTTAAAAAATTCATTTAAAAAAATTGGATCGTCCGATTGTTTTGAAATTTTCTCCATATTTTTTTAATGCCAAGAACTGTCTCTCAAAAAAAATTCAGAATCATTATGAGGTTGCTAAGTTTTACATGTTAATCAAATGGGACTACCAACAATCGATTGTTCGTGTTATCTTACCCTTAAGGGTAAGGTAACGTCACCAATGTTAAAAAAAATCCCTCTCACAAAAATTCTGAAAAAAATTAAAAATGTTCTCCTCTACACCCCCTATCAGTAGCTAAAATATCAGGTATACAAATACGATCTAGTTTTTGAGTTATGAATTTTTAAAGTTGACTATTTTAACATGGAGAAATGAAACTTCCATGTTAAATTAGTCAACTTTAAAAATTTATAACTCAAAAACTAGATCGTATTTGTATACCTGATATTTTAGCTACTGATAGGGGGTGTAGAGGAGAACATTTTAAATTTTTTTCAGAATTTTTGTGTGAGGGATTTTTTTTAACATTGGTGGCGTTACCTTACCCTTAATTAATTTTTATTTTAAAAACCTTTGTCTCTGCTGCTGCTGTACGTACGAGTTTCACCTTAAAATTTCCCGCTGACAACCATGATACAACAGGCTGACAACCATGATAGGCTGACAACGATAAATTATATTATTTTTATTATTTATCATTCTATTTTGTACAAGATTATAATGAAAATAAAAAAAAAGAAAAGTATTTTATTTAATTTTTGATTGGAATATAACTGCAACTTTCAAGAAGTTTTAGATCAAAAATGCGAGGTGATGGTCAAATAATAAACATGGCGGCCAGTTTAAGCAATTTATTTGAAAGGCTCCTCATTTCATCATGTAGACAGCAAATAGGTAATGCAGTAACCACATTTCGCTATCCAGGTAAATAAATAGTGCCTAAAGCTGCTATCTATATGTTGTTGCTAATTGTCGAGTGTCTTTCAGCGCTAACACGCGGTCTGAGAACTCAGCCAGTGTGGACTGCACAGCAGCAGAAGCCAGCCTTGCAGCAAACCCTACCTCTGCCAAGCTCTGAAGCGCAGGTTGCTTTTAAGGGTGTGTATATGCATACAATGTACCATACATGTTGTCTGATTTTTTTTAAATTATGCATAGTAATTAATCTAAACACACTGTTCGTTTAACTTCTCGAATCTGTGGTTCTATTTTGATTGCATTATATTTGGCCTGTTCGTAAACCCTGCTCGGTGTACTCTGAGCAAGATTACGAACAAAAATCGTGACGTCATTTGCACTGCACTCCCTACACCACCCTCTGCGCTGGTGTAAGAAAACGGTGTAAAAGTGTACACCGAGCAGGGTTTACGAACAGGCCTTATATCCCATGTACAGTACATAAGGTTGATTGGGTGTAGAAAGTGTACACCGAGCAGGGTTTACGAACAGGTCTATAATATGCAAACAAAATGACAAATGTCTGCAATGAATATCATACAGTATGCATACTAAGCCTGTTTGTAAACCCTGCTCGGTGTACTCTGAGCAAATTTACGAACAAAAATTGTGACGTCATCTGCACTGCACTGACTGCACTCCCTACTCCACCATCTGCGCTGGTATTCTCGAACGAAATGACCGATGGCGGCGCTGTCTGCAGAGTGATGACGTCACAAAATGGCGGACGTAATGCGGCTCGAAAGAAATATGGAGTATGAAAAGCAGGTTAATAATTTGATAATGTGCGATTAGAAGCTTACATACAAACGTAAAATTTGACGCACCAGCTGTCAAATTAAATTCAGTGGCTTTTCAATATTATTGGAGCCAATCACACCCCTTTCAGCCTTTTCAGGGGTGTTTTTTTCCCCCCATAGGAATTAAATACGAAAAGTTTTTCCAATGAATATGACCGAGATGTAACAATTTGAAAATTTATAAGAATTTTATGGAGAAAATTTCATACAATAGGTAATTAATTTACACCTCTGAAATAATTAATTAATACAGATTCATTACCACACCCCCGTGGCACCACCTCTACCACGCACACCCCTGGAGTACCCCGTTATTCAGACCTATTAGTATTTTCCACTTTTTTAATAAACGAGCTAAAATTATAAAACTTAATTTTCAAGGGGTAATCGACCCTCCTAAACTAGGAAATAATTTTAGGTTTTCTCCCCGACGCACCCCTGAGGGTGGAGAACTACCCCTAAAATCCACTTTCCTTAAAAATTGTGCTAAAATTATGAAATTAATTTTCAAGGGGTAATCGACCTTCCTAAATTAGAAAAAAAATATTATATTTTCTCCCTGACGCACCCCTGAGGGTGAAAACCTACCCCTAAAATCCACTTTCCTTAAAAATTGTGCTAAAATTATGAAATTAATTTTCAAGAGGTAATTGACCCTCCTGAACTCGGAACTAATTTTAAATTTTCTCCCCGACGCACCCCTAAGGGTGGAGAACTACCCCTAAAATCCACTTTCCTTAAAAATTGTGCTAAAATTATGAAATTAATTTTCAAGGGGTAATCGACCTTCCTAAATTAGAAAAAAATATTATATTTTCTCCCTGACGCACCCCTGAGGGTGAAAACCTACCCCTAAAATCCACTTTCCTTAAAAATTGTGCTAAAATTATGAAATTAATTTTCAAGAGGTAATTGACCCTCCTGAACTCGGAACTAATTTTAAATTTTCTCCCCGACGCACCCCTGAGGGTGGAGACCTACCCCTAAAATCCACTTTCCTTAAAAATTGTGTTAAAATTATGAAATTAATTTTCAAGGGGTAATCGACCCTACTGAAGTCGGAAATAATTTTAAATTTTCTCCCTGACGCACCCCTGAGGGTGGAGACCTACCCCTAAAATCCACTTTCCTTAAAAATTGTGTTAAAATTATGAAATTAATTTTCAAGAGGTAAAATTGACCCTCCTGAACTCGGAAATAATTTTAAATTTTCTTCCCGACGCACCCCTGAGGGTGGAAAACTACCCCGAAAATCAATTTTCCTTAAAAAATATGCTAGAATTATGAAATTAATTTTCAAGGGGTAATCGACCCTACTGAAGTCGGAAATAATTTTAGATTTTCTCTCCGACGCAACCCTGAGGGTAAACGGCTACCCACCATATCCTTCTTTCTTAATAATCGAGTTGAAATTGTGAATTAAATTTTTTTGGGGATTTATCGTAATTTTTCATAGAAAAAAAAAATATATCAGACTCGCCTCTTTACTTGCAGTGTGATGATGGATGTCCACCGTTATAATAATTACATGGCGTGAAGGCTCATGTTGGGGTCTGCACTTTGCACAATGAGGCTATGTGTGACTTTAATTAACAACTGAGGTGTGACCATCAATTCCACATAACGTCTATCACTTTCAGCTCGTCAATGGTCTCAAATCTCTTTCTGAAGCAAAAGGTTTACAAGAAGAGATTTGAGACCAATTGACGAACAGAAAGTGGAGATAAGACATTGCATGGAATTGGTCACAACTCAGATGTTAGAGGCCATGCCCCTACACATATAGCCTCGTTGAGCGGACCAACATGTGCCATCACGCCAATTAACGGTGCTGAACACATTGAGTGAAACCATCATCATACTGCAAGTGAAGAAGTGTCTGGGATACTTTTTCTCTGAAAAATTTCGATAAATCCCGAATAAAAATTTAATTCCCCTATTGGAAATTTACAATTGTATTCAGCCAAATTACAATTGTAATTTGACTGATTACAATTGTAAAACTAAGATTGCAATTGTAAAACTTGGGTTACAATTGTAACATTTGGATTACAATTGTAATGTTCATGATTACAATTGTATTATTTGAGATTACAATTGCTTTCAGGTTCTGATACAATTGTATTTGTTAGATTACAATTGTATTTCTTAGATTACAATTGTAATTCTTAGATTACAATTGATTTTTGTGCTTACAATTGTAATTTTTACAATTGTAATTAGATTGCAATTGTATTTGGATTACATAATTACTAAAAAAAAATTGTATTTTCATTGTTAATTTATATTACACGTACATTTTGTCAAATTCTTATTACTTCATTCAATTAATATTTTTTTTATGCTAAGTACGTAACTTGGCTGTAATATCTAATTAAGATACAAAGGTACTATATGAAGCTTTAATTGATATTATATATTTAAAATATATAATTATTTTTGGAAAAAAAACATGGATCGACCATCGACCCCTTATAGGGTCACAAAAAAAAGTCAGATCAAATCGATGCATGTTAACATATAAAGTGTAACAAAAAATATAAAAAAATACAATTTTTTTGAATTTATGCTATATTTTAATAAAAGACTAATAATAATATTTTAATGCATTAGGGGTCAACCCCTACTAGGCCATTGTGGTTGTATTATATGTCATCAAAAGCACTTAACTAATAGCTGCATGAACCTGTCTCGTAGTATATATCACTTTTTTTTTTAAATATGAATTTGAAAAAAATCAAGGGTCGACCCCTAAAAGGGTCACATTGAAAAAGGTAAAAATATAATTCAGAGATGTATGTTAAATTATATAATATATATTATGAAAAAATGGTTAGAAAAAAAAATTAATTTTTCAATCAAATGTTAGGGGTCGACCCTTAAAGGGTCATTAAGATTAAAAAAACTCAATGTTGAACCTGTATGTAGTCCTCACATATTTTGTCAATTTTTTTATTAAAATTTGCATACTTTTAAAAAAGACCCCCGCTAAACCCCAAGGGTCGACCCTTAAAATTAGTGAATTAGAGCTCTAGGTTATATTAAGTTGATTGCTAATTTCAGTTTTGCAATTTTTTAAGAAAAAAAAATTTTCAGGGTCTTTTGACCCTGAAGGGTTGAAGGGTCGCAAATTTAAGGGTCACCATTAGAACCGCCATCAAATTTTACCCTAGAATCGAAATTTATATGACATTATATTGAAATGCCCCCTTGTCATTTCCCCATAACATTTATTTATTTTATATACCTCAATATTCTTCATCCTATTAAGAAAGCAGTAGTAGCGCAATGGTAAGAGTATGATCAACAGTGGTAACCGAAGTACAGCAACGCAGGTTTGGGTTAGTAGTCAGATTGGTGACCACTTTTTGTAAATTTTACAATCGTAATTATTACAATTGTAAATATAAATGCAATTGTAGTTAAATACAATTGTATTAAGGCCTTTACAATTGTAAAAATTACCATTGTAAAAGGACCAAAACGCAATGGTATTTTTATGGAGCATACAATTGTGAATTTTACAATTGTAAATTTCCAATAGGGTCACAATTTCAACTCGATTATTAAGAAAGAAGGATATGGTGGGTAGCCGTTGACCCTCAGGGTTGCGTCGGGGAAAAAGTCTAAATTTATTTCCGAGTTTCAGAGGGGTTAATAAACACTTGAAAATTTAATTGTTTTATTTTAGCACAATTTTTAAGGAAAATGGATTTTAGGGGTAGGTCTCCACCCTCAGGGGTGCGTCAGGGAGAAAATTTAAAATTATTTCCGACTTCAGTAGGGTCGATTACCCCTTGAAAATTAATTTCATAATTTTAGCCCAATTTTTAAGGAAAATTGATTTTCGGGGTAGTTCTCCACTCCACCCTCAGGGGTGCGTCGGGGAGAAAATCTAAAATTATTTCCGAGTTCAGGAAGGTCGATTACCCCTTGAAAATTAATTTCATACTTTTAGCACAATTTTTAAGGAAAATTGTTTTTCGGGGTAGTTTTCCACCCTCAGGGGTGCGTCGGGGAGAAAATCTAAAATTATTTCCGAGTTCAGGAAGGTCGATTACCCCTTGAAAATTAATTTCATAATTTTAACACAATTTTTAAGGAAAGTGGATTTTAGGGGTAGGTCTCCACCCTCAGGGGTGCGTCGGGGAGAAAATTTAAAATTAGTTCCGAGTTCAGGAGGGTCGTTTGCTTCTTGAAAATTAATTTCATAATTTTAGCACAATTTGTAAGGAAATTTGTTTTTCGGGGTAGTTCTCCACCCCCTCAGGGGTGCGTCGGGGAGACAATCTAAAATTATTTCCAAGTTTTTAGGAGGGTCGATTACACCTTGAAAATTAATTTCATAATTTTATCCCAATCAGTAAGAAAAATTATCAATAATTTAATATCATATTGATCGACATATACATATTTGCATATATACCACGCGCGGCGCGCAAGACTCTATTTAAAGCAAATGACACGGTGTATGGTCACATTTATCTGTTATTTTATTTATTAAGACTAATATTTAACTTTATTATGATAATTAAAAATTTGCAAGTGGATAATATTATATAATCACGTAAATTAACTCAGGAATGGTATGTTGTTCCTATACTGTTATGAACAGCTAGCCGCATTCTAGTAGTTCACACTTTTGGCCGCTAGAGGGCTGAATTTGGTTGCGTTCGCGAATAAGAAAACGGTGTAAAAGTGTACACCGAGCAGGGTTTACGAACAGGCCTACTGTAATTATCATATATTATATTATCATTCAATAGAATCAATAGGTATCATACATATATTATATACAGTAGGTATACTATAGGTATCATATGCATACAGTCAGTTACTGCATGCATGCAAACACAAAATATATATCATTATACATAATATATACATCAAGTTCTTTCACATAGTTTGATTTTTTTTTTTTTGCAAAAACATACTGCAGCAAATTTAATGTATATATGCATATCATACATACCACCATAAGAAAATCAAGGTGAGCTACTGAGCTTGATATTTTTTTAATGCATAAATACTGTATAATATGTGAAATATTCAAAATATAAATGCCTGTATAGGATGTTTAATTTAAATATGTCAAATTCTATAAATATAATAGGCCTGTTCGTAAACCCTGCTCGGTGTACACTTTCTACACCCAATCGACCTTATATCGCATGTACATAAGGTTGATTGGGTGCAGAAAGTGTACACCGAGCAGGGTTTACGAACAGGGCTTATATGTATGTTGTTTTACCAATGTATAATTAGTGCAAGCTATATTAATAAAGAATTTAATTAATTAATTTGATTAATTTCACCTTTTTTCCCCAGATATTGCAACAAAAATAAACTCTCAAATTGCTGAACGGAGCCACGGACGCCTGTTTGCAGTGGTCCATGTGTGTGGTAAACAGTTCAAGGTCACAGATGAGGACCTCATTGTTGTGGAAGGACAGTGGGCTCCTGATGCAGGGGATCGGATCAGACTAGAGAAGGTATAAGCTTGCTGAGGAGACGTGCAGGACAAGTTCTGAATGTGTATGGATCTCAGGTGTTGCTTGTGGGCGGCTTGGACTTCACGCTGCTGGGGCGACCTCTTCTCCCCGCTGACCTTGTCCATGTAGAGGCCACCGTCGTTGAGAAATCTCTCACCCACACCAAGACCGTGTTCCGTAAGAAGCGGAGGAAACAGTACATGAGGATCAACTGTGAGTGCAACTTTGTTATGTAATTTACTGATGTGTGTTCCATCCAGTACACCATTTTAGCTTAGGTTCCATCAAAATGTGATACCTGTCTTGATCTCTGTTTCACCTTAGAGAATCTAGTTTGCTATTTTACTGAGTCTAGTGTTAATTTATTTAAATCTTGCATGACATACAGTCAAATTAATATGATATTCCCTCCGGAAGTAGCCGTAAGTGTGAAGTTTGTGGCTATTCTATTTGTAATTAAGCTTTCAAACTTTACAGAGGGATTTGCAGTATAAGTACTAACTTATGTGTGGAATGAGCAATTAGAAACGAAAAATTTTATTGGCTTAATCGAAAGAAGGGGTAAAAATATGACGTTGTGAATTGTTTCAGATTTTTTTGTGACCTATAACTAATTTTAATTAATTAATTAAGTTGCATTATTTTGAGAGTGCCGCCTCTCGTGACGCCTCTGACGTCACACCATTCTTGTACTTTTGCACTATAGATGAGATTAGGTGAGAACATGCAGGTATGAAAATCAAAATGGCTGGCGCCACGTTTGAAATTCCCCGCTTCAAATTTTTGAAGTTTTAATGTGGGTTACGTTTGATCAATTTTAGCTTTATTTTGTTCGCATACCACTGAAAAATATGGTTGAAATATGATTTAAAACTTCTATTGTGCTCTAATATTGTTTAATACGTAAAAAGTAGAAAATTATGAGAGACGAACTTCTTACACCAAATTAGTTTGCTTTCTTCCTTTAAATAAAATAATTTACTAATAATTGGTGTGCTAGTGGGTTAGCCCAGTGGTAAACGCATCAGACTTCAAATTTCGTGGTTGCGGGTTCGATTCTTTCTTCCGACGAGTTTTTATAAATACATTTTTTTTCTTTAATTTTAATATATTTCTGAATTCTAAATTTATAAAATGTGGTTAAAATATGGTTTACAGTCGTAATTGATAATTTTTTAATAGTAAAAAGAGAGGGAACAATATTAATAAAAAATTACTTCACTTTTTCGCTTTCCAATAAAACATTTTTCTTACCGAGGCTCAAAGCTTAATTAGTGTGGCACTGTGGCAGAGTGGCGGAGAAATTTTCTTTAATTAAATTAAACTAAATTAAAGGAAAGAAAAGTGTCGAGTTTAAAAAATCCTTCGACGTGGAGAATCAAACTCTCCACCACAAGACTACGAACTCTGCGTCTTCGCCACTGTGCCACACCAAGCTTTGGGACACAGTGTGAAAAATGTTTTATTTGAACGTATAAAAGTGAAGTAATTTTTTATTAATATTGTTCCCTCTCTTTACTATTAAAAAGTTATCAATTAATTACGACTGTAAACCATATTTTAACCACATTTTATAAATTTAGAATTCAGAAATATATTAAAATTAAAGAAAAAAAATGTATTTATAAAACCTCGTCGGAAGAAAGAATCGAACCCTCAACCACGAATTTTGAAGTCTGATGCGTTTACCACTGGGCTAACCCACTAGCACACCAAGTATCAGTAAATTATTTTATTTAAAGGAAGAAAGCAAACTAATTTGATGTAAGAAGTTAGTCTCTCATAATTTTCTACTTTAATTTTACTTATTAAACAATATTAGAGCACGATAAAAGTTTTAAATCATATTTCAACCATATTTTTCAGTGGTATGCGAACAAAATAAAGCTAAAATTGATCAAACGTAACCCACATTAAAACTTCAAAAATTTGAAGCGGGGAATTTCAAACGTGGCGCCAGCCATTTTGATTTTCATACCTGCATGTTCTCACCTAATCTCATCTATAGTGCAAAAGTACAAGAATGGTGTGACGTCAGAGGCGTCACGAGAGGCGGCACTCTCAAAATAATGTAACTTAATTAATTAATTAAAATTAGTTACAGGTCACAAAAAAATCTGAAACAATTCACAACGTCATATTTTTACCCCTTCTTTCGATTAAGCCAATAAAATTTTTCGTTTCTAATTGCTCATTGCAATTAATGCTGAAATATAAATAGGAAAGCGGGAATCTCTACACTTCCAGAATTTGACTGTTAAATTTGACTGTACATGGTCACCTAACTGTTGAAAAAACTGTATTCAAGGAGATAAAGAGTATAAAATGTGTCCCCCGCCCCTTTCTTTTTAATAATTTCATACCCAAAACATCACTATATTTGACAACCATGCTGATGTTTTCTGTTTCAGTTTTCCGACACCCCCTGACGGTGCTGAGGATAAATTGTGTGAGTCTTGCCGGCAAGGTGGATGAGCGTCTGGAAGTAGAGGGTGTAGAGGGTCGCACCTTCTAGCCTCGCCCTACCGGCCCCATCCTAGCCCCTCTATGTACATTGTCCTCTCATTGTTTAGTTTTCTTAAATAAAATGTTTCGTTTAGATAATTTGGCTATTTTTATTGTTTCTTAAGGGTAAGATAACGCCACCAATGTTAAAAAAAAATCTCACACGAAAATTCTGAAAAAAATTTAAAATGTCCTTCTCTACACCCCCTATCAGTAGTCAAAATATCAGGTATACAAATATGATCTAGTTTTTGAGTTATGGATTTTTAAAGTTGACCACTTTAATATGGAGAAATGAAACTTCCATGTTAAATTAGTCAACTTTAAAAATTCATAAGGGGCATTCACAAAGTCTTAAGGCCACATTTAGGGCTCGATAATTTAAGACCAGAAATTTTGGGTCTAAAAAGCATGCCCTAAAATCGGGCTTTAAATTATCGAACCCTAAATGTGGCCTTAGGGCTTTGTGAATGCCCCTTGATAACTCATAAAATAGATTGTATTTGTATACCTGATATTTTAGCTACTGATAGAGGGTGTAGAGGAGAACATTTTAAATTTTTTTCAGAATTTTTGTGTGAGGGATTATTTTTTTTTTTTTTTTAACATTGATGGCGTTATCTTACCCTTAACTCCAAGTAGCATAATCATTTCAGTATTTTTAAAAGTATTCTGCAGAATAATTGGTCAAAAGAGACAAGAGGCTACAAGTTTTGATCAATTTTAAACCTGATGACATTTTCACTCAAAGAGAGGAAATTTTTTCAATGATATTGGAAATAAGTAAAACCAAAAAGTTAACTTTAATACTTGATGAGATAAGAGATAACTGTATTTTAATCATAAATTAGACATAATAGTCAAAAATGTAAATAACAAATTGAGGATGTCACGGTAAATTGGACTAACAGGAAATGTAGCAAAACCCTCTGTTAGTCATTTTTGTATCGGATTTTTCCATGTATAAAATGATCGACTAACAGGTTTTGCAACATACCTGCTTAACTGTTATAGTGTTAGTCCGTTTTGCCGTGATACCCTTTGAAATGTAGAGCTTAATTAACATTTACAGCTACATATGATATAATAAATGTGTGCCTAATTTATATAGGATTGAATATGATATATGCATTTATATTCATATATGCATTCATCAGTAAATATACTATAAATGATATTATTTATATCAAAGATCAAGGAAAAAAATATCAGAGAATATAAATCAATTTATTGAGCGCTCTGTTAGTAATAAGTTAGCATTATAATTCCATTTCTGTACGCTTTATTTTGCTTCTTTATTAATTTTTTTAATGGCAGTATATAGCTTTCCTTTAAAGTATGCAACTTCTTAGACGCAAGAGTGTTGCGGGCTGCGTTCCGTGTGAAAATACGTTTTACTGGCCGCCATCTTCACAATTTAGCTGGTTTAGGATATAAATGATATAATAGAATAAGAAAATGGACTAATAAATTAGTATTAATTAATATACACAACGCCCGGTGAAAAAGTAAAAGTCCATTTTATTATTTTACTATACATTATTATATATATAATTTAAACCATAGAATTAAAGATATAATTATTCAGAAAGCCTCTTGGCGTTTTTCAATTAACGTCAAACTGCCAGGATGATTTTCTACTGACGTGCTACGATATACTGTCAATAATTTCATTCGATCACAAAACACTTTGGTTAAAAAAGTATTAAAAATTACTTAAAATGTATAAGTTTCGATAAAAAAAATCATGAAATATTATTCAGAAAGCCTCTTGTCGTATTTCAATTAACGTCAAACTGGCCAGGATGATTTTCTACTCACATGTAGCTACAATATACTGTCAACAATAGACAGAGTGAGACAGTGAGAGAGAATTATAGTATGTATAATTTTTAAAAATAATTCAAGTAATCCTCCCATAAAAAACAAAACCCAAAAATTCGAAGTGGGTTAATATTGGGTTATACATCATATATCATACATATGTAATATAGTAAATGGAGTACCGACCTCAAAATTTTTTATTGCAGAAATGGATAGAGGGTGCAAAGTTATGCTACTCTGATTTTTTTTTTCAGATTTTTTAGGGACCGGGAAGTAATGCTAAAAAGTCTTGGGGAGGTCGGGTTCGAACCCACGTCCCTTTTGGGTCCTATAATATCTTTTATTAAGAGAGGCGGCAAGAGGCGGCACTTTTCCTGTACTTTCAATAATTTTTAAAAAAATATTTGCCGGGCTCTAAAAAATCAGAGTAGCATAACTTTGCACCCTCTATCCATTTCTGCAATAAAAAATTTTGAGGTCGGTACTCCATTTCTAATATCTAATTTATAGTAGCAGCCAAACGCCATTGACATACAAAATGTATCTATAAGCCTGTATATATTGTGTGATTTCGTAAATCGCGTCCATTATTATAATTACTATTACATTATATAATACACACTTAAATAATAAACACCTTTAATTTCCATTTACATGCATTAATTTTAAAAGTAAGTAGCTTGATGTTTAGACCTGAGCATTCATCTTGCTTGAGGGATGTCAGTATAGGGATGTCCGCACGCAGCTGTCGTCCGCGGCTCGCGAACTGGAGAGCGCAGCCACGTCTATCACGTGATGTTTGGGTGCCGTATATGGCAGGACGAGAATAGATCGGGCGCCGAGCCAGGCATCCCAGCTCGGCGTTCCTCAGTACAGCGACATCCGTCGTCCCGGCCGCGATTGCTGCTCGACGAGACGCCAGGTTAGCAGATTTCAATGGAATGAATATCAGAAAATATTGCTGGCCAAGTGACCATTCAATAATATATATTAATTTTTAGGCTCAATGTAAAATATAATGATTAAATTTTGCATACATTTTGCGAAAAGTTGTATTTTTCTGCTCACTAAAAGTGTGTTCCTCGTGTTTTCAAGTATTTTAGAAGTTCAAATGAAAAAAATTTAAATTATAATTTTTTTTTTTTTTTTTTTTTTTTTTCAATTTTAAATTTATATAAATATAACATAAACAGAAATGCAAACAGAAACAGAAATGTTAGAAATGCAAGCACGTTGAATGAAAAAGTCGGAAATTTCAACAAAATATACATTAGCTATATACATATAAGAACTTACATCTTGGAAATATTTATAAATTATAAAAACACGAAGAGTCTCTTATAAAAACAACAATCGATCGATCAGTAACAATCTTCCACATTTTTTTAAAATCTATGTGATTTGTAATTTGCTTTACACAAAGAGGCAGCTTATTATATATACAATCTAAAATAAACTGCGGAGTTCCTTTATTTATTTTTTTGCCTAATAATTATAATTCTGTACGTGCTACATTAAAAAATTTAAAAAATATTCTCCATATTGTTTCTAGCAAGAATACACATTCCAAATATAAACTGCAGGCAAGGTATAATAGAGGTTATAATAAAATATTTCCTCATGCATCTGAGAATTTAGTGAAGCAATTTAAGTTAAGAGTATTTTAATTTTATGCGTAATCCTGCTTCTGCTCCGATGATTTTGCTGTATTAATGCAATCAGATTCTTTATAATATTTCCTCCAAAAGATTGACAAATGAACTATTATAACACAAAATAAAACACATAATATTGATAAATTCGTATTGAAAAAAGAAGCTAAGTAAGTATAATATAGGGGTACTACAATATATTATTATCAGATATATTTAGTTTCTAATTGCATGTCCAACTAAAGGTGATAGAAACATATTCAGCATATTTAAGTCTATTTATAATAATGGGTATTTTTAACACTATTATTAATTAAGTATATACAATATTATACATACAATATATATAATATAATATATAATAAAAATTTAATAAAATACAACACATTTTAAATAATTATAAGAACGTAAAATTTAAGAGTTTTTTTTATTTAAAATTTAAATACATACGAACATAATAGAGTATATTTTCATTGAATCAAATTGTTTTTGAGTTCATACTGTATACTCATCTTCTCTGCATGATGCAGTCTGGGGTGGTGGGCCATCAGGCACTATTATACTGTTTGTAAATAGTATTTGTTATAGTAACAGTACATTCCTTACATGCATAAAAACCATAGAAAATATAAGGAAATCTTAAATCTTTGTAAAAAAATAAATTACTTTTTATGATTGCCAGGATGCTACGAGTCGTCGCGCTGCTATTGTGTGCGTTCGGCCTGTGTTCCGCATCGCTACCTGACATCGTGCGCATCGGTACGTGTGTTGAACAAGTTGCATACACTTCGGGGGTTATATCTCCATGCAGCTTGATCGTGACACTCGTAACTCAGAACGTTACACTACACGTTACGTTATTTCCTAGTTTACGCAATATGGAGCTGTGTTGAATTTTAAAAGACGGTGATATTTTAAACGTTTGATATTTTTTTAACGAACTTTATATTTCTTAATTTGACTTAATTTATCTCTTGGAGCTGGTACTGTTGGTGAGATTAAATCAACCAGCGGTATATATTATGAAATATAGTTTTAATATATTTCTCCATGTATATAGTTTATAATTGATCTGTTAAATCAAATTTATCCCTTCAGTATTAAATTAAATTTCCAATGGAGAACGACCGTGAAATTTTATTACCAATTTTTTATTTTTCACAATCTTTGTTCTTCATGCGTGCAAATATTAAGCAAATATTTCCAATGTAACTCTAATAAGAATATTCAACATTTAAGGATGGGTGTTTTACAGTAGTGACTCTTAAATATAACAAAATAATGTTTCTCAATGTGCAGGAGGACTGTTCAATCCTGAGGATGAACTACAAGAGGTTGCGTTTCGCTACGCAGTGGACCGTATCAACATGGACCGCGTGCTGCTGCCTAAAACTACACTAGTGCCCATCATTGAGCGCGTCGCCACGCTCGACAGCTTTCACACTGCCAAGCGAGGTGGGCACCATCCTAATAAAAAGACTAAAAGGATCATGCACTATCCTTTAAAAAATAGTATTAGAGGAGCAAGGATGACGTATAATTATATTTGCCCCTTTTAGTGTGCAACATGACTCGCGAGGGCGTGGCAGCAATATTCGGTCCTCAGTCGCGCTCCACGGCCGGTATGGTGCAGTCGATTTGCGACAACAAGGAGATTCCACACCTGGAGACGCGCTGGGAGCCACGCTCTCCACCAGCGGGCAGCTGTCACATCAACATGCACCCGCACCCACACGTGCTTGCTCTCGTAAGTCACTGCTCCTCAGTAGATAATAGTATGCAATTCGTTATGGACATGCAATGGCTGCGTGGCATGCATGCAAAAAAAAAAAACATTCGATTAAAATATTTATATAGTGAAATTATGTATAGTATATATATATATATATATATATATATATATATATATATATATATATATATATATATATCAGCTGGCTGCATGAAGCAGTATGAGTTATAGACTCGTAACAAATAACAGCGAACTTGCGAACATGCACTCATCTTTATTTTGTTTAGAATATATAATTGATATATTGTTGCATAAAAAAAAATATATCAATGTCTCGTTCTCTGTTATTTTAATGTATTAAAATTTAATTTAACAAACAAACAAATAAATTTCTCACACAATTTTTTTAAATTTGTAATTAATTTTTTTACTTAATAGCACAAAAATATAAAAAAAAATAAAAATAAAATATAAAAAAAAATATGACAGGACTTATGATATTTTTGTGCATTAATGGGAAGTTGAGCTTTCTTACTATGTTTTATTGTTAATTTTTTACATATGGTTATTTTTATAATAATGAGTTTTTTGGTCCTGCAGGCGCTGAAGGCTCTGGTGCGCGAGATGGGCTGGAAGACGTTCACGGTGGTTTACCAGCATGACGACGCGCTGATCCGTCTGCAAGAGGTCATCAAGGGCCACGGACCCTCAGACCCGCCAGTCACCCTTCGCCAGCTAGACGAAGGAAACGACTATCGGTGAGTCTTACCAGCCAAGATCATTGAATGCAATTAAGCTAGAAAATATACTCTCCATCGCCTTAATTAAGCGATCCGCAAGAAACTCAAGGCATATTTTAACTTCCTGAACTATCAATTTCAACCTAAAAATATATAAAAAGTTCTTATTACCTTTGTTGTCGCACTTGTCGCAATATAGTAGTGTCTGATATTAAAATTGTTCAAAATTCAGAAACATAATAATTTTCTCGTTTGCAGGCCACTGCTGAAACAAATCCAAGCCTCCTCCGAGTCTCACATCATCTTGGACTGCGACACCGACAAGATCCTTGAAGTTCTTCGTCAGGCCAAAGAAGTCAAAATGATGGAGGACTATCAGAGCTATCTCATCACGTCATTGGCAAGTGTAGTATAAAATGTGACATCATAGCTATCAAATAGACTGTAATTCAAAGTCATAAATTGTATTTTAAGAAGATTTTTTCTTCAAAATATATAAATAAATTATTTTAAATAGGTTCAAAAATTAATTCAATATTTAAAAATTATATAATTAAAATTTAAAAAATAATTTTTGCTTATTTCTTATATAAAATTTTGCTTGGTAAATTTGGTCTTTACACAGTGCAGTCAATGTGAGTAATATATATGATATATTTGTATGTTAGGACTTGCACACGGTGAACCTTGACGATTTCAAGTACGGACGTACCAACATCACGGCGCTGCGGATGGTGGACCCCGGCAGCCAGGAGGTGAACAACGCCGTGCATGACTGGACGTACGGCGAGATGCGATATGGCCGCGTCCTGCAGCTAACCGCTAACCAAGTCAAGGTATATATACGCTTTTATGGGATTATCGGTTAATAGAATGATTCCGATTGTACTTGTTTGTGTTTATCTTTTTTAATAATGGATTTATGACCTTTGTCTAGTAAAATTGTTTTTTTTTTTCAGACGGAGGTTGCACTGATGCACGACGCTGTGCACTTGTTTGCTCGAGCATTGCATGATCTCGCCTCGTCACAACGCATCAACATTCGACCGCTCACCTGTGAGTCACGTGACACCTGGGCGCACGGCTACAACTTGGTCAACTATATGCGTGTGGTTAGTGGCATACCAACAATTAAGATACTGAATGAGAATAACACATTAATCAATTTCTCTATTTATATTACCAATAATAAAATAAAAATGTTTAATATTTGACGTGCATGTTCCATCAAATGATAATTAATCCCCTCGTGAAAGTAAAGGATGTTTTACACAGATGGAGACGCGAGGTCTGACGGGTGCGGTACGATTTGACAGCGCGGGCCTTCGCTCTGACTTCTCGCTAGACGTGGTGGAGATTTCCCGCGGCGTTCTGCAGCGCACAGCTACGTGGGACCCGCGCACTGGCGTCAACCACACGCTCTCGTTTGGCGAGATCTACACGCAAATTGTGGAGCAGCTGCAGAACAAAACCTTCATCGTATCCTCCAGAATCGTGAGTCCACGACGATACGTTTAGGAAGTTTTAATAATTTTGTCAATTTTATTTCTCAGGGGGCGCCCTTTCTGATGTTCGTTCCAAACGCTGATAAAATGACAGGAAATGATAGGTTTGAAGGATATTCTATTGATTTAATTGATGAGATAGCACAAATTCTTGGTTTTAAATATGAATTTGAGTTGGTACCTGATGGTCGCTACGGAAGTTACAATGCGAAAACCAAGAAGTGGGACGGCTTGGTCAAACAGCTGCTGGACAGGGTAAGAGATGCATGGATCACACAGCTAGCTTTAGGAACATATTTAATAACGAGGAGTCTTACAGAAAGCTGATCTCGCCATTTGTGACCTGACTATCACGTATGACCGAGAGAGAGCCGTGGATTTCACAATGCCTTTCATGAACCTCGGTAAGTGTGTATATAATATGCAATACAAATTTTTTTTATACATAATATTATATATATATATATATATATATATATATATATATATATATATATATATATATATATATATATTTTCCTCAAGGAAAAACAACATTTCAAGAGTATAAATAAATAAATATATATTATTGAAAGTTTCTGGGTTTCCTGTAAGTATGCAACTTGTTGAGCATTACTTTGTCAATTTGAATAAGTACGACTTATTTAATTGCCCCTTAAGGTTGTACATAAGCTGAAACATTTTTTACCAAAAAAATTTTTTCCTGTTTTTTAGGTATATACACACGTATTTTAAAAAATGCATACAATCTAAACTTAATACTTCTGCAGTTCCGTGTGAACTTGAGCACAAATGTTTGCTGTGTCCATGCAGGCATTAGCATCCTGTACAGCAAGCCGGTGAAGCAGCCACCCAACCTGTTCTCGTTCCTCTCGCCACTCTCCGTGGACGTTTGGATCTACATGGCCACCGCTTACCTGGGAGTCTCCGTGGTGCTCTTCATCCTGGCCAGGTACGTCGCTTTAGTTCACTGGTGGTGGTCTTTTTCTGTTGACTGTCGGGGTATGAACGTCTAGCAAGTATTATCGTTATAAATTCTGAATATATTTTCAAATTTTTTTTATGACATATATATAGATATTTATAATTAAGTTATAAATGAACTGCATGTTATGTAAGTATAATTTTACATAGATCTCTATTATAAGTTTTGGTACGATAATTTTCAGTTATTAATAAATTTTATTATTGTTACTGCTGTCTTTCTATATAATAGTTTCGTACTTGCAAACATTCCATGTGGTAAGAGAGAAAGAGAAAGAGGAAAAAAAAAGATATGAATTAATTTTCCAATAAGAGTGTATGGAAGTAAAGAATTTTTTTCCTTCTAATAAATGTTTAGTTTATGTATTGGTATGCAAGGTGGTATTTTATCAATATTTGAATCATGCAGAATCGAGAAAAGCACGAAAAAGAAATATATTAGATAACAACAAGCTGTTGTCTTAAAAGTAAATTGAGTCCGTGATCCAAACGGGATGCTAGTGCTTAGCTTGACGTTGCGTGATACGAAATCTGTGTAATTTAAGTGTGAGATGTGTGCCAAGGAGTCATATGTTGGCTGCGTGGCTGGGAGAGGATAATGAAGGGCGCCATGATGTGTGATGTACCACAGGCTCTCCCCAAGCGAATGGCAGAATCCACACCCCTGCAACCAAGAACCAGAAGAATTGGAGTCTCAATTCAACTTATTGAATTCTATGTGGTTCGCCATCGGTTCGCTTATGCAGCAAGGCTGTGACTTTTTGCCCAAGTAAGATAGGTGTTCATCCTCAATATTCCTTTCTATATAAGTATTCCAACCTATATAACCTTACCTCTATATACTTTTTTTTTATCTATAATACAGACCGATTATACCTCAAAACAAAACCATACCCAATCACCTGTCTGATTAGGAAATGAATGAATGACCGAGGCTTTTGCCCCCTGTCCCCCTGAGTCTTGGCCTGTGACCTCCCCCAATTGACCCCCGGGCTGGCGGGTATTCCCCCTCTACCCTCGGTCCCTGCTGCTACCACGTACGTTGCAGAATAACCCCGTACGAGTGGATCAGCGCGCACCCCTGCAAGAGCGATCCTGAGGAGCTGGAGAATAACCTGACCCTGTGCAATCTGATTTGGCACAACTGCGGATCTATCATGCAGCAGGGCTCTGATATTGCCCCCAAGTAAGAAGCAATGGGCGTCAAAATTATATATTACTCTTTGTTCGGCATAAAACTTTGTTTTAGTAGTTTTGCGTCAATTGTAATATTTTTTTCTCTCTTTTTTTTTGTTGGTTTGCGAGACTAAATTATGGATTCTCAGTAGCTAATTATACATATATATTATTATTTAAACAATTTGTTGTCATGCAGTTGATACTTGGATTCAGTAAGAATGATGTATATAGATAGTATTATTTTTTACTTGCTCGAATAATGAAGGATAAATCAAGCCAGCACTTACGATTATAATTGCATAATTATTGAACCTGACCTTTGAGGTTTATTATATTATTAATATTTTTTTTATAATATTGTTTTTTTAACTATGAAAATTAATTTTGTGTTATGCATCATAATGGAGGAAATATCAGCAGTTTTGAAAGATAATAATTGTTTAAATTTCCACGATTATGCATTATTGATTTATGGGTTCAGCAATTCTTACTGAATCTATTTAGCTCTGCACAAAACAACGTGCTATATATGTAGTACTTGTGAGAGTCCTGTTATGTAATTTTTATACAAACAATAAATCTTTGTTCTTTCAAAATTCTCGCGTTTTAAATATTTTTTTGGCTTTCATATTCTAACATGTAGAGCTTGCGAATTGCCTTATATATATATGTAATTAAGATTTTTATTTTAAAAAATTAGAACTAGACGGTACAGTAGAACAAAATTATTGATATACGCACACGCTTAGATGGGTCTCTAGCTTTTTTTCCAGACTTATTGTACAAGAAGTTTGCTGTCAGAGAGTTTGGTACCCTCAAAAATGGTCGTATTATAGCAGTCAAAATTTTACACATCTGTGCATAAATTGATTAAAATTTTGCCTGTTGTGGTACATACATTTAATTTTGACACCATATTTCTTGACAATAAGGCAGTCTCTCTACTAACGCCTCCGTATCACGTATACTAACTCCGTTGAACCTTACTAACTTCTACACAGTTGTATCTATTACCTCTATAATGTTATCATCATTCTATATATATATATATTAGATCTAGCCTGTATTGTAAATTTAAAAACTAAACTCATTATCAATATTCATTATCATTTATACACTTGTACATAAAATGCTATACACATTAAAATTTCTTTAGTTTGAGTTTGAAATAATTTTTTATAAATTTAATTGCTTTTTTTCTAAATGTTTTGCAATAAGTTAAAGTTTTTAGAATGTACAATTCTTATAGTTCAATAAATAAAAATGTTAGTTTTTACATTTTTGTAATAAACTCTACACTGTGTATATATATATACCATCGTGGACAATAATTTCAAAACTATGATTAAAATTTTCTTAATTCCAATTAATCTTCTTTATAAGATAATGTATTTTTTTCTATTCAGTTATAATAATTTTTAAACATTCTGGTCACGTTTATATATACCACGATTTCACACTACATACTTTTAAATTTATATAAAAATTTTATAAGACCCATTTTAAGTATTATTTATTACAATTTTGTTTCAATTATTTTAAAATTTTATTTTATAATTTTACTTTAAAAAAAATGGTATACGACTTAAATTAGTAAATTGTATTTCTCATCTACTAGCTCTTTGACGTAATTTTAAATCAATATTATTTAAAAAAATGACCATACAAAAACTCACAATTTGCTAAAACACTTGCTTGTCCACGATGGTCGGTGAGCGATCGCTCCGAGCCCGTATGACCCCCGTGTGTGACCCCAGGGCGGTATCGACGCGCATGGTGGCAGGCATGTGGTGGTTCTTTACGCTCATCATGATATCCTCGTACACGGCCAACCTGGCAGCCTTCCTCACGGTCGAGCGTATGGACGCCACCATCGAGTCCGCCGAAGACCTCGCTAAGCAGACCAAGATCAAGTATGGTGCTGTCTCAGGCGGATCAACTGCAGCCTTCTTTCAGGTGCGAACAGCAGAAACGTGAAAAAAAAAAAAAAATAAAAAAAAAATAAAAAAAATAAAAAAATACTAAAAATCATAGACGTTAAAATATAATAATTTCAGGTCCTATAGTTTTGATATAAAATAAAATTGTTTAGACAACCTAGAGTTACAGTTTTATTAATCAAGATGTAGGTGTTAGTATTACCTTATTATTTTATTAAATCATTTTAGAAATAACATTGTCATTTAATCGTCATTTATTATAATACTAACAATATCATCGACACAGTCAGTGGCGTGCGGTCCATTAATGCGTTGGATGCGGCGCATCTAGGGAAAATTTGAGCTTTCTTTAAAGAATATAAATATTTTCATTTTCAATTTCATCACGTCAAATTTCAATAAAAAATAATAATTTATCTTTGTCTATGTGAAAATCTTCGTTTGAATTTATTGAAGCGTTTACCGCAAAAACGTAAATGAATTCGCGGCGATTCGCGGTGCAATGCAAAGACGCCCTCTTGCATGAAAGCGGTAGACTCACTCAGCTTTGTTTTCCCCATGCATGAATCTACATTTCCCCTCCCACGCCCGTTTTTTCGTATAGTTTTATCATCAAAGAAAAAGCTGAGCTTTCTACCGATTTAGGAGGTGGGGCGAGCTTCAGTCCTGGGAGGGAGTTGAGGGAGGGGAGCGACGACGATCGAGGAGCCGATGTTTTTGCCTCGTGGATTATCGTAAATTATATGCTGCCGGGGAAAAAAATATAAGATTCGAAAATTTTATCTCTTATTTTTAAAGCAAAACAAATATATAGTTTCACAATTATGAAATCCACACTATAATTATTTTAAACGATTAAACTCATGTTCTTAAATTGACTTTACCTTTCAAAACAACAAATTATTTGAAAGAAATTACGTATCTTAGAAAAAAAATATTGATTTATCGACTAGCTGCTATCCTGATCAATCCGCGTCGCGGATCACAATTAGAATTTAATTGGCTGCAGAGAATAAAATGCGTATTTTTTTTTCACGTATTGCAGCTGTTGCTGTACATAGTCGGAATCACAATACAAAAATTATACGTATTTTTTTTAGTGAAAATAATTATATTATTTGTGATTGATTTTAGAATTGTGTATAAAACGTCGAAATATAATATATTTTTGTGTTATTTTTATGCCTAAAAAGTCGCCTGCCACGCCCCCTTTTTAAAAAAATTTTCGCCTGCGGCGGGCTATCCGGGGGGCTCCGCCCCCCGGACCCCCCTTTTGCTGTGTCCAGTCCCATAATTTTGCCGCCGCATTACTGCCTGCTAAACCCACCGCACGCCACTGGACACAGTATAATAGTAATAATGATGAACAAATAATTAGTTTTAATAATGACAATCAATATATCCTAACAAATTTTGTTTAAAATCTAGAACTCGAACTTCTCGACTTACCAACGTATGTGGTCGTTCATGGAGTCGACACGGCCGAGCGTGTTCGTGACATCGAACGCGGAGGGCGTGGAGCGCGTGTCCAAGAGCAAGCGTGGCTATGCTTTCTTCATGGAGTCCACGTCCATCGAGTACCAGGTAGAGCGCATCTGCGAGCTAACCCAGGTGGGAGGACTGCTCGATTCCAAGGGATACGGCGTCGCAATGCCGCTCAGTGAGTACACCGGTAGTTTCCGAATCGTCGTCAAATTTATACGTTACACCTAAGATTTAAAAGCTTAATCGTGGAACATGTGAAAATCGTTTGGTTTGACACCATTAATATCACACTATTATATATCACTTTTCACTTTATATCACTTGGTACAGTTGATACAGTATATATAAAAGAAGGATTATGTCTTGTTAATATACAGAGTTATAAAGGAGTCATATAGATCAATGGTAAATATGTATACATGCTCTTTCATAAAACAATTTTTTTTTCTTTTAAGGAATGTGTTTGTTTTTTTAGGCTTAAATATATAACAAAAATTGCACCCAAATTTGAGTCATTAAATTTAATTAATGTTCCTGACAATTGTGAATGACTTCCCGCAGACTCTCCGTACCGCACTGCGGTTAGTGGTGCAGTACTGAAACTACAAGAGGAGGGCAAGCTGTACGCGCTCAAGAACAAGTGGTGGCGAGAGATGCACGGGGGTGGCAGGTGCAAGGTAAGGCATCCCACCTCCCTGGTACGCCTCTTCTCATGCACCTTGTGTGCAGGTTGACAAGACGACGGTAGCGGCCGGGCCTGAGCTGGGGTTGGCGAACGTGGGCGGTGTGTTCGTCGTCCTAATCGGCGGCATGGGCGGCGCCTGCGTCGTGGCCATCCTCGAGTTCCTCTGGAACACGCGGAAGGTTGCTGTTGACGAGAGGGTGAGATGGCTTTAGTTTCTACTTTTAGGTCACGTGACTCCTATCATGTGTGAAACATACTTCATTTTGTAAGGAATTTTAATAGACATTGTAAAAGATTTATGCGTTCGTTTCGTCGTCGTCGAAAAGATACTACTATTTCAGCTTTTCTTTGTACATCAAAATTAATGTTGATCAGCATGATACTATTTAGATTAATTATTTTAGATCAGAGTTCTTTCACCCTACAAGCTGTTTTTTGATTAACAAGGTTGAATTTCACTTTATATCAGTTTTAAAGATGTATTTCAGCATAATATATGAGACATGGGGCTTGTTACAGGCAAGCTTCTGCGCGACGCTGCATGAGGAGATGCGGTTCGCGCTCAACTGCAACGCCACCACCAAGCCGGTGCGCAAGCCCAAGTCCACGTCCCCTCCGGATAGCGAGGGTCCTTCCTACGACAAGCTGCAACCGCGGGACTCGCAGTAGCGTCACCAATCTTTTACCGACCTTTCTCAGATTGAATAACATGCGAAAATGTGTCTGGAGAGTATATTTGATTTGCTCTCAATTGCAATCACGAAAAAAATAAGCGGATCAAGCTGAGCATTGAAGATTGGCTTAACCTTACAGCTTAAATAATGCCCTTTTTATAATCTAAATAATGCCACTGCAGTGTTAAGCGTTAGCGCGATGCATTAGAAATTAAGAAATCATTTAAATGCTATCGATCTAGTATTTCTAATGCACTAGTTTAATTACTTGAAATATGGAGAAAAAAAAATATAATATAAATATAACAAGAAACATATATTATACATGCCTACATGTATGATATACAATGTATAATATGACATGTAAAATAGTACTTTATATATAGTGATATTGTAACTTGTTGTAATAGACAAAACAAAAATGACATATCTATTGTTAGCGGTAATTATTTAATTATTTAGTTTTTTTTCAGTTTAATTCATAAGCCTTTGGGGTGTATTGTAATAATCTATGTAAAGTGTAATATATATGTTCTAATCGGAATAAACACATTTAAAAAATAATAGAAGAATAATTATATATTTTTATTATTTTTTATTCTGTCAGCTATATAATACGCTGAAGGCTGAAGACGTATATTCTTAAATATTTGTTTATGCTCTGCTATTCAGTGCATATCTACATTATTTATATATAATTGGTGAAACAGCAAGGATCATCACTTGAGGAGTAAATCCAGAATTTTTACAGAATTATTGTACAGAGTAATTAAATAATCTAACACAATATCTGTGTGTTGATTAAGCATGTTAAAAGTTTTGTATGTTAGTTCATTCACAATGTTTTATCATTGTGTAATATTTCTTAACTTTTTCCTGTCGCAAAATCTATATTTTAGAATTTAAATTATTTGACTTGTGTTTAAATTGTTTATAAGTCAACTGAATCATAAATATTAAAATTTCTAATTATCTAAATAAATTGATCACCTCCCTAGTCGAAAAATAAAGTGCTAAGTGATAATTTGAGCAGTAGTCAAGTAGTTGACTACTTGTTTCTAAGTAGTCAACTACTTAAAACAAGTAGTTGACTACTTAAAAACAAGTAGTCAACTACTTGACTACTGCTCAAATTATCACTTAGCACTCTTACTTTTCGACTAGGGCTGTAATATGTGAATTAAATATGTTTTTTTAATGAACAATAAAATCACGAAGATTCATATTCATGATTTTAACCACAAATAAAAATAATAACCAATGTATATTGTATAATTATATATTTATGTTTAGTAATAAAAATAATAATGGGAGAATAAGAATGAAGATAATTTATATTTCTGTGCGTACGTAACTTTTTTTTTGATGTATATATAGTTAAAAATTGCCTGTATAGTTATAGCACGTACTAGCAAAATTTCAAATATTTTCAAAACAAAATTTAAATTAATTTCGTGAAATAATGATAAAAATTTAGAACATTTTTTTATATATATAAAAAACGAAATGCACAAATTTTCAATAATTTTTTATTTACAGTGAAAAACAAAAATAAATGGAGATATATGTACAGAATTGCAAAACATACGATACGTTTTTAAAAAACTTATTTCAACAATCAAAATACATTGGTCCATTTAAAACAATTTATCCTATTATTTTAATAGGCTTTACAATAATATAAATACAATATAATATTATAGTTATTATACTCATGAACATGTTTGTTTACTTCATCAATTTTTACATAAAATCTATTTACTCCATACATAACAACAATGCAATAATGTTTTAACAATATTATTGTTCCTTTATTAAACCCTGTTAATCAGATCTTGCCTCATCACTTTTTGTATCACTGCAACGTCCCAGTTGTCACGTACGGCTATATTGAGATTCCTGATCGATCCACTTCAATTTAGTGTCCCTGAGAGTATGCTTTGAGCATTCTTACTTCTACACATCGCTTTACAGTACAAATAAACACTGCCTATAGCACCATCGTAATGAAAAAAAAATTGTAATAAACTTCATTATTATAACTATTAGGGTATTAGGCTTAATAACAGCCCTTGCAGATATACAATAGAACTTTGTTAACAAATTAAATGAAATTTTGTTCAACAAGTACCATTTACTATTAATTATTTAGTTAACTTGTCACCTTGAGAAAATTATACGAACCTAAATAAATATTCATTTATTTTTCTAAAACTTAAAGCATATTAAAGTAGAGTGAGCGATTGCATTTTTTTTTTTTACTATTTTATTTTCTAAATATAGTTAAACCTGCACTTTATTGAGAAATGAAAACCAAAAAATTCCATAAAAAAAAAATAATAATAATAAAAATATATAAAAAATAAAATAAAAAATGAAAACAGAGCTACAGGCTAAAAGGACACATAATTACATAATTAATTAAGTTAAAACATATTAAGGGTAAGGTAACGCCACCAATGTTAAAAAAAATCCCTCTCACAAAAATTCTGAAAAAAATTTAAAATGTTCTCCTCTACACCCCCTATCAGTAGCTAAAATATCAGGTATACAAATACGATCTAGTTTTTGAGTTATGAATTTTTAAAGTTGACCAATTTAACATGGGAGTTTCATTTCTCCATGTTAAAGTAGTCAACTTTAAAAATTTATAACTCAAAAACTAGATCGTATTTGTATACCTGATATTTTAGGTACTGATAGGGGGTATAGAGGAGAACATTTTAAATTTTTTTCAGAATTTTTGTGAGAGGGATTTTTTTTAACATTGGTGGCGTTACCTTACCCTTAAGGTAGAGATAATACGGATCAGTTTGACCAATGCTAAAAAAAAATCCTATTCCTAAAAATTATGAAAAAAATTTGGAATGTTCTCCTTAACATACCTTATCAGTAGGTAAAATATCAGGTATACAAAAACGAACTAGTTTTCGAGTTATTAATTTTTAAAGTTGACTAATTTAACATAAAATTTCCATTTCTCCATGTTAAATTAGTCAACTTTAAAAATTAATAACTCGAAAACTAGCTCGTTTTTGTAGACTTGATACTTTACCTACTGATAGGGGATGTAGAGGAGAACATTTTAATTTTTTTTTCATAATTTTTATGAATGGGATTTTTTTAGCATTGGGTCAGCTGATCCATGTTATCTCTACCTTAAGGTGGATTCACATGGCGATTTTTATCATGCGACGCGAAGCGAATAATGCGCACTTGCTGCAACATCCACTGGCAGCCATGTTTGGCGATTTAAAAAAAGAGCATCGCAATTTCGCTGCCGCAACCTTGCGAATTCGCTCGCTGCATAGGATTTTACAGCATGTGTGACGAAATCGCGTCGCATCGCCGTTGTCGCCATCTGAATCCGCCTTTTATGCTACAAATTTACAACCATAGAGAATAATTTTAAGCCTCACACATAAAAGTTGTGTGACAATAAAAGTGATTCAACGTGCGATGTTTGTTGATGTGATTAACCATGCAGTTCTAGAAGGCATTTTCCGCTCTCGCAAGTAAAGGAAACTGGTTAGCCTTGGATAATACAGTATAATGCGTTCAACGGAACAACGCGTGTCATTTTGCTAATAATTACTGGAAATTTCCATATTTTATACTTTCCATGCTCAAGCACTTAAAAAATTTAACAATTTTACACCCAATAGTTTTTTTTTTAAGTTTCATATATCAAGATTGTCATTGTTGTATAATCTGTCCTTACCGTAATTAATTATTTTTTTAAAAAATTATTTGTAGCATATATTTTTTGTATTTAATATAATTTTTTAAAGGCTACAATATTTTTATAGAAATTTAACAACGTGTACATTATTTTCTGAGCGTTCCACAGAGATTTGTAATGTATATATATAATATACGAACCAGTTGTTCAACTCGGGAAAAGATGAGAAGATGTTGACATTATAAATACTCTTCACATATATTAAAGCTCTTGTTTAGATCGAGACACGCATCATTTCTCGACTTACTCAATCAACCAGTCTAATCGTATCCCTACATGTACTGTACAAGTTCCACAACCATTAGAAAAACACGCAGCACTTTTTCTAATTAAAAAAGCTGAAACAATATTACATATATATTTTTTATCACAGCTTTTTAATAATAAGTAACCAATTAATTTATCACATACGATGGGCTCCAGCTGATTCACTTTCCTTCTATCTATAATATAATCTAACAATACAAATAAAGCAAAAGTGTTCTATTCTATAATACATTACAGTAGTGATCATATTTATTGTGTATGTAAATCATCAGCATGCACGGCATGCAGATCTATAAGCGTCACATGTCACACGTTTGTCACACATTGCACGTTACACGAGGCCGAGGTTCAGCAACCGTTACGAAGGTTTGCGCTCGAGATTTCGTTGCTCTCGATCCACTTTTGTAGGTCGAGGGGCGGCTCAGGCTTCTGAATGGGACCTGCGGTACCCGCCTCCGCCGACCCTGGGGACCTAGGCTTCCCAAGCAGTTCCTTCATCACGTCCTCGGCGTTGGCGTTAATCACGCGCTGCCGACATACCGCGATGGCACGTACGAACTCGTCACGAGGGGTCACGAAACGATGCTCCATGAAGATCGAGTTATCGTCCCAGTAGATGATCTGTAAATTAGAGACAATGTCTTTTTTATATAGCCAGTGTAATACTTGTTTTTTTAATTTTACTATCGGGTCCACCTCTCACTTCAGGACTAATTTTGGACACTTTATTTGATCGTAAGAGAATGATTGTAAATATTAATTATATTACACTTTCTTTTCAAAAAAGGTAAACAAAAATGTTTTATATTGATAAGTCAGCACGCATATATTGTTTTAGTTATATCAGTCCAGTAGTCACACTGCCCCAAAATGACCAAGGTTAATATTGTTTAGTGGAAAACAGGCACGAATGAATAATTTTTCATTACAGTTATTTTTATGAATTATGTATATAATATTTAATATTTTCGAATTTAACAGGGGACTTTTAGTAAACATCTGGATATTTCTATGAAACATCTGGTATTTATTGTACCTTGGAGACGATCTTGTAGATGGTAAAGGGCCTCAGGAAACGGCGGTAGCGGATGGTGCAAGCACCCTGCACCACAGCACCCCCCTTGGCACGGATGGTGCGGTACAGCGAGGAACGCTCGTAGAAGTCGACGCGTGCGAAGTCGATCTCGCGGAGGTAGCGCGCGTTGTTCATGTGGTACAGCAGCGTGTCAACGTCGGTCGTCAGGCACATCCCTGTGAAGGTGCGAACAGAGAGTCAGCTATCTTAAATCTTACAGAGAGCAGCAAAATATAATGTAAATCATACTGTAATAATCAGTACAACAGATAGACTGACCATTTTGTCAAATTAGCTTTATAGGCGTTGATTTTTTTTTTTTTAAGTATATGTGCTTGAACTATGCACGATAATTTTCATACTCACATCGTTTTTTTTTTGTTTTTCATAACATTTTAAGATAATGATTTGATAATAAAATTACTAAAATTATCAGAGATTTAAGAGATACCATAATATTCCCTAACATTTATATATACACTATAAAAAATATTTATATATATTTGCTATTTGTTATTATATTTTCTCGGATATGAGAAGGATTCGCCGAAGCGAAAAAAAAAAAAGTTTAAAACGTTGTTTTTATTATATGCATGCACTTAGCAAAGTAATGAGGTAGTTTCTTTTTTAGTAATTTATGATTGCTAAGCACTCAATTTTTGAGTGACCGAGTGAGCTCATCAAAGTATACAAATGCTTGACCATGATTGGCAAGTTTTCAGTCGATTGCAAGGTCGCATGAATATACAGTAAATATGAAGAAATTAATTTTAATAACTCACAAGTTTAAAGGAAACGAAAGTTAAACAAATATATTTTTAAATTTAATATATAATATTGTACTCAAATATAATTTACCAGTATGTAGATGTATGTAGGTAAAGAAAATGTTAGCAAAAAATTACACATGATAATTATAATGTTATACAATGACAACATCTCTTTTTAAATTAATTTCCTTCTTCACATTTCTTTTTTGGTTGTCGAATCGCAATAAATATTTTTTCTTCAGAAAAAAATATAATTATATTAATTTCAATTTCATTCTTTAATTTTTATTCATTCTGTATATGAACCTGTACATAATCAAGGTGTATATAGAGGTTTATATATAAACCTCTATACACCTTGTACATAATTTCTTGAACTATAAGTTTTTGAAAATTAAGGGTTTGTCACCGCGCGTATGAATATAATCATGGACAGGAGTTTGTTAATTAATTATATTATGTAAAAGTTACTACTTAATTTCAGAGAAAAGTGTAGGTGACATTATTATTTTTAACAAAAATCCATAAGATGAGCGAAGCTATTAATAATTATAAGCAAAAATAATTACTAATAAAAATAATAATACACAAGTGCGTGGAGTGAATGTGCCAATGAAATTACATCGCAAATAGTGTTAACATAGACATTGGGGGACATTCACAAAGCACTTTAACCCCCACTTTAGCCCCGATTTTTAACCCTGGTGCTAAACATGGTACTAAACCAGGGGCTAACCATGTTAAGCTCATAGTTTAGCACCATGTTTAGTACCAGGGTTAAAAATCGGGGCTAAAGTGAGGGTTAAAGTGCTTTGTGAATGTCCCCCTTATGTCTATGAAAATTAATAATAAGTTCCATATAATAATATGGATTATATTAATAATAATGTGGTTCCATAGTAATAAGTTCCATATTTCCCTGTTCAGAATGAATTCACCTCTGGTCACTATGCACCTACTCAGACAGAATAAATAAATAATAATAATTTTGATCGAGTTTATGACGCATGTTGAATTCATTTCTTCCTATTCACAATATAAACTGTTTTGTCATGTCATATATTATATTATACATATTATTGTAACATACTGTGTAGTTGCTATACCAACGTAATATGACTAAATAAATAGAGTTATTAAAGAAATATTAATATTAAAAAAATGCAAACACACCATTATCATACAGTGAGGAAAACATAATATCGATAATAATTTGTGGAAACAATGCGAACCCATTTTTTCTTACTTGTGTCGTAATTTGATAATTTTAACCTGTAAAATAAATAAAAAAAAATCATGAATGTAAAACCTTGTACTTCTTGGCAATGAAAATTTATGCAAATGAGCCGGGCACTTACAGTTTATTATTGTCAGTCTTCATCGGTGAAAAAAGTCTAGACGGACGTGCTGACTTGACACCCCCCCCCTCCTCTTGTAATTACAACAGCTGTATTTACACAATGTAATAAAATTACGACTAATTGTCAAGTAAAACTGATGACGTTCAAGCTACAATGACACTTCTTCATGATGAGGCAGCATAAAATTATAAATTCTTTTAAATAAACTTATACAGTATATATATATATATATATATATATATATATATATATATATATATATATATATATATATATATATATATATATATATATATATAATATGTTTTATATGTAATCAAAGTTATGATATGAAAATAAGCATCAATTTTAATACAATATACTTTTAATATAGTCATGAGACGCTCTAAAAAAAATATTTTGATGCTACGAAATGAAAAGGTGAAAATAATTTCTCGATAAGTTCGTTGATTGGAAGACTCGGACGGACTGTAATCAGCGAGAAGAAGCGATGAAAGTGACAGATAATCGAGGTCACATGACAATCAATTGAGAAGCTGCACAGAAACGGAAATTGACTGTGTCGTCAATAATTATCGAGTCAAATCTGACGCCTTGAAAGTGAGTATATAGATTATTACAACGGAAATTAACATTTAAAACAGTGTGTTTTTATAAAATACTCTATTGAATTGCTTTTGTTGAAAGTAAAGTTAATGAAGTTTGTATGCTTAGTATTTTATAAAATTCTTAAGTAGCTCAGATTATATATAGAAGGGATTAATACCAAATTTCGCAATGATTTTAATTAAATAATTGTGCGAGTGAAAATTTATGCATATAATTACATAGATTATAGAAGATCACAGAAATATTATTATAAATTTTAATTATGATTTGTTTTAATTGCACGTAAGGCCTCGAGGGCTGAGGTTATTTAGAAAATTTCTTTAGCGCTGAGGTAAAAAGTTTATAAATAATAGAGGCTTCAAGTCAGCTGATTTTTCAGTGTTCCCACCCGCTATACCAAACCTATGTAAAAAAAAAACGTGAATTCGTTTTTTCACTAAGAATAAGATTTTTCAGGGAAAATTCCTTTACGGAACTTTGGTCCTTTGGTCCAAACTGAAAAATAAAGTAGATAATTCAAGATTTAGATTTTTTACTTCCTTTATAACCGAGAAAAGTTAAAAAAACACTTTGCTTCATTTTCAAGTGCAAGATGGACCTTAGCGATAAATAGTTGCGCAGCGAGAGCGCATCACTTGAAGCCTCTATTGATAATATAATAATTATTATAATACATTATAATGTCATGTAATAATTGGTTAGTCCTATTAATTTACATATTTCACATTCTTCAAAAGCAATAAAGATAATGCGGTTGAAGGACATATGAAATTTATGGGGGCATATTTTTTTTATTTGAATTATCAACATTATCGACCTTAACCAATATTTAATCGATGGGGATTTTGTCAGATTCTGTGGCAAAAAGCTTTGATGTGGCAACTGGAGTTGTGTTTTAGTTTTTTATACTTTCTTCGGATTTATAAATTTAAAATAATTGCAGTGTTACATAATTTACATGTATTATAATTAAATTGATAATAATGCGCCAAAGCGTATAAGGCTAGAAATCATTATCATAACATGCGGTCCTGCGCGATGCAGCATAGTTCCCAAGTCATGCATGCACACAATATAAAGCCATCAGCACAGTGATTAAAAAAAATGCTGTATAAATAATCGATGGTAATTGTATTAACCTTGTTTATTATATAATTCTTGAAGACAAAAATATAAAATTATGCACGCTTATAAAAATGCCATAATTACAATTAAATACTCTATGATGAATGATGACGGTATATTTATGGTTATTGACTATCCTCAGATCACTCTGATGTATAATTCCCACGGCAGCCATGACCTGACACCATAAGTTCCTGCCCCGCCCAGGTGCATGTCCTTTCACTTTCGTTCTTTCTCTTTCATCTTGTAGCCTCATCATGTGATACAAACTCAAGAACCTACGAAACAAAGAAAACGTTACCCCTACCTTCAGCTTCAATGTGCGGTTAACTTTTGTTTCATGAACAATCGATTTTTTTAAATATCAAGCTTATGCACTAAAATTTCTATTCAAAAGTAATTAGAGTAATATTAAGATTGCGGGGATAATATTTTATGAACATGTAAATAAACAAACTCATAAAGTACATATGTGACGTTAGTGACGTACGTCTATACTAATTTTAGAACAATACGAAAAGGAGCATGCAGCTAATAAAGTGTAAAGGTTGGTAAAATTAAAGAACTGCACTAAAAATAACTAGCAAATTATTGATTGATTTTAAATACGTACCGTGTACTATATTATACAGTATGTCATGTAAACGGCGCACTATAGGGGGTATTTTCCAAACAAACAAATAAACAAACAAACAAACTAACTAACTAATTAATACCATTTACAATATGTTTGGTGTTTCATTTGCAGCTACAAATATTATTATATAGAAACACAATGACTAGGTTACAAATCGTGCTAAATCACACGTAAAAATATATCATATCTGAGACTGATAAAGATTATTTAAATTATATTACTAATAATTAAATATTAACACAAATTTACTATAACTGATGTTCTTAAATAAACTAATTTATAATTTATTGAAATAATATATATAAAATATATATACACGGTATATGTAATATATTATATTGGTAAATAATTTAATGATATGTCTGATATAACTTGAAATTATAGGAAGGCGCTGTCATGACTTAAAGGAAAGTGCGCACGAGAAAAAAAGTTGAGTTGGTGCTATCTAAAAATAGTTCAAGTGATCCTTCATATGGAACTGAAATTCAAAAATTTCATCTCAAATAGGTTCTCCAGAAAAAAATACCAAAGTCTGAATGAGCGCGTCGCTTAACATTGGGCCTTACCTGACAAAACCCCTCGATTATCTCGAAAAAATACTGCGTTCAGTGGTATGCAAAAAATATAGCGATGTTCTATGACTTGAGCTTTAACCATATGCAAATTTTGAGCATTTTTTTTTTAATCAGTTTTTCTGTAAAAAATCTTTGAAATTTCTTATGATAATTTAACATGGACGATTTTCAAGATTTTTTTACGGAAAATCTGATTCGAAAAAAAAATGCTCAAAATTTGCTTGTGGTTAAAGTTTAAGTCATAGAACACCGCTATATTTTTTTCATACCACTGAACGCAGTATTTTTTCGAGATAATCGAGGGGATTTGTCAGGTAAGGCACAATGTTAAGCGGCGCGCTCATTCAGACTTTGGAATTTTTTTCTGGAGAACTTATTTGTGATGGAATTTTTTGGATTTCAGTTCCATATGGAGGACCACTTGAACTATTTTTAGATAGCACCAACTCAACTTTTTTTTCTCGTGCGCACTTTACTTTAAGAGCTTCTTCAGCTTCTAATTATAAGACATCCTGTATTTACATAAATCAAAGAGTCTGAGGTTTCGGAATGATATTTTTAAATATTTCCCGTGCTATATGTGACTATAATAATATTGCTTAATAAACATAGTCATGATGACGATTTAAAATGAATTTGAATTGATTTCGCTTGTCTGTCTGATTCCCCCATACCGCCATCACATTTCTGACAACATAAACAGTGTTGATCAGTGTTTTGCACTGACCGAGGGTACTTGAATAACACAACTAACAATAAAATACATTTGTCAGTGTTATTCTCTCAATTTAATAAGCTTAATTCATATATGGGAATATAAGATAATAACAGCTAGCATGTATATCCACTTAATTTTTTTCCTAATGATATTATAGCATTAAAATATTTCAGGTAAAGATTCAAAAGGTGTTTTGTAAGAGTCATACAGCATTAGTAATTTGATGAAATTTATTTAACTTTTTGTTGATACTTTAAAAAGCAAATAAAAGATAAAAGTTTAATCCTAAGTTTAAAATTTTACAAAAATCATGCTCTATTCATGGATCTCATATATCTAATATATTATTAAAGTATTTATATTAAATGTTGAAAAAAAATCTCATTATGGTATTTGATATATATTTGTTCAAACAAAAGATAAAATAAGTTTTTATGACCTAGCCTTGGCCTGGTCAAAAATCCCTTTCTCTCTCTCTCTCTCTCTCTCTCTCTCTCTCTCTCTCTCTCTCTCTCTCTCTCTCTTTCTTTCTAACTTGTAAGTGAATTAGTGAACACTGAAGATTCTTTAGCAAGCGCAGATGTTATTGATTTTTATCATACATCTTTAGAACCGATGACATTGCATGCTGTCATATACGAAACATAAGCGTATAAAACAACAAGTTATTTTCATGTTGTCATCTTTATATACTTTTTTTTTAGGTTCAATTCAATTTTGCAATAGTCAAATTTTAAAACTATTATTTTTTATCATATTAACAGAGACCTCAGTAGTGTAGGTGGGTCGTATTAGATATGTTTCACAGTTTCACGATTAATATAAGGTCACGTTGGGGAAAGGAAAGGTCACCGGGAAGCGGAAATGTGGTGAACGGAGAGACACCTCCAAGCCTATAGCTGTCTGCTCGGGGCAATCAATACTCGCCGTGCAGAGAGGGCAAGGTAAAAGCCCTCTGTACCGTACCTATAATACCTACCTTATAGTCTCTATGGTAATTTAACGTCAACCTTCACGCTAGATAAATTGAATTATGCAACTCGTCGTCGTTGTAAACGTAAATCACTTTTATATAGGAATCTTAGTCATTGTTTTTTTTTTTATTGTTATATATTTATGTTTTAATAGGCTTGCTTTAATGAGCGCAATTCACGAAGGAAATAACCACGGTTAATATTATTGCACTACAGTCAAATTAATTTAATTTTCCCTCCGGTAGTAGCCTGAGATTGACGTTTCTATTAGTCTTCCTGTTTAAGTCTGAGATTGACAATTTTACAACCAAGTCAATACTCGTCGTATTACAAAGGTCTCTGCAAAATTTATAACTTCAAATATATAGAATACGAAGGACTGAAACGTGTCACTTCCGGGTACTTTCAGCGCGAATTTCAAATTAATTTGAGTGTAGTTAAGCTGATGCTCACCAGAAAAACCTGCTTTAAATCTTCCTTTGTGAATCATGTCCAATAATATTTGTACTGCTATCAGTTTTTTCATTAAATTAATTTATTCATGACATATACTTTCTTTTTATTGATATGATATGCATAATAATATAAAGAAATGGTGATGTGGTGACACAATTACCATGCCATTGGAATAACAATGAAATGAACCGGAGCAATTCTGTAATTGGACAAATGTTTTCACTCTGTAATAATACACGTCACTCTCCTTTCGTGGCATTTTAAGCTGTGTAATAAGAAGAAAAATAATGTGTATTAATTAAGGCAGTGCTATCAAATATTTCGATAATGGTTTACTAAGTTCTCTGATGTAGATAAAATAATAAAACAATATCATATACAGGTCTGGTATGATATTAATTTGTTCTATTATTTCCATTCAAGTGAAAAATTAGATTTATTTTTTATTTTTTAAATATAATTTAACCTAAAAAAGTGCATTATTTATTAACGACCAACGTAGCGGGATATATCCCACGTTTTTTGGCTGAAAAATGCTATTATGTTTTTCTAAAGAGTGACAACGTTGTTTTCCAAAATATACATCCTATAATTGAAGACATACATTTTTATGTTCAACTATTTAAATTCAAAACTTAAAAAAAATACGTAAGTTTTTTTTTTAATATTTGAATAAGCAACACATTTTTTATAAGAAAAAAACAACTATATATTGTTAGCCATCACATTAGTGATGTAAACGACGTTCACTGAGAATTTGCAAAAGGAAAGAAAACAATGTTGAAGGACAATAAAGAAGTTGTCATTAAAATGTCCAAGTATATATAAAAATTAACGAATGTTGATATATAATTATGATTTGCATTTAATTTGCAGAACCCAGAAGGATATTCGCTAAAGTTTCTGCAGTTGCATGCGTGGAAGAACCTGCGTAAGGAAGGTCACTGGCGGAAAAGACCTTGTCCATACAAGTGCAGCGTGGCTGCATGCTGGCACCCGACACCACTCACCTGATGCACCTGCAGCAACCTTGGGCTGCTGCTGCTGCGTTTACTGCATCGTAACCACGTGGTTAATCAAATATACATGTTTACGTTAATTTAAAATACGGTGCACGTTTACTGTACAGATTTTATCATGACAGAAGTAAATAATTTTTAACGAATGCATCATGTGTTTTTGGCACCAAGCATCAACGTAACAACTCATGTCACTATAACCTTGTCACTTTGATTTTATATATCGTTTATTAAACATGACGTGCTGAAACCTCTCAACGCATTATTTTTATGCTTGCTTTGCGGTTAGTAAAAAAAATGTTGATTAAATTGCTAAAAATGATAGCAAAGTAATTTCAATACTTTAGCGAATAAATTAAGTATTTGAGATTAACATTTTGAGTTGAGATAATTTTCGAAAAAAAAAAAACTATATTCTATGTTTCAATATTGTATGTACTGAATATATTATTATTTACTAATTAATATTATAAAAGCAATATTATGTTTATAAATTGTATCATATATGTGTCTTTAATTTTATTACATAATGTAGTATATATTATAGTGGTTGGGCAAAGAGAGAGAGAGAGAGAGAGAGAGAGAGAGAGAGAGAGAGAGAGAGAGAGAGAGAGAGAGAGAGAGAGAGACCCCACCGCAGTAGAGAGGTCGAGGGTAGTATTTTACTAGAGGCCGGGGCTGGAGAGGCGGCGGCGGACCCCGCGTGGCCTGATTCCCTCCCTTTGCTGGTTGCGTATCGACCGCCGTGCCGCCGCCGAGGTTCGAGACGCGGAGTCTGCCTGCCCCTTCCTCCAGCCCAGACGAATAGAGAGATGTTAGTAGCCAGCAACGCATACATGGTCTGCTGGAATTGATCTTCTCGACATGGTGCACGCATGCTACTTTCCAGGCATCACGATATAATAAATAGTAGGTATAACTAGTAGGAAATTTATTGTCTCAATTAAATTTGTAACAATTTGATGTATATATAAATATTGGTAAACTAATTAAGTTGCATTGTCATTTATTGAACACGCACAGCATACTATCGGAACAGGAAAACCCCGGCACTGAGATATTCCATGGCTCATAATACAGTATAATTATATTAGCACATTGCAGTTTTATCTTTTATTATTTGTCAAAATAATTTAAAATAGGACTTTTTGTTAATATTTCAACCTTTTGCTTGTTATTATTGTTTTGAAACCCAACTGCAGCATGTTTAGTCGAAGTTGGAGAAACAATATTGCTTACTTTGCAAAATTGATTGCATTTTAATAATAAGTGGCAATCGCTCGTTATTACTCAAGAATGTGTTAACCAATAATATTACATGGCTTCCGATTTCTTTTTCAAAAACATCATGCTTCTTGGTTGCATGCAATTTATAAAATCAGCGAACCCCGTCATTAAATAATTGCATGCATGTCCAAGAACTGAATGAAAACTATTGAAAACATTATTGTGCATTGATTCATTGCATTGCATTTAAAAATAGATCATAACGAAATATCCATGCATTTAAGTAATAAATTTCACGAGTTAGTCATATAATATATGATATTAATACGGACATGTAATTTTTTTTTTATAATTTTCATTGCAATATGGGATGATCGAAGTCTGCATTTTATGTAATTTCATGAATTTATGTAAAAAATCATTTAATTGAAACCAAAACATTAACACACATTGCTTGTAATTTTACCCATGAAGTTTTGCCCATGCATGAAAAATACTGCTCAAAAGTCTGAATTTAACGGTATTAAATTGGCAGATGTCAAGTAGCAGCCATGCAATTGTTTTTCAATAGTAAAGTATTTCTGACCCTTTTAAAAGACTAAAAAATTAAAAATTCATTAATTTTTTCAAGAATTGTATTCGCATGCATTCACTTTAAATTTAATCAGCATTAATTTTGTGCCAGAATAACTGAATTTCGTTTTGTCTAGGTTGCAATGTAATAAAAAAAATCAATTTTTGCCATATATAGAACTATAAACAAACCAAACAAATGTTAACCAAAAAATCTACATACGTGAATATCACATTGTACTGAACACTGATGCAGCAGTAATAAGCTATACGATTACATCACACTACTCGGATAAATTTAATAACAAACTCAATATTACAAAACAAAAAGTTGCTCATTCCAGCATGACTATTTTATTTTATATGTTAATCTGTGCTTTCAACTCAAAATCTGTGACCGTATATTATATTCGCCTCATTCTGTGAAAACACTGAAAACCTTAAACACTTCACCTTCCCACGTAATGCTGGAATTAAATATTTAAACTGAACTTTAAAGCATAATCAGCACCAGAGGTTTCTTTCAGAAACATTCAATAGTTTTCTTGTTAGCTTAACAATTGATGTCCAAGAAAACGGTATCTCAGTTTTAAAATCAGGGTAAGATAATACAAGAAGACTTAAAAGAGAAAAAAAAAATAATAATAATAATAATAAAAATAGTGTGATGTGCTAAAATTGGGAAGTTGAAATAAAAGGTTATCGCATTCATAAAATGCATTTTAAACATGAAAAAAATTATAGTAAGAATAGCAATATCTAAATTGGTGAGAAAAAGAGAAATTTTAATATTCAAAAGTTAAATTTTAATTCAACAATAAAACAATAAAATAAAATTTACATAATATATATAATACAAATATATATACTTAGGAAACTAAATTATTGGAATTATTAATTGCTTTCAATAAAATGTCATTCATTAAAAAATAAGCTGAATTTGAGTATATAAAGTATATAAACTTTGATTTCGTTTCCAATAATAAGTAAAAATGTACTAAAAGTGCATGACTTTTTGACTTTATCAATCTTAAAACAATTATACAACGTGTCATTTTTTTTATTGATTATCATAAGAAAAGACTAAAAAAACAAAAAAGAAAACACTATATATTTTAAAATATCAGTCGAACAAATTAATTGATATAAATTATTCAATTACTGAAGTGTGAGAAGTTCAATTTATCAACAAATAAAAAAATACAATATAACTCCATAGTAGACGTATTTAAGTGTAATTAGTTAATACGAAGGGGATGACTAAAAATTAAGTTCAATACCCTCTGCATGTGCATGCTGGTTCTTTTCGGTTCTAACCTAGCGTTGCGTATCATTTTCTGCATGAGCCGTCCTGACAATGTAAAAGGTCACGTGACTTACCGCTGACGGTGGTGGTGTCGAGGATGTGCACCGTCCTCTTGAAGAGCCTCGCGATGACCACACAGAGCACCATGCGCAGGAAGTAGTGCAGCTCGAGGCAAGCGTATAGCAGCACCACTGCGGCCAGCACCGCCACGGCGACCCAGCATAGCACGTCCTCCATGCTAAGGAGATGAGCACCAAACACCCGATTGGATCATTTAACTTGGTCCCATACTTGTATTGGTACATCGTCAAGACAACGCGAAATAATATTCAATGTTTGTGGGCATTTTTTTGTGAACGAATGCCAACTTTTTTCAATGAATGTATGGATTGAGACGATTGAGAACTCTCTTATTTCCCAAAAAATTGTAGTTCTTTTTCTCTTGCAACTGCAATTCAAGTACAAGGATAAAGTTCGTGCTGTCCCGAATAGAGAAACTACCCAATTCTAACTTCATGATGGAATTATAATTTGTGAAAAAAAAAAAAAAATGCGTGTCTAAATGCTATTATTATATAGACGACCAATAAGCTGTTTTCACAAAGAATTATATTTCTTTTCAAAATTGATTCTAATTTTCTTCAATTTTTAAAATTAAAAAATTTATTAGAAATTTGAAAATGTGAATTATTACCACTTTGGTTGAGATTTACTTATCGTTGAGATAAAATTGATGAAGGCAAAATAACGCTATTATCTCTATTACCTTACACAATGTAACAATGGTGTACAACACTGCAGTAGGGCGGTGCAAAAATACAAACTCAGAACTCGTGCCTATATAGTGCTGAGTTTTAGTAACAACAATTTATTATTATAGTCAGCAAGTAATCTGGAGCAGCACGCGATGTAATAAACACGAAAATAAAAATAATAATAAATTTTTTCATTACCTGGAATATTGATTCTTTATCTTAAATTTTATAAAATTGTATTTTATTAATTTACTTTTTGTGCCAATTAATTTAATCTTAGAGTACAATATATTTACGATAAATTAATTTTCAAAAGCTCACGATTAATTTTAAGCAAGAATTTAAATCTATTACATTCAAATTTACAACAATTAAAAATATAATAACTGTATTATTTGTTATATTATATATTTTTTAATAAAATATGTATATTATATATAGCCTATAAAATTTATAATGTGTCTCACCTGTATGAACGGGGTGAAATATGAACGTGTGTCTTTACTGGCTGCAGGAAAGGTAGTATTCGGCCTCGTTGGTGTCAAATATGAGCTCCGCTACCGTATGTGTGTTCCGCTGTAGCCACCGTCCGAGTGACACTAACGCTGCGGTACCGCGAGCCTAGCTCAAGCTCTGTTTACTTGGCTGCCTAGCCGCCGCCTTCTCGCGCGCCTGCCTCGCGCAATTGCTCCGTGCCTGCAGCGATGGCCTTATAGTAGAAATTGCAACGCATGCGCATCGTCTAACTTGCAATTGATTATTAACAATACCTTTTCCCAGACCATGCGCATAATTTGTTATGCTACCCTTTGATCATTATACTGTAAATGAAAAGAACCTGTTGAGCTACGAATCTTATTGAAGTGATTTTTGCTGTATGTGTATAATATTAGTATAAAATTATAATCAGAATTATAAATTCGTGCACTACGATTTTTTTTTCATCAGACACGCCTTGATGATGCACCTTTTAATTTTATTAAAAAGAATTGATGATTTTTAAAAAAAAAAAATTGTTATGTACTGATAGGGATCAATTTAATGCAATTAAGTACGTAAAACATTCTCATTAGTAAACAGTTGTTATATGCTCATGTGAGCTTTGACATAGCCAATTAAATTAAGCTGAGGTTTAAAATTTATTTCTTTAAATTGCATAGTGTAAAAATGTCAGTGGCGTAGCCAGGATTTGCCCAAGGGGGGGGGGGGTCTTCATGCAGGATAAAGACTGAGAACAGCCCACTGGGGGGGTTAGGGGGCGTAGCCCCCTAATAGCCCGCCGCAGTTTTTTTAAGGACACGCCACTTTTTTATCATTTAAATCATGAAAAAATACTATTATATTAGAGAATAAAATATATGGCCTGATACAATTTTTTTAACATTTCATATTTTTTTCACCCCATTTTTCAATCTCTTTTCAATACGTGCGTAATAAATAAAGCTTTGAGTAAATAATTTTAATTAAATCAAGTAATTCGTGTAACCACTTTTTTATTATTTTTATAGAATCAGTGTACGTGTCATTTAATTGAATTTGATTTTTAAAATTTATTTAATAATCCAAGTTCACATCATTAAGATATTGTAAAAAAAAAATAAAAAATGTGAATTTTGCTTCTCTTATTTTTGTTATATTTTGTCTGCACCGCGTGGAGCAAACAATTAAATGAAAGTGCAGCACACGTGAGAGGGTTTTAATTTATACAATGGACATTGCATGACATTTTTTTATTGCAGAAATGGATAGAGGGTGCAAAGTTATGCTACTCTGAATTTTTCCGAATTTTTAGAGACCGGGAACTATTTTTAAAAAATGATTGAAAGTCTATTTTATGTCGTCACGAGGAGTCTGTCCTTAAGAAAAGGATAGGCGCTAAACGCGATAATTTTTTAAAAATAGTTCCCGCTCGAAAAAAAATCTGAAAAAATTCAGAGTAGCATATTTGGTACCCTCCATCCATTTCTGTAATAAAAAAATGTCATGCAAATTGTCCATAGTAGTTATATGCATGCAGTTTTAAGGGAAATAAAACATTTATTTATGAGTCGCACTTTTAATTTTTCCTGTTAAAATTAGAAACTAACTTATAATTTGTTTATTTTAAAGAAAGAAAATACTACTTGATATCCCCTAAATTTCAAATTTTTATTTAACTTTTTTTTTTCAAATTTCTATAATTTTTTCTTTTTTCTTCTAACTGTTGCAATAATCAACAATCTGGAGCTTCCTTGGTTACATATCTTCCCCTATGCAATTGGCTGATTTGGTATCATATGAAATTTACCATATTAAAGTAAAGAAAACTTCTTCTGATACGCATTTCAGCATTATAAATGACCAAAAACTGCAGATTCTGGTGATATTTTTATATTTAGAATCGTAGGTTTGTAACATATTGAAATCTGTGTGTGAAAATCGTAAATTTCCCATAAGGTCCAAAATGTATAAGCAAAATTTATACACATAATCAAAACAACAATGAACTGTGGGGTCACTTCTGTTTGTTTACTTTTTGCTAAAAATGGGGTTTTGCAAGTCGTCTATTAAAATTTAAGTAAATTCAGACTTGCACGCGCGTTCTATGTATATTATACTCGTGTACATTAATTACTGCATCCGTACTCTGGTGTATATTTATTACTATCTACTCTAGATGATACATGTATTGTATATTATTATTAATAATTAAAATACATTCTGCAAAAGCAGATTCGATGAGTACATGCAAAACGATCGATAGTTATAATATATAACTATAAATGTCGGAGGCAGGCGCGTATCCAGGGGGAGAAGGGGGCCTGGGGGGCTGCAGCCCCCCTGAAATTTTGGATTTAGCATGGGCAATATAGGCATTTCTCCCGCTTCAATTTTTTTTTATTACATTGGCCTTATAGAGGCAGATCCTCCCCCCCCCCCTGTATTGGTGCCCCATATTATCCTTGTCTAGCCGCTGTAGGTGACAGATGGTAACAGGTCTGCAATACTTTATAGCAAAAATAAGCAAGTTATTAAATTTTATGCATACTATATATGCTTGCAATATAAAAAATATATTATAATGATCAAAATACTCAAAATTTGAAAGAACTCAAAAAAAAACATTTTTTTTGTCTTAAATTAAATTTTACATAAGAAAATTATGATAATATATGAAAATCTCAAAAAGAGAACAGAATTCCCTTCACCCTAAAAAAAATATATTCTGTTATATTCACACGTAACTTTTGTGTACATCGCTTTATCAACATCTAAGATATTTTGCGATCATACGTATAATAATATAATATATCTTCAACAGAATAAAATATATATTATATTTCATTATTTAATAAAATAATAATCCGATTGTTTCATGACTTCTAACTAATTCGATCATCATACTTTTTTAAAAATTCGCGTCGGTCACTATAATAAAATGGGGTATATTAAAATTATGTTTTATGCATCATCACTCGTTCTGACAATATTATAAGTGTAAAATCTCTGCCACTGCCAAGGCCTTTTTGTCCAAAGACATTCGGACATTCCCTTTGTCTTATAAATTTTACGTGCGTCATGCACTCATTCCATAATAGTAATTTTTACAGGAAACTTATAACATATATGACGCGGTGATATAGTGTTTACATTACATTATAATTATTCCTTAAAACAACAACCTCCTAACTCCTAACCACGTGCAAACGCACTATGTACACCGCTGGTGTTTGATTCCTCAAAAAAAAAAAAAAAAAAACATATATATATATGGAAACAAAATATTTAATTTTAGAATATGAGGTCATTAATATTTTTTTAAGGGTAAGGTAACGCCACCAATGTTAAAAAAAATCCCTCTCACAAAAATTCTGAAAAAAATTTAAAATGTTCTCCTCTACACCCCCTATCAGTAGCTAAAATATCAGGTATACAAATACGATCTAGTTTTTGAGTTATGAATTTTTAAAGTTGACCAATTTAACATGGGAGTTTCATTTCTCCATGTTAAAGTAGTCAACTTTAAAAATTTATAACTCAAAAACTAGATCGTATTTGTATACCTGATATTTTAGGTACTGATAGGGGGTGTAGAGGAGAACATTTTAAATTTTTTTCAGAATTTTTGTGAGAGGGATTTTTTTTAACATTGGTGGCGTTACCTTACCCTTAACTCAAAATAATTATGAATTTTTGCACCTTCAATGGAAGAACATATAAGAGGATGACGTCGTGACGTACACTTCGTCTCACAAACGTCTTATTCCTCCCACATTAACGTTTGGCCTTCGATCTCGAGAGAGCTAGTTTAGCGGTATAATTGTTAAATGTTTAGTATGTATAATAAGATAATACTCACAATATATCAACTGATATTAATGTGAATGTGAATAAATCAATAATATGGACCGCCGGCCGCCGCACTTATATACACATGCATATATATATATTTATATAAACGCCAGAAATAAATTTTTATAAGAAAATTATACGTACATACGTACGATGAATCATTATAAATATATATATATATATATAATATATTATAATATACAATATGTGTGTTAATAAAGAAAAAATCTCAACGCAATTAAAATATCTTTAATTTCCATGAAATATTGGATATATACGTAAAAAAAAACAGTATTACAACTCTTTCAATTAAATATTATTAATTTACTCTTCTTTTTCCCATCGCGATACGCGATGTATATAATATGTACAGTATATCCTATTAATAGGTACATGCAGGCATATATAAAGCCCAAAAAAAAAAAAAAAAAAAAAAAAAAACGGTGTAATATATAATAGAGATTATACAGGGTGGACACACTGGACACATGAAAAGAAGTAATTTAAAACTATATTATAATCGAAAGAAAATAATTTTTGTCTACGCAATAACATGCACATCAAATTAAAGCTTAGGATTTTAAGTTTTTTTAACTCCTAACTGAAAATTTCTTTTTTATGTTATGTTTGAACACGTTGAGAAATGTCATGTGTCCGAACCCACTTTTTGTTCCTGCCATGTAAGGAAATGTCTGCGATTTTAGCAGTGTTTTTAGAGGTTTAAATGTGCTAAAAAATTTGCAAAACAAGTTTTTTTCATCCAATGATGATGTCAATTAAGGACCCATTTTGCAGTCAGTTCTTCATCATGTTACCACTGGCAGCTTAAACAAATGTTTTTTACAGCAGCTGGTTCTCAGTTCTCAAAACATGCATTTTGGGGGACTTGCGCGCACAACGCTTTCTTAGCAGATTTATCTTCATAGCGGCGCTGGCCGGGACGTTGAAAAATCTTAGTAAACCAACTGTCAAACACATTCAAACCCTTAAATTACTCTCCCCCACTTTCAGTTTTTGCACGAGAAGAATAATTAAAAATTGACAAATTAAAATGACAACATTTGCAAAATTCTCTCTGCCCAGCATGCAAAACATTTTAACTTGTAACTTTGTAGCTCGATCATGAATTAAGAAGGTTTTCTGTTACCGCTACGATGGGCTAAATATGAGGAACAGAATGGAATGTTTATCACAACACAGCAGTGCATTCGAAAATCTTGTTTTGTATTTTTTTTAACACATTTGAATGTCAAAAAACGCTGTTAAAATTGCAGATTTCTTTATGGCCATTAAGAGCAAAAAGTGTGTTAAAACGCCATTTCTCAACGTGTTCAAACGTTTAAACATTACACAAAAATGAAATTTTCAGTTTGGCGTAAAAAAAAAAACTTGAAATTCTAAAAGCTTTAATTTGATGTGCATGTCATTGTTAACAAAAAATATTTTCCTTCCATAATGGGAGTTTTAAATCTCTACTTTTCATGTGTTCACCCTGTATACAAGTATTACAGGGGAATTAAGACACGGGAGTCTGGCTCGATCGGCCGGCTCCGGAATTAATTAATGGGGCTTATATAGATGCAAATTATATTATATAAAAATCATAGACTATAACATGTAAGCAGAATTTAAATAATTAAAAAAGCTAGATGTATAATAGAAACCCATGATATAATTACAGCCAATGCTTCAATAATTTTTTACCACACATAATATGTTTTATGCTCTAGCTCCATGGAGGAAATAAACTATATAATTATATCCTTGCTCTAGCTATTATATATATATATATATATTAATATATTAATATGTATACATAGAAGTTCACTGGGTTTCATTTTTGTCCACCAAAACATACTTTACACAGCAGTTTATCTTAGGAAGACATAAGATAGTCTGAGAGCCAGGGTTTGTCTGAGGGTCCGTACTGGATCAGAGGTAGGTCGAATGGCATAGGAAATTTTCCACTCTCCTGCCGACCACTGTAGCCAACTTCAAACGTATTTTTGCCAGTCTGAAACATTGCAGACCATTATTAAGCGAGTTGAACTTATAATCGATCCACATTGAAAATTCTTTACAGTAAGATCACAAACTTAAGGCAGAGATAACACGGATCAGCTGATGCTAAAAAAATCCCATTCATAAAAATTATGAAACAAATTTAAAATGTTCTCCTCTACATCCCCTATCAGTAGTTAAAATATCAGATATACAAAAACGAGCTAGTTGTTGAGTTATTAATTTTTAAAGTTGACTACTTTAACATGGAAGTTCCATTTCTCCATGTTAAATTAGAGAAATTTAAAAATTAATTACTCAAAAACTAGATATATCGTTTTTGTATACCTGATATTTTACCTACTGATAGGGGATGTAGAGGAGAACATTTTAAATTTTTTTCATACATTTTATGAATGGGATTTTTTTAGCATTGGGCCAGCTTATCCGTATTATCTCTACCTTAATTGTACTTTTTTTTTATCTATATATTGGTACATATATAATTATTACCAAAGTTCCTTCATACAGGTTAAGATATGACGCGTTTCGTGCGTCAATTTCTTTAAATTTTTAGGCTCCATTGCACCTCGAAATTTCAAAAATAGCATTGCATAATATATTGGCGCATTCAAAGTTTCGCAGTACACGATGGGGCCTAAAATACTTGAATGTGATTGGCTAAGCCCCTTAACATTGGTCCAATCGGTGGCGTAATCTGATATAAAGGAACGTTGATTATTACCAAATATAGTCCTAACTAGCTGTAATATAAGAAACTATATCAAAGACTGAACATGACTGATCTATAGAGACTATATATTATATAGAGACTCAAGCTATTGCCAACTAATCTCACCAGGAGTTTGGGCATGAAGAGAACACCAGCCTCATAGGACATGATGTTCTGCCCCTGTCCCTGGTGAGTGCTACGTCCCCACGCAGCCTTGGACAGGTTAGCGCTGCTCAGCAGAAACCAAGCCAGCTGGCGAGTGTCTGGCGAGACTCGGCAGTAGCTTTTGATGTGGGGCGTGGCACGAGAGCGGTGCCGTTGCTCTGCACGCCAGCGGTAAAAGAACTCCTGCAGCCAAAGCTGCTTGCTGTGAGTCATCCGAGCGTATGGCAGACACCCACCACCCTGCTTTCCATCATGACTTCCAAGCACGTCTGACACACTAGGGTACACCTGTCACAAAGCAATGGAAGACAACTACAATCAATGTCACAAAAGCTTAATTATCACATAATGTATTTTGATGTTGCTACTTTACAAATATATTATGCTATAGTTAATAAACATCTTATCACAAAATTAAAATAACAGCAAAAATAATTAAATTGAAATTTGTTAGAGCGCCTCAATAAACGATAATGGTTGCATTTTTTTATTTCATTATTAGAAAATATACATAAAATTATGCTTTTTGAATTTTTTCAGATTATTTGGAGTGCGGGAACTAATTTTAAAAAAAAATATTTAAAATATCGAATCTTAATTAGGGTGGTACACATAATGGGACAACCATGCCATTATTTTCTCATGCTGTGATTGGCTATTGATGACGTCACGGTTGTTCTGTCAGGTTGTACCACCCTAATTCAGATATTTTTAATATATTTTTTTTAAATTAGTTCCCGCACTCCAAATAATCTGAAAAATTCAGAAAAGCATAATTTTATGCATATTTTCTAATTACGAAATAAAAAAATGCAACCATTATTGTTTATTTGGCCAGAGATTACGATCGAGGGATCAGGGATTCAAAGCCTGGTTCTCTTTCCTTACAAATGTTGATACTTGGATCGTAGCTAGTGCAATAATCAGATTGTGAAATAGCACTAAGCAATCCCCTATTTAACAATTAAATTGCGTTTATTTTTATATACTATTATTTTTATGCAGTGTACCAGTATAGTTGCAGATAATGCCAGTCGATACAAGGAAGGTATACCTTGATGCTATGTAGGATGTTATTTTTATGATATTAGTCAATAACATTTTAAAATTTTGACGAAGTAGTTTATTTTATTTTTAAAATGTCTAAATTAAATTTTAAATTAATATGTTTACAGTATTATATTTTTATTTGGATGACTAAACACTTAGTGAATGGGATCCCCTTTTTTAGTCACCCATTGAGCACATGTAGAATTTTTGTATAAAAGTATGTATTACATCTGTTTTGTTTTGTTTTTTTTTCTGCTGCTCTCAATAAGCATTTATATTATTATTAAGGGTAAGGTAACGCCACCAATGTTAAAAAAAATCCCTCTAACAAAAATTCTGAAAAAAATTTAAAATGTTCTCCTCTACACCCCCTATCAGTAGCTAAAATATCAGGTATACAAATACGATCTAGTTTTTGAGTTATGAATTTTTAAAGTTGACCAATTTAACATGGGAGTTTCATTTCTCCATGTTAAAGTAGTCAACTTTAAAAATTTATAACTCAAAAACTAGATCGTATTTGTATACCTGATATTTTAGGTACTGATAGGGGGTATAGAGGAGAACATTTTAAATTTTTTTCAGAATTTTTGTGAGAGGGATTTTTTTTAACATTGGTGGCGTTACCTTACCCTTAATGTTATTTTTTTTAGCACAACAGTTCCTTGCTGCAAAAAGTTTAGATTTATTGTAAATTTTATTGAAACTAGTTTGCATCTTTTGATTTTTAGCAAATTTGATACAAATTAATAAACCTATAAAAAAAATAAACTTACAATTGCTGGACTTAGGTTGTTTGAACTTTGGCAATTAGGTTTTAAATACATGATGCAGTAATTGGACAAACTATCAATTCATATTCTGAAAATCTTTAAAATCAAAACTGTAAGTGATTATAATATGTATATAGGTTATAAGAAAAATAAACTATGAAGGCTGTGATATTTACTAAAAAGTAAAGGATAGGAACAACTAACAAGACCTTATAATTACTGATCGAAAAAAGTCATAGTAAGTGCAAATCTTGTGGTCACAGTTCACTCGCTACTTGCTTTTGAACAAGCATCTAAATGACACAAGTATTACAGTATTAATGTAGGAATATTTATTTATTTATTATTTATTTATTTATTCTCTTGTGGCTGATTTAAGTAATAAGTAATTAGGGTAAAAATAAAAATTCTCTCATCGGGCCACCTACCAAGTAGAGGGGGGTCTTGGTTGCTGCAGGGCTGGAGGATCCCAGCATAGCGGCCTTCATCTGCCCCTCGAGCCATTCTGCAGGAGTGGGGCCCAGGGAGCCGATTGAGGAGCACTGCACCACAGCGGGCCAGTTTGAACTCGTGGTCCCCGAAGGCAGGTGCTGGCGCAGTAGGGAGCGCAGTCGGCCCAGACCCCACTTGCTGTGGTCACCCCCAGGTCCACTACTTGGCACCGATGCTACCAGACATACCCTGACAAACAAACTTTCATCAGGAAACGAGGAAGTAATGAAACAAGTTTAAGGGTTTTCTTCTCTACTTCAGGTTTTACAAAATAATTTATTTGGAGTTATGGAAACACAGATGGCAATATGGTACATTTAACAAAACAGGATAAAATAGAGACGATAAATGTTCACCTGCATTTACAAATTGTATACAAATATACTAGTTTTAGGAGAAAATGACAACGAAAACACTTTGGCAACATACTTACTTTACGTCTGAGAAGTCTGCTTGCTTCACCCTCTCTAGCCAGTCCCTGAGCTCGGGCAGCTGGTATGCCGCCAGGTAAGACCTGAGGGAGGATTTGAATCCTGTGGGAGATTCCCCAGATGCCCCAGGTTCCGAGATTTGTGGGCACGCAGGTGACACCCAAACTCTGAAGAAAACTCAAATGTTAAGTAACTCTTCGAACCCTAGACTTATGACTTGACTCATACCCTTGAGTGTAGTTCTGCCAATCATCAGGAATCAAGTTTGCTGTCGAGACTACTACCCTGAGGCTCTTATCCTTGTAATACATCAGCGACATTTTCCTGCAAGAGAAAATGCAGGTTCAATTAATTGCAATTTACCAAATTCAAATATTTTAGTGAATATCTTACGTGTGATGATGACCAAAAGCTGATTTTGTTTTCACACGCACAAACTTGATATTTGCAGGAAGGCCGTCTTGGTCAACATTAGATGTTTCGTATAGCAACAATAGAGGTTTCCGTCTAGAAAAAATAGAGATAATATTATGAGGTACCTAGAAAGGTAAGTGCTATTGGTAGTTTACATCACAAAATTGCAGATACCTACTGGTTTCCTGTAGCTATAAGGTGAGGCATTATAAAATTTATGTCAATCATGAAGTTTATCTGTAATGACTCAGCTAAATCACCAAGACTTGCATCATATAGATCTGGAACACAAAATTAATCTCATAAATTCTGTACACCAAAGTTAATCAAAAATCAACATACAGGAAACAACAAATTTATAAATTTGTAATTTAAAACAGAATGCATGTTTATATATGTACTTATTATTCTGTTCTGGATAATATATGTTCAAGTGGATTGCACACCTGGAAATGTAATGCTAAGATCTTCTCCGTGTGTTGCTTTGCTATCCACAATGCGGGTGAGGAAGAAGTGGAAGGGAGCTGCGGCAGCCCACCTTGCTGCCATTGTCCCATTCTTGTGCTGAGGTGCCTGTGGACGTGCATCTTGTCTCGAACTTGTCTCTTGTGTAGAAGAACCTTCACCAAACCTTGCCCTTTTGGTCACTGGAGATTCACCTGTGCATGAGACTGTAGTTAGTTTGTTGCTTCTATCGGCTTCATTTAAAAAAAAAAAAAAAATCTTACTGTGATCTTGGCTGGAAGGCTTATTAGTTGTTGGGTTAGCTTTTATCTTCTTTTTTAGTGATAAAATAACTTTAATTTGGTCCCGTATTACAGAACGTGATAAAGGACTAACAAAGTTTTCTGGAATAATAATATTCTCCTCATCACTGGTGTTGATCTTTGATATTAGCCCCTCCACTAAAGAAACAAAAGAGCATAGCATAATATACAACTTAAAAAAATGTGTACCGTATTTAAAATACATCTTACTCTAAAAAATCTACACTATGAACAAGTTACAGTGAAATCCCTAGAGGAGGGAGACAAATTATCAATAATGATGAGATTGTTGCTATTCTAATCCAGCTAATTTGCTGGGACAAGTCACAAACAGTACACCCAATGCCAAATGTAATGCGAAAATCTCGGGAAGTGTGCCTCGAACCTTGAACGGTACAAAGAAGCAGGTATCTCCCCAGACGGTCATAAAATAGTGTCTTTGCAGGCGAAAACATTGATTAACTTTATTGCCGCGGTGAAGGAGGTGGCGAAGCTAGACAATAGACCGAATATTGAAGTTCTATGCTTACTTAACGATCATTATCCAGTCTATTGTCAAGTTTTGCTGCCTCCTTTTCCACGGCAATAGAGTTAGTTAATGTTTTTTCTTGGAATGTCATTATTTTATGAACATCTGAGGAGACACCTGCTTCTTTGTGCCATTCAAAGTTCGACCTGTAACCCTTCTTGCTGCTCTCCGCTGAACCTTCTCCAACAACCATATTCAAACACTGGTTTCACCAAAGCTCTGTACGCACTACAAAGCTTTGCAGAGCTTAGGTGAGATATTAGTGTATGATGCGCATATAGGCCAAACCCACAAAACATCACTGCAATGCAAATTGCTTACTTTACAGGAACCTGCCGCGCCATATTATTGTGTTGCATCAGCAGCGTGTAAGCAAGGAGGATATTCTCCTTGATGTAAGGGAGAAAATGTAGAAAAAATTCATTTAAAATTATAGATGGCAATTTTATTATTACATTTATATCGTTTCAATAAAGAATACATATACAGTAGGCTACATTTTTATGTCCTTAAATTTAAACCTTGCAACAAAGTAAATTTTCCTATTTTTTTCAATGCTTTAGACTTTAGAGTCTACGGTTTGACAACAGTAGGGGAAGTGAGGGAATGAGGTAAACAGCTGAGCGTTATCCAGTAAGTATAGGCAACCCAACAATCTCGTGGCGCTGCCCTATACAAAGCCAACCAACGTTCCTTGATATAAAGGAACGTTGAAGCCAAGTACAGTATAACTTCACGATTGTATGATATCACTTTGGCTGTGATGATATGCATATTATGTATATGCATACACAGTGTATGCATACACTATATGATACACAATCACGGTATGTGTACAGTACATATAGGCCTATATATACAAGTTCTAGAATTGTGATCCCTGTTACAGGGACCGTAGCCACCTCCTAGATGGAGTAGATATACAGCCATAATTATAATGCTTATGTACTGTTATTATAGTCAATACTGTATGATGTATTGAAATTGAAAGTACATACACTTTGCTTAACAAAAATATGTTTATACCTTTATACTTACAATGAGAATGGGTATTATACAGAAAATGAGTCGGATTTAATCTGTAGCACTTTTTCCCAAATGTACATTCAATTTTATTTACAGGATTCATTATAATATTGTAAAGAAATCAGCAGCAGTTCCATGCATAACAAATTCAAGATTTATAATAAATTATTTACTGAATAAACAATATTTACTGGATAGTGTACATACAGTATGTAGATTATATAATTCAAGATTTATTATTAAAGTTTTTATTGAACACTCTTACAATTCAAGATTTATCAAAAGTCAAAACACCGCGCTAGCCACAGTTGTTCGGTAACCACGGTAACCACCAGCCGCCACCAGCTGACCAGAGATATGTTATGCCAGCTGACTCAAAGCTGACTTTGAAGGTCAACAACCTCGCCGCGCTTTTTCTCTGACTTTTCCGTGTTTCTAAGGTAGTGCTGTCACCTATATTTTATATCTTGAACTCTTTCAGCCTCTTTGGTAAAATGGGTAAAATCAGTTGTATCATGGGTAAAATCCAAGGATCTTGTATGTACATACATGATCCTAGGTAAAATCGGTAAAATATGATACAACTACAGCGGGACAGACTTAAAATTCAACACATAACCGACCCCCAGTATGCATATAATTTAATACCAAAGTTTGGTATAATACAAAGTATTAGGCGCTTGCGTGTGACGTCAGTGTGACCTTGGATCGGGAGTTTCAACAGTCGTCCGCCAGTCGTCGATGGTGGCCTGGTGGAACTCCGCAATGTATAAGCATATAGGAGAAAATATTTAAAAAAAATATTTAAAAATATATAAAGAAAACGGGTCTTTCACCATATATACGTCACAAAAATATGACGTCACGTGAATGTAGCAAAAAGCACCTATTTAACATGGTAGTAGCATACCAAAAACTATTTATTTTCTGCGATATGACAATCGTGGTACATTTGACAATTATGTTATTTGATAGATTGAGATGTCAAGTAAATGAAAAAAAATACAATATTTGCCAATGATATCTGTGAAAAATACAATAAATCATTAAATAAAATGTAAATCGACTCCAAATTTCACGTCAATAACGTCAATAATGACCATTTTACGACACTTATGCACTGATATTTTGACCCTAAGATTCTTAAAATAATTCAGCCAATCACCGGCCATTGCTTTCCCCGCGGACTTTTGAATACGAGGGAGAAACGGAACAACAAAAAGTAATGATAAAGAAACTAGGTAAAATAAAAAAAATGTATATGTTCAAGTTATGTACATTTATTTCTTACGTATATATTATTGTTAAAAAAAAAATTAAAATATGTTAAATTAGGAGGAATAAATCAAGTGATTCCAGTTCCCTCTCAGTACCTACTGCTGAATGTAAACAACAACAAAGCCAAGCAAACGCTATAAAGATTCTGAATTCTGAGGTGAGCAAAAGTTTGAAAATTTTATTTTAAACATTTTTTATTTTCATTTTAAATAATTTATAGTGTATTTTTTTAATCTTTTGCCTGCATGCAGAGTTCTCTACCACTCCACCGGCATGGCAGAATGCGCGCGCATGTTTTCACTCAGCCCCTGTAAAGTAGACTGATTGCGTTGCTCATGCAACCGCCTTTTTATCTCTGATCGACGTACATACTACATCCAACTACATACCCCGCACCCCGCATGAACCCAGCTAGGTTACCCAGGAGACCATTATATATTCATTAAAGCTAGATTCGACTCGACTATAGTCTCTGAGATTCTGTGTATATCAGCTAGAGCAGATCTTATAATACGTTCTCGGATCTAGCTGACTATATATATATATATTATATATATATATATATATATATTTTTTTTTTTACAAGGATACACCCCTAAGAGCTTACAGCTCGCGGCGGGGTACTGGGTAGGGATAAGGTAGGGAACGGATAGTGGCCACGGCCTGCATGCTTACGCGTCCCAGCATTCGCTGAGGTGAGACTGAGGGAACCGTGGAAAACCTCAGTCAGGACGGACACCTCTACTTTTTCTCAATGGACCAAAGCGCGCGATGTCCAAAGCCTGGGGAACCACACACAAGTGCATCACTGCATGCACTGGGTGGAAAGCGAGACGAATTTACCCCAGGGAGGGAGCAGCGTATTTTTTACTTGAAACGGTCACCCATCCAAGTACTAACCACGCTCGACGTAGCATATATATATTATTATTATTATATAGCTATATAGATCCTCTCGCTGAGAAAATTAAAATTTAAAATTGACCAACATTTCAGATTTCAGAATTACTGGGAGCTAGGTGTGGCGCAGTGCGCTTCACCGGGCCTCGTCAGATCACAGAAGTCAAGCAACGCCGAGCGCGCGTCGCGGTTATAATAGTATACTGTTAGCTAGATGAGTAGTTGGATGGGTGCATGGCTTTGGACTATTGCAATTTCGGTTCATTGGCAAAAGCTGTAGCGTCCATCCTGGCTGAGGATTGTCGGGATTGCAAGGTCGTGGCCGCCCCGCCCAGCCCGTTCTGGAAGAGCCTGCGAAACGCTCAATTAATAAGTTATTAATATAGGGTTTCGGAAAGTTCGGGGTAAGAAGTACCCAAAAGGGTTTGATTAAAAAAAATCAGAATTAACCATTAATTAATTAATTGTAAGTTCTACGTCATGTAATTAAATTTCACGGGACATGCAGTCGTCGTGCGCGCATATCTATAATATATATATTATATGTTATATAATTTCACTATAGATGATGACCTGCTGTATACGTACACGTATCAAATTGTTTTTATGTTTTATATAATGGACAACATACATGAAAAAAAATTATTGCAGAAATTAATAGAGGGTACCAAATTATGCTGCTCTGAATTTTTTCAGATTTTTTTGAGACCCGGAACTATTTTTAAATAATTATTGAAAGTCCTGTGATTTAAGTTAGCACCACTGAATCCTTAATAAAAAGGATAGAGACTGGACGCCTATTGACGCCTCCAGGGGGCGTGGCCGCACTTTCAATAATTATTTTAAAATAGTTTTGGGTCTCAAAAATTTTTGAAAAAATTCAGAGTAGCATAATTTGGTACCTTCTATTCATTTCTGCAATAAATTTTTTTCATGCATGTTGTCCATTGCGTACTCTATTTTTATTCTATGCATATTTTATGGAAATCTGCAATGATCTGCAAATAATATACTTTATGCTGCATCGTCATTATATAGGGCATTAATTATAGACTGAGTTATTAAAACAAACAAAAATTCAAGTATTATAAATTATAATAAAGTTAGGTATATTCTTAATTGAATAAGTTATATATTATATACATATATTATTATTAGTCTTTTATTAAACACAGAAAGTGTACATATTAACAGCACTAGAAACATACATTATAGAAAAACATTACAATAGAACACATAAAACATACATACAAAACATATATAATAGTTACAGAATAATAGAACAATAGAAAATGATAATAAAACAATATAAAATAAAATAACAGATGATACTAACAGCCTGTTACATCATAATAATAATATATCATATATATAATCACATATATATAAGACAAAATATGACATAGAAAATAGATAGAATAAAAAAAAAAAAAAAAACTTATTGCTTCATTGCTATTCAAAATCTATAGACTATATGAAATCTCCCCTGGCATAATCGCTAATAGGCTTAATTCTAGATTTACAGATATTTAAATGATATTGGCTACAATATTCATTACATAATTTACATACACAAGATTGTTCAGCTTTATGATAACCAGAAGATTTACAAATTAGATAGTGGAAGCCGTGAACAGCCTGGCGAGTTAAAACATTTCTAACATTGGATCTATCCAATTGGGGCAGACACCAATATTTACATGTCATAGCATCAGTACTGTAAAACTCAGGATTAATATCCTGAGCTTTTTGATTCCTGACAGCTATAAAATTGGAATATTGATCTGTCGTTGGAAGTTTAAACATTTCTTTGATTTCTGTAATAAAATAATTGGAATCTATCAGTTTATAGGCCAGTCTAGTTTCGGTAAATTTTGACAGACACAGTAATCTTTTAACAAACATGGCTTTTACTGATTCTAATTTATCAAAATCGGATACAGATAAATGAGGCCATACAATTTCAATACCATAAGTAGCCACAGGGGCGACTTTTAAATTGAATAGTTTGAGCCCTGTTTTGACGGATAGACCAGACAGCCCTGAGATAGTGTACATAACAGTGATAGCGTTCTTACATCTTTCTGTTATATGTTTAGAAAAAGAAAGCCCTGTCATTTGAAGTATTATGCCAAGATATTTAAATGAATTTAGAAATTCAATCTTTTGACCGTCACAATAAATTTCATCGTTTTTGCATAACGGTCCGCCTCTTCTAAACTTAACAACCTTGGTTTTCTCTGTGTTAATTTCTAGACCATTTGTTTTGGCCCAGATGGATAGATTATTTAGCGCTTTTTGTAGCTTGACTTTGCTCTTTGAAATAATAGCAAGATCATCTGCATATAAATTTAGTACGACTTGATCATTTTCATTTTCACAGTTTATATCTTTTGTAATCTCAGTTATATCTGCAGTAAAAAGATTGAAAAGAAGAGAGCTGCTCGGGTCTCCTTGCAAAACTCCGTTAGATTGAATAATATTACTAGAACATGATAAGCGATCTTGAACACATACATAATTGATATTTAGAATAACAGCTAAGATATTCAAAATTTCAGAAGGAATTACTTTAAATGACTTCAGCTTTTCAATGAGCAAATTCCTATTGACCGAATCAAAAGCTTTTCTGAAGTCTACAAAAGCAATATATAAATGACCCTTTGGCTTCTCCAATGCTAGTTTAATTTGATTATATACTGTGGATACAGCTTGTATTGTGGAACGTCCTGGCATAAAGCCGTATTGCTCTTTTGGAATAAGATAGTGGGTGGAATCAAAAAGCCTGTTTGCAATTAATCTCGAGAAGAGTTTGTACATGGTATCACCATGGATAATACCTCTGTATGAGTCGGGTGACATAATGTTACCCTTCCCTTTGTATAATACCATTAGGTAGGCGATCCGCCACAATTCCGGAATTGTAGCCGTTTCAATACAGAGGTTAAACATATTGGTGATTGTTGGGGTTAACGACTTGCTTACTAGCTTCAAATGTTCATTCGTAATAAAATCTGGGCCCGAAGCTTTATTGTTTTTTAGGCTTTGCATACAATTATAGACTTCAAATTCATTAAGAGGAATATAATTTGAGTTACAATTATAGTCTCTTGTTAATGATAAAAGATTGAGAGTTTGGTCGGATTGTAATTTATTTGTATTTAAGATATTTGTAAAATGGTTTTCCCATTTGTCTATGTTAATTGGGCATGACTTAGTTGGTGGTCTATCTTTCCTAAGATATGTGTATGGTTCTAGCTCTGCGTCTTTAATCATTTTATCTTCCGATTTAATTTTAAATTCTAATTCTTTCTGCTTCAATAAAGCCTTATAACAGCTTCTTGCCTGAATAAATTGCTCATGCAAATTTGGGTTTTTGAATAAATATAATTTGCTGGCATGAAATTTTGATAGAAGATCTTGCCTTGATAGATAACATTCGCTATTAAACCAGGGTTTATTATATTATGTAATATATACTATAACTATATAAAAATTATATTTTCTTATGCACTAAAAATTAATTAAGCTAAAATGTATTATTATTATTAATGATAATGTACTCTGTGAAAATATATTTAATTATATACTTAATTAATATTCATAACTTAACTTTTTTTTGTGGGACATAAATGTTATAAAAAACAGAAAACATTTTTTCATTTTAAAATCTTTATTACTAAAGTGACTAATTTATTTACAATAATAAGGCAGTTGCATGGTTGGTTTGAGAAGACTGATTGCCTAAAAATAAAGTGTTTTAGGCTAAATTGTATGATTGAGGTATGTCATCAATATTTATTTCAACAGAATATAATAGGTCTATTGTAATTATAGGGCGGTTTATGTGGTTCACATATTTATAAACAATTGTAACATGTAACAGAATCAGAGATATCGATATATCGATCATTATAATTGTACAAAATACTTACATAATCTTTTTTTAACATTAACGTAATAATAGTAACTATTTACAATAAAAATTCATTCATAAATTGACGCATGCATTTTTTGTTAGTTTTCATATAATTTTTTCTTTACTATTCTGTACATAAGCATACATGATTCTAATTTGTAGTTACTCCCAAAAAATGAAATAAAGGCACTGTGAATTATTGTACTTAATAGCAAAGAAGTAAGGCATAAATGTTACATACCTATATATATAATAATATACATATATTACATACATATATATATTTTTTTAATAACCTAATCTCACAGCAATAAAAAAAATAAGCAAATTTAAAAAAAAAAAGCACCACGGTATATTCAAGCATTCACTGTCACACGAAGAAAAAAAAAAAAAAAAAAAAAACAAAAAAAAATCCTATGAAATTGCTAATTCCAAGTTGTTGCGGGGAGTTCATTGGGAATTTATAATATAAATATCATTGGCAGAATTATGGAATTAAAATTGTCAAGTATTTTTTTGTTGTTTTAATAAAAGATAATCGCGCATTCTATGTATTACATTCGACATGACCTTCTTCACAATCATAATGTGGCTAAAGCCCCTAGCTCGCTCGCATGCATCCCAGCACAGTCTTGGTTATTTCACGGTGTTGTTGCTATTTCAAGCAGCATAATAAGTACGCAGGGCTTTATTGTTACTTAATTTTATCTTCAGGTGAAAAAAAAAAAGATAAATTTGACTTGCACATAAAAAAAAATTAATATACATTTAAAAAAATTGACTCAGAACTAATGACTAATAAGAAAAATTTAAAATAAAAATCACTAATTAGTTCTTTTCTTTTTTAAAATGATATTGAGCATATATAAAAAATAAAGCTCATTTCTATTCAATTACAACATTTAATTGTATTGCTTAGGCACTGCATTTGAGTAAGCCAGCAGGAACAAAATAAAAATAAATATTATATTTTATATTTCTCTACATGTCCTTCGTTTAGTTTACTTAAAATTGAGATGCTTAAAATCCCTTGTAAGCTAAGGAAATGATATGGCAATTTTAAGTGTTGTTTTAATTTACCAGTATACATACATAATTTTGTAAAATCTCAATTAAAGTTTTCAACGATTAGGAAACGTAGTGACCAGTATAGTGATTTTATTTTTAAATATAACCTATAATGCGGAAAAAAAATCTAAAAATTAAATTATAATATTTTTATATTTTTTAAAATCAGTTTTATAAGTTTTTTTTTCTTTTTTTTTTTAATTAACACGATAATATTTTTAATTTTTTACCATGCTATAAAAAGCGTAATTATCAGCGTTTTCCCCTTGGCGAAGGGAGAGGGTATTTCTAGCTTTTTGTTTTAGGATTTTCAAATATCATGTTTATAAGCCTGAGGACCCGGCGAGACCTGCAGCTCCCTGGTGACCCTTCTTGTCCTTGTCATCATCGCCGGGGTGGCGAGCGGGTCAAAAGTGCACATCTCTCACATCTGTGGGGGTTCCAGCCTTCTCGCCTTGCATTTTGTTGGCAGCCACAGTCGCGGCGTTAGGAGCTCCTCGAGCCGCGGAACCCCCTATGGCTACCGCGAGCATCTCCTCGATCTGCTCGACGCAGCTCTGCAGAAAGTCTTGCTCGATGGCGGTGATCACGTGCAGTCTTCCCAGCAGTTCAGGTAAGGTCACACCGCTATTCCGTGTCCAGCCGAGTCCATGAAGGGCAGACGCGACGCTACCAGCAGCGATCATACTAGGAGTGTACCGAGAAAAATCGTACTCTGTAACAACAAAAATTAAAGGTCTGTTAGGTAAAGTTCTAAGATATTAAAATAAATATAATTATGGAAAATTTAGGAATGAAAACGATTACTAATTATTTAAATATATATTTATAATTGTTATTATTTATATAAATCCATTTGATATGACCTATATAAATTGATAAATCATAATATAAAATATATAAATAAATGTTATTTAATTTTGTATACATTGATCATTTGACCTCTACGAGTTAAAATCCATCAGTCAAAAGTTCGGAAGTACCTGATGACCTACTACTACTTGTCACATTCGTCTCACGTCATTCTTTATTTTTTTACTATCCTTAATGTCATCGCTGATTCTCTTTGATGTTTTACGAATGTAATCATATGATCTCTCGGTCACGCGCTCTTACTTGTAAACAATATAATTTACGTTGTAAATCCCCCCTCCTCAATTCTTTCTTTCTCTGGCTCTCACCGTGTATCATATCCTTATCATTTACATTATATGTGCATGAGGTGGTTATTCATATATATATATATATATATATATATATAAAAATTATAATTATTTATTCAATTAACATACTCACAAATACTTGTATATATATGTCTAGAAGGATAGTATAATTATGTACAAATTAATGAACGGACGTTGATTTTAATTAAATGTGCTGATGCAATTTGAGAGTACAGAGAACCTGCTTGGTGTGTATCACCTGTGTACGAAGCAACTAACGTATATATGACCTCTGCAGTATAAAAAAACCGCCCTGCCATGATGTATATAATATAGAGAAGCAAGCAGCCAGACTGCATGCAGTATAGGGATGCTGGGCGGAGGTATCTCAAGGCAAGCTGGACCAGAGTGAGATTCCTGCGGCAAGCGGTTCCCATGCTCAGTTCGTGACGTCATCAGCATGTCTGCAAATCTACCACACGTATATATATATATATATATATATATATATAATATGTATACCGCCTCCACGCCAAGTACACCGTCGTGAAGTTGCTGCTGGCGGGCGGTGAGCTTGAAGCAAGGTGATACCGACCACCCGGGATTTGAATTGCAAATTTAATACCTTCTTTATAATAATTATATACAACGGTTTATAAGAAATAAAGTTCAATTTTTATTTATGTGATAAGAAGTTGGTATTATTATTGTACGTACTGTATCATAGTAAGTATATGAAGTTACTTTCTAAATTTTTAAGCCTATTGCTTAGCCTATGTTATAATCATTTACTATTTAAAATTGATCCCATATGTGGCCTCTTCTTATGTGCATGTTTATTTGACTAGTGAAGCTTGTCGCTATATGATGCTTTTTCAAGTACCATATAGTGTCGTGTAGAGTCTTATATAAGTTAAACGAAAGAACGAACGAACGAACTTTCGAGGCCAACGTGGGTTCAAGATCTATGTAAGCACTTTTGCACGCGTGCTTCAAAATCTATTGTTTGCCAAAAATATATATTATATGTACTGTACATTTCAAAATGTGTTGCATAAAATTATGTGTAGTTTTCCATGCAGGGGAAACCTGTCAAAGTATTTAAAACAATGCATTCGTCTAATATCATATATAATATACGCAGTTCCTTATTATTTAAATCAATTGAAAAAAAAATGTAATGTATTTCCCACACTATTTCACTTTGTATTTTAAATAAAATTTAAATTTATAAAGAGAGAAAACTATACTTTTTTATTGCTATCGCGAATATCAAAGTACGAATAATTTTTGCAATAATGTCACGTACTCCATTTGATATCAAATGACTTGATATTGACTTAAGTGACTGCTGGATGACATGATGATATTAATCTTATATAGGTATAACAAAATTCATCTATCTATAATCCATAAGTATTAAAATGAATAATAATTATTACCATAAAAGTTTCTTATATACTCCCACCTATACATATATATACTAACAACCTTCGCGCGTCTTGGTTTTACTTACGACTTATATACTAGACATTTCTTTAAACAGTTTCATGGCGTCATTCTCCAAATTTACAGCAAAACAATGATGTCATATATTTAGCAACACCACCAACATCAAGTAAGCAACCCAAGTTTAAAGTTAACAGTGACAATGTTTGTTATAACTTGGCACGTTATACATACGACTGTATCTAAGAAAACTTAAGTGAAGACGACTACTTGTTACTTATATTATAAAATGTTTTACATTACAGTTCAGGGCCGACTGCACCACATTAAGGAGGACGTGATCTCACCTCTTGCGCAGAGAGCGATGAAGGTCTGCGCATGCCTCTGGACCATGCGGTCATCTAATCTGGGGCCCAGGGGGAGCCGTCGCAGGATGTGTCTGATAAAGTCTTGTGCTGTGACCGCTGCGACGTCCCACTTGAGCTTCGATAGAACGATAAGTTCCCATTGCTGAAACAAAACAAGGGGAAGATTTTGTCAGACCAAGGGTCATATATTCACATGTCAAAATCATTATGTTACTTATTTCCTCAATTATTATCAGATCAATTTAATAAAATGTACTCTAACAATATTGTTTAAGATCTGTACATTAATACTTTTGTTGTAAAAGTAAATAATTTTTAAATAAACAAGATTGATAGTAATTTTTAATTTAAAAAGTGTCATATATATATATATATATATATATATATATATATATATATATATATATAATATATATATATATTATATATATATATATATATATATATATATATATATATAATATATATTAATATATTATTAAAGTTCTTTGCTGTGGTATATTTTTAGCCATCGATTATCCAATTGTGCCTCCACCCTCCACATCACTTGTCTTCGTCAAATTTAGATGTATAGATCGTCAAAATGGAATGTTGTTGGCATTGTTATACCAATTCTCAAACTCATGGACCACACATTTGAATCTTTTACATCTATTTCAATGCAATATCATTTCGTCAATCTTAATCACTTAAATATTTTTCTTAGAGTTACGTATATTGTATATATATATATAGTCAAATCAAATTTAAAATAATATTTTATATAAATTTTGACAGCTATGAAAATTCTTTCATAATTTTTTTAATATAATAATGATGATGATAAAAAAATTTATTATCTTTGAATAGAAGGTCAAAAAGGTTCACACTTTTTAAGATCAAAACATTGTGGCCGCCACCTCTCTAAGGTTATGAAGGTATTAACCAGTTAACGGGGGATCGTTCTACCTGCTCCCGACTCGCGCCACTGCATCCTCCTTGTTTTATGCTCCCTCCATGCAGTCTCCTCCTACCTCCCTGAGTGCACCCTGACCTGCCTCAAGATGCTACCTGACCACCATCTAGGGTTTAAAAAAAAAAAATAATAACACTCTCCCCCTGAATTGAATTCCTCTCCGTAACCCTGGAGGGGGCGTGCTTGAAAATCTCCTCGCTTTAGGATTACAACTGTATTAACTACCTGGCAAGAATAATAATAAAAAAATACGTATTATATACATTGCTTTATAAGCTTTTGAAGCCGCTTTAATATTATTACCATCTTCTTCTATAATATACTTTCATCACTAGCCGCGACCAACCTTTTTCTCTATCATAATTTTAACTACTCAACTACTCATTTCCGTTAAAAGAAGAAAATTAGATTGTAAAATTAAACCGCCTCAATACATTCCAAAATTTATATTGGAGGGATAAAATATAATAAAGTAATAAAAACATTTTTTAAAAGATCCTTGAAAAAAATTTCTTTTTCTGATAATTTAGCATGCAATAATAAAACAGGTTATGATTTAAATTATATTTAAGTAGCAATTATATATAGGAGGAGTCTGATTAGCGTGTTAGATTATCGTCTCAAAAATATATTTATATATTTGTGATATTAACTTTAACTTTGTTCGTGTTTGCTAAATAAATTTTCTTCTTATGTAATAGCGTGAGGTACAGCCGAAAGTTCATGAAAACACTCGAACATGATCTAAATAAGTATAGGTAAGATGCGAGAAGACAAGAGACACGGCTCTTTAAATTTTTGTTTGGTTGTATTATATAGCTCTTTAAATTCTTACTTCTACATTAGATTGTACAGTTGCCAAAAAGTGGCACAACAATCTCATGAAAAACAGCAACAAAGGAAAATCACCGACACCGTCTCCTCAATCTAACTTTTTGTTGTGATTGTTGTCTATCACAATTTCAATGCACGCTCTGTTGCTTACAGGCAAACAATTATGACGTAATTTTTGCAGCACTTGATTTAAAGTTTGTGCAAATCCCACTCAAGTCAGGCAGACAGAACGCAGACTTTCGCTTAAGTTTAAAATTCGTCAGATCGGTTGACCTGAATCATTCTCCG